>OV702286.1:87688677-87758677 GCA_916181665.1 Avena sativa
AGACGAACCATTGATTCACACAATTGGTCATCACACTTGGTTGAAAATCCAGTGGCACGAAGCTACCGTGTGCCGGATTAAGACTGAACTCCTCTAAGTCAGAATCCAAGCTAGCAAGCGACGCCTGCGCCCGCCGCCCGCCCCAACCCATGTTAGGGGGCGCTTGCACCCCCAAGGGCCCATGCCATTGGCTAAGCCGGTCCGGCCGATGTGCCGTGGCCGGCCGCCTCGAAGCTCCCTTCCAAACGGGCGGTGGGCTGAATCCTTTGCAGACGACTTAAATATGCGACGGGGCATTATAAGTTGTAGAGTGGCCTTGCTATCACGATCCACTAAGATCCAGCCCCACGTCGCACGGATTCATCCCTCCCCCAACTCCTCTATTCTCCATGAAGGTTTGAACTTGCCCTCTGTGATCTACACTATTACTTCTAGCATTGACAAGAGCTTCCTCAAAAGCACCAAGTCTGTGAGAAAGCATATACAAGACCAGCGAGAAGCACTTGGCTATCAACGGAAAGCACTTGGCAGTATATGACATGAAGTAGGTATGAAGATGAACAACATTGCCAAGTGCTTCCTCTAAAGCACCAAGTCCGGGAGAAAGCATATACAAGACCATCGAGAAGCACTTTGTGATCAACGGAAAACACTTGGTAGTACATGACATGGAATAGGTGTGAAGCACCCCAATGTTTCCAAGTGCTACCTCAAAAGCACCAAGTCCGGGAGAAAGCATATTCGAGACAATCGAGAAGCACTTGTCTATCAACGTAAAGCAACCTGGAAGAATATTACATGAAATAGGCGTCAAGCCTCCCAACATTGCCAAGTGCTTCCACAAAAGCTCCAAGTTCGGGATATATCATATACAAGTCCGCCAAGAAGCACTTACCTGCTATAGTAAGGCACTTGGCAGTATATTAGATGCAACCGGGCTTCCCCCACAAACTGTGTCCATATGGAAGTACTAAGTCCCAGACTCCAAGCAGACCGACCAGGCATCGAGAGATAATTGCAACGAACTTGTTTGGGTCCACTCGTAACTTACCAACCCAAGTTCATGAGTTTGAACATCATGCATCTAAAAAGCTAGCACTCGATCATTCCTATTCGAACAAGCCAGCAAGATGACAACATTACCATAAGGAAAAAAAATCCATAACAACCTAGCGAAACCGAAGACTGAGCAAGTTTGGAAGAACGTACCTCGACATGATGGAAGTATCTTGGCATATACTAGCGGAAACACTCGGTGCTTGACATTGTGGAAGACACGACTAGCGTCTCCCATGTGTCGGTTACGCTGAAAACAAGACAAATCTGGACAAGTGTTGGACCGAACGGCCAAAACGTGGAAATCGGGAGACATCGTGAAAAACACGACTAGCGTCCCCCGTGTGTCGGTTACGCTGAAAACAGGACAAATATGGCGGAGACGTTGAACCAAACGGTCAAAAGGTGGAAACCGGGAAAAATCCACGACTAGCGTTTCACGTGTGTCGGATACGCTCAAAACAGGACAAATCTGGGCGATACGTTGGACCGAACGGACAAAACATGGAAACCAGGCAAAAATCCACGACTTCGTAGAAAATGGCCCAACATCGTGGAAAACACGACTAGCGTCTCACATGTGTCGGTTATGCTCAAAACAGGCCAAATCTGGGCGATACGTTGGACCGAACGGCCAAGACGTGGAAACCGGGCGAAAATCCACGAGTTCGTGGAAAATGGCCTGACATCATGGAAAACACGACTAGCGTCTCATGTGTGTCGGTTATGCTCAAAACAGGCAAAACCTGGACGATACGTTGGACCGAACGGCCAAAACATGGAAACCGGGCAAAAATCGACGACTTCGTGGAAAACCGCCTGACATCGTGAAAAACACGACTAGAGTCTCACGTGTGTCGATTACGCTCAAAACAGACAAAATTTGGGCGATACGTTAGACCGAACGACTAAAATGTGGAAACCGGAAAAAAATCTACGACATCATGGAAAATTCCACGACTAGCGTCTCACGTGTGTCGCTTATGCTCAAAACATACCAAATCTGGGCGATACGTTGGAGTGAATGGCCAAAACGTGGAAGCCGGAGAAAAATCCACGACCTCGTGGAAAATGGCCCGACATTGAGGAAAACACGACTAGCGTCTCACGTGTGTCTATTACGCTCAAAACAGGCAAAATCTGGATGATACGTTGTACCGAATGGCCAAAACGTGGAAACCGGGCAAAAATCCACTACTTCGTAGAAAACCGCCCGACATCGTGGAAAACACGACTAGCGTGTCACGTGTGTCGGTTACGCTCAAAATAGAAAAAATCTGAACGATACGTTGGACCGAATGGCCAAAACATAGAAACCGAAAAAAATCCACGACATCGTGGAAAGATCCACGACTAGCGTCTCGTGTGTGTCGGTTACACTGGGCGATACGTTGGACCGAACGGCCAAAACGTGGAAACTTGGAAAAAATACACGACATCATGGAAATGGCGCAACATCATGGAAAACACGACTAACGTCTCACGTGTGTCGGTTACGCTGAAAACAGGCTAAATCTGGACGATACGTTGGACCGAACAGCCAAAACATGGATATCGGGCAAAAATCCATGACTTCGTGCAAAATGGCCCGACATCGTCGAAAACACGACTACCGTCTCACGTGTGTCACTTACGCTCGGCCAAAAGATGGATACTGGGCAAAAATCCATGACTTCGTGCAAAATGGCCCGACATCGTGGAAAACACGACTACCGTCTCACGTGTGTCGCTTACGCTTAAAACAGGTCAAATCTGCGCGATACGTTAGACTGAACTGCCATAACGTAGAAACCGGACAAAAATTGATGATATCGTGGAAAATTCACGACTAGCGTCTCACGTGTATCAGTTACGGTCAAAATAGGCCAAATATGGGCGATACGTTGGACCGAACAGCCACCGGCAAAAAATCTACGACTTCGTGGAAAATGGCCGACAACGTGGAAAATACGACTAGCGTCTCACGTGTGTCGGTTACGCTCAAAACAGGCAAAATCTGGACGACGTTAGACCGAACGGCCAAAACGTGGAAATCGGATAAAAACTACGACTTCGTGGAAAACCGCCTGACATCGTGAAAAACACGAGTAGCGTCTCAAGGTGAGTTGGTTACGCTTAAAATAGGGAAAATTTGATCGATACATTAGACCGAATGACCAAAACATGGAAACCGGGAAAAATCCACGACTAGCGTGTCACGTTTGTCGGTTACGCTCAGAACAGGCCAAATCTGGGTGATACGTTGGATCGAACAGCCAAAACGTGGAAATCGGAAAATAATCCACGAAAACATGGAAAACGGCCCGACATCATGGAAAACACAACTAGCGTTTCACGTGTGTCGGTTACGCTGAAAACAGACTAAATCTACGCGATACATTGGACCGAACGGCCTAAACGTGGAAAATGACCCGACATCGTGGAAAACACGACTAGCATCTCACATGTGTCGGTTACACTCAAAACAGGCCAAATCTGAACGATACGTTGGACCGAACGGCTAAGACGTGGAAACAGGACAAAAATCCACAACTTAATGGAAAATGGTCTGACATCGTGGAAAACACGACTAGAGTCTCACATGTGTCGGTTACGATCAAAATAGGCAAAATGTGGGAGAGACGTTGGACCGAACGGCCAAAACGTGAAAACCGGGCAAAAAATCCACGATTTCATGGAAAACCGCCCAACATCGTGGAAAACACGACTAGCGTCTCACGTGTGTCAGTTACGCTCAAAACAGGCAAAATTTGGGTGATATGTTACACCGAACGGCCAAAACGTGGAAACCGGGAAAAAATCTACGACTTCGTGGAAAATGGCCCGACATCTTGGAAAACACGACTAGCGTCTCACATGTGTCGGTTATGCTCAGAACAGGCCAAAGCTGGGCGATACGTTGGACCGAACAGCCAAAACGTGAAAACCGGGTAAAAAATCAACGACTTCGTGGAAAATGGCCCGACATCGTGGTAAACACGACTAGCGTCTCACGTGTTTCGGTTATGCTCAAAATAGGCAAAATCTGGGCGATACGTTGGATCGAACGGCCAAAACATGGAAACCGGGTAAAAATCCATGACTTCGTGGAAAACCGCCCGACATCGTGGAAAACACGACTAGCGTCTCACGTGTGTCGATTACGCTCAAAACAGGTAAATTTTGGGTGATACGTTAGACCGAACGACTAAAATGTGAAAACCGGTAAAAATCCACGACATCGTGGAAAATTCCACGACTAGCGTCTCACGTGTGTCGGTTACGCTGAAAACAAGCTAAATCTGGACGATACGTTGAACCGAACGGCCAAAACGTGGTAGGCGGGCAAAAATCCACGACCTCGTGGAAAACGGCTCGACATCGTGGAAAACACGACTAGCATCTCACGTGTGTCGGTTAAGCTCAAAACAGGCAAAATCTGAACGATACGTTGGACCGAATGGCCAAAACGTAGAAATCGGTCAAAAATCCACTACTTCGTGGAAAACCGCCCGACATCGTGGAAAACACGACTAGCGTGTCACGTGTGTTGGTTACGCTCAAAACAGGAGAAGTCTAGACGATACGTTGGACCGAACGGCCAAAACGTAGAAACCGGAAAAAATCTACGACATCGTGGAAAGATCCACGACTAGCGTCTCGCATGTGTCGGTTACGCTCAAAACATGCCAAATCTAGGCGATACGTTGAACCGAACGGCCAGAACGTGGAAACCTGGAAAAAATCCACGATATCATGGAAAATGGCGCAACATCATGGAAAAAACGACTAGCGCCTCACATGTGTCGGTTGCGCTAAAAACAGGCTAAATCTGGGCGATACGTTCGACCGAACGGCAAAACGTGGAAACCGGACAAAAATCGACGATATCGTGAAAAAAATCCACGACTAGCGTCTCACGTGTGTCGTTTACGCTGAAAACAGGCTAAATCTGGCGATATATTGGACCGAATAGCTAAAACATGGAAATCGGGCAAAAATCCACGACTTCGTGGAAAAGGACCGACGTCGTGCAAAACATGACTAGCATCTCACATGTGTCGGTTACGCTCAAAACAGGCCAAATCTGGACGATACGTTGGACCGAACGGCTAAGACGAGGAAACCGGGTAAAAATCCACAACTTCATGGAAAATGGTCTAACATCGTCAAAAACACGAGTAGCGTCTCACATGTGTCGATTACGCTTAAAACGGGCAAAATCTGAGAGAGACGCTTGAACGAAAGGCGAAAACATGGAAACCGGGCAAAAAAATTCACGACTTCGTGGAAAACCGCCCGACATCGTGGAAACACAACTAGCGTCTCACGTGTGTCAGTTACGCTCAAAACAGGCAAAATTTGGGTGATACGTTACACCGAACGGACAAAACGTGAAAACCGTGAAAAAATCCACGACTTCATGGAAAATGGCCCGACATCTTGGAAAACACGACTAACGTCTCACATGTGTCGGTTATGCTCAAAACAGGTCAAATCTGAGCGATACGTTGGACCGAACGACCAAAACGTGGAAACCGGATAAAAATCAACGACTTCGTGGAAAATGGCCCGACATCGTGGTAAACACGACTACCGTCTCACGTGTGTCGGTTATGCTTAAAACAGGCAAAATCTGCGCGATACGTTGGATCGAACGGTCAAAACATGGAAACCGGGTAAAAATCCACGACTTTGTGAAAACCGTCCGACATTGTGGAAAACACGACTAGCGTCTCACGTGTGTCGATTACGCTTAAAACAGGTAAAATTTGGGTGATACGTTAGACCGAACGGCTAAAATGTGGAAACCGGGAAAAAATCCACGACATCGTGGAAAATTCCACGACTAGCGTCTCACGTTTGTCGGTTACGCTCAAAACAAGCCAAATCTGGGTGATACGTTGGACCGAACGGGCAAAACGTGGAAACCAGAAAAAAATCTACGAAAACGTGGAAAACGGTTCGACATCGTGGAAAACACAACTAGCGTCTCACGTGTGTCGGTTACGCTGAAAACAGGCTAAATCTGGCGATACATTGAACCGAACTGCCCAAACGTGGAAACCAGGCAAAAATCCACGACTTCGTGGAAAATGACCCGACATCGTGGAAAACACGATTAGCATCTCACATGTGTCGGTTATGCTCAAAACAGGCCAAATCTGGACGATACGTTGGACCGAACGGCTAAGACGTGGAAACCGGATAAAAATCCACTACCTTACGGAAAAAAATGGTCTGACATCGTGGAAAACTCGGCTAGCGTCTCACATGTGTCGGTTACGCTTAAAACAGGCAAAATCTGGGAGAGACGTTGGACCAAAAGGCGAAAACGTGGAAACCGGGCAAAAAATCCACGACTTCGTGGAAAACCGCCCGACATCGTGAAAAACACGACTAGCGTCTCACGTGTATCAGTTACGCTCAAAACATACAAAATTTAGGCGATACGTTAGACCGAATGGCCAAAACATAGAAACCGGGAAAAAAATCCACGACTTCGTGGAAAATAGCATGACATCGTGGAAACACGACTAGCGTCTCACATGTGTCGGTTATGCTCAAAACAGGCTAAATCTGCGCGATACGTTGGACCGAACGGCCAAGACGTGGAAACCGGATAAAAATCCACGACTTCGTGGAAAATGGCCCGACATCGTGGTAAACACGACTAGCGTCTCACGTGTGTCGGTTATGCTCGAAACAGGCAAAATCTGGGCGATACGTTGGATCGAACGGCCAAAACATGGAAACCGGGTAAAAATCGACGACTTCGTGGAAAACCGTCCGACATCGTGAAAAACATGACTAGCGTCTCATGTGTGTCGATTATGCTCAAAATAGGCAAAATTTGGGCGATACGTTTGAACGAACGGCCAACATGTGGAAATCAGAAAAAAATTCACGACATCATGGAAAATTCCACGACTAGCATCTCACGTGTGTCGATTACGCTCAAAACATGCCAAATCTGGGCGATACGTTGGACTGAATGGCCAAAACGTGGAAGCCGGGCAAAAAGCCACGACCTCATGGAAAACTTCCCGACTTTGTGGAAAACACGACTAGCGTCTCACGTGTGTCGGTTACGCTTAAAACAGGCAAAATCTAGACGATACGTTGGACCGAATGGCCAAAACGTGAAAACCGGGCAGAAATCCACTACTTAGTGGAAAACCGCTCGACATCGTAGAAAACACGATAAGCGTGTCACGTGTGTCTGTTACGCTCAAAACAGAAAAAATCTGGACGATACGTTGGACCGAACGGCCAAAACGTGGAAACCTGGAAAAAATCCACGATATCATGGAAAATGGCGCAACATCATAGAAAACACGACTAGCATCTCACGTCTGTCGGTTACGCTGAAAACAGGATAAATTTGAACGATACGTTGGACCGAACCGCCAAACATGAAAATCGGGCAAAAATCCATGACTTCGTGGAAAATGGCCCGACATCGTGGAAAACACGACTAGCGTCTCACGTGGGTCGATTACGCTCAAAACAGACCAAATCTGCGCGATATGTTGGACCGAACGGCCATAACGTGGAAACCGGAAAAAAATCGACGATATCGTGGAAAATTCCATATTAGCGTCGCACGTATGTCGTTTACGGTCAAAATAGGCCAATTATGGGCGATACGTTCGACCGAACAGCCACCGAGCAAAAATCTACGATTTTGTGGAAAATGGCCAACGTTGTGGAAAACATGACTAGCGTCTCATGTGTGTCGGTTACGCTCAAAACAGGCAAAATCTGGGCGAGACGTTGGACAGAACGGCTAAAACGTGGAAACCGGATAAAAATCTACGACTTCATGAAAAACCGCCTGACATCGTGAAAAACACAAGTAGCGTCTCACATGTGTCAGTTACGCTCAAAACGGGCAAAATTTGAGCGATAGATTAGACCGAACAGCCAAAACGTGGAAACCGGGAAAAAATCCACGGCATTATGGAAAAATCGAAGATTAACGTCTCACGTGTGTCGGTTACGCTCAAAACAGGCCAAATCTGGGTGATATGTTGGACTGAACGGCCAAAACATGGAAACCGGAAAAAAATCTACAAAAACATGGAAAACGGCCCGACATCGTGGAAAACACAACTAGCGTCTCACGTGTGTCGGTTACGCTGAAAACAGGCTAAATCTGGGCGATATATTGGACCGGACGGCCAAAACGTGGAAACCGGGCAAAAATCCACGAATTCGTGGAAAATGACCCGACATCGTGGAAAACACGACTAGCATCTCACATGTGTCGGTTACGCTCAAAACAAGCCACATCTGGGCGATACGTTGGACCGAACGGCTAAGATGTGAAAATAGAGCAAAAATCCACAACTTCATGGAAAATGGTCTGACATCGTGGAAAACACGAGTAGCGTCTCACATGTGTCGGTAACGATCAAAACAGACAAAATCTGAAAGAGACGTTGGACCGAACAGGCAAAACGTGGAAACCAAGCAAAAAATTCACGACTTCGTGGAAAACCGCCCGACATCGTGGAAAACACGACTAGCGTCTCACCTGTTTCAGTTACGCTCAAAACATGCAAAATTTAGGCGATACGTTAGACCGAACGGCCAAAACGTAGAAACCGGGAAAAAATCCACGACTTCGTGAAAATTGGCTCGATATCGTGGAAAAAACGACTAGCGTCTCACATGTCTCGGTTATGCTTAAAACAGGCCAAATCTGGGCAATACGTTGGACCGAACGGCCAAAACGCAGAAACCGGGTAAAAATCAACGACTTCGTGGTAAACACGACTAGCGTCTCACGTGCGTCGATTATGCTTAAAACAGGCAAAATCTGGACGATACGTTGAACCGAACGGCCAAAACATGAAAACCGGGTAAAAATTCACGACTTCGTGGAAAACCGCCCGACATCGTAAAAAACATGACTAGCGTCTCACGTGTGTCGATTATCCTCAAAACGGGCAAAATTTTGGCGAATACGTTAAACCGAACGGTCAAAATTTCGAAACCGGAAAAAAATCCACGACATCGTGGAAAAATCCACGACTAGCGTCCCATGTGTGTCGCTTACGCTCAAAACACGCTAAATCTAGGCTATACGCTGGACTGAATGGTCAAAACGTGGAAGCCAGGCAAAAATCTACGACCTCGTGGATAACGGCCTGACATCGTGGAAAACATGACTAGCATCTTACGTGTGTCGGTTATGCTCAAAACAGGCAAAATCTGGGCGATATGTTGGACCGAATAGCCAAAACATGGAAACCGGGCAAAAATCCACTACTTCGTGGAAAACCACCCGACATCGTAGAAAACACGACTAGCATGTCATGTGTGTCAGTTACGCTCAAAACAGTAAAAATCTGTACAATACGTTGGACCAAACGGCGAAAACGTGGAAACCGAAAAAAATCCACGACATCGTGGAAAGATCCACGACTAGCGTATCACGTGTGTCGGTTACGCTCAAAACAGGGCAATCTAGGCGATACGTTGGACCGAACGGCCAAAACGTGGAAACAGGAAAAAATCCACGACATCATGGAAAATAACCCGACATCATGGAAAACACGACTAGCGTCTCATGTGTGTCGGTTACGCTGAAAATAAGCTAAATCTGAACGATACGTTGGACCGAATGGCCAAAACTGGAAACCAGAAAAAAAATCCACGACATCATGGAAAATAACCCGACATCATGGAAAACACAACTATCGTCTCATGTGTGTCGGTTACGCTGAAAATAAGCTAAATCTGGACGATACGTTGGACCGAATGGCCAAAACTTGGTAAACGGACAAAAATCCACGACTTTATGGAAAATTGCCCAACATCGTGGAACACACGACTAGCGTCTCACGTGTTTCGGTTACGCTCAAAACAGGCTAAATCTGCACGATACGTTGGACCGAACGACCATAACGTGGAAACCGGAAAAAATCGACGACATCGTGGAAAAATCCACGACTAGCGTCTCATGTTTGTCGGTTACGGTCAAAATAGGCCAAATATGGACGATACATTGAACCGAACGGCTAAGACGTGGAAACCGGGCAAAAATCTACGACTTCGTGGAAAATGACCAGAAATCGTGGAAAATACGACTAGCGTCTCACGTGTGTCGGTTACGCTCAAAACAGGCAAAATCTGGGCGAGTCGTTGGACCGAACGATCACGACTTCGTGGAAAACCGCTCGACATCGTGGAAAACACGATTAGCGTCTTACGTGTGTCGGTTACGCTCAAAACAAGCAAAATTTGGACGATACGTTAGACCGAACGGCCAAAACGTGCAAACCGGGAAAAATCCACAACATTATGGAAAAATCCATGACTAGCGTCTCACGTGTGTCGGTTACGCTCAAAACAGCCAAATCTGAGCGATACATTGGACCGAGCGGCCAAAACGTGGAAACCGGAAAAAAATCCACGACAACGTGTTAAACAGCCCGACATCATGGAAAACCCAACTAGCGTCTCACGTGTGTCGGTTACGCTGAAAACCTGCTAAATCTGAACGGTACGTTCGACCGAGCGGCCAAAACGTGGAAACCGAAAAAAAATCCACTACTTCGTAGAAAATGGCCTGATATCGTGGAAAATACGACTAGCGTCTCACATGTGTCGGTTACGCTCAAAACAAGCCAAATATGGGCGATATGTTGGACCAAACGGCCAAGACGTGGAAATCGGACAAAAATCCACGACTTCGTGGAAATCCGCCTGACTTCGTGGAAAACATGACTAGCGCCTCACGTGTGTCAGTTACGCTCAAAACTGGCAAAATTTGGGTGATACGTTAGACCAAACGGTCAAAACGTGGAAACCAGAAAAAATCTATGACATCGTGGAAAAATCCACGAGTAGCGTCTAACGTGTGTTGGTTACGCTCAAAACAGGCCAAATCTGAGCGATACCTTGGACCGCATGGCCAAAACGTGGAAACCGGACAAAAATCCACGACTACGTGGAAAACAGCCCGACATCATGGAAAACATAACTAGCGTCTCACGTGTATCGGTTATGCTCAAAACAGGCAAAATCTGAGCGATACGTTGGACCGAACGGCCAAAACATGGAAAGCGGACAAAAATCTACGACTTCATGGAAAACCGCCCGACATCGTGGAAAACACGACTAGCGTCTAACGTGTGTCGGTTACGCTCAAAACAGGAAAATTTTGGGCGATACGTTGGACCGAATGACCAATGCGTGGAAACCGGGAAAAATCCACGACTAGTGTCTCATGTGTGTCGGTTACGCTCAAAACAGGCAAAATCTAGGCGATACGTTGGACCGAACGGTCAAAACGTAAAACCAAACAAAAATCCACGACTTCATGGAAAACCGCCCGACATCGTGAAAAACACGACTAGTGTCTCATGTGTGTCGGTTACATTCAAAACAGGCAAACTCTGTGTGATACATTGGACCAAACGGCCAAAACGTGGAAACCGGGCAAAAATGCACGACTTCGTGGAATACACGTCTAGCGTCTCACGTGTATCGGTTACGTTCAAAACAGGCCAAATCTGGGCGGTACGTTGGACCGAACGGTCAAAAAGTGAAAACCTGGAAAAAATCCACGACAACGTGGAAAACTGCCCGACATCGTGAAAAACACAATTAGCGTCTCACGTGTGTCGGTTACGCTATAAATAGGCTAAATATGGGCGATACGTTGGACCGAACGGCCAAAACATGGAAACCAGAAAAAAATGCACGACTTCGTGGAAAATGACCTGACATCGTGGAAAACACGACTAGCATTTCATATGTGTCTGTTACGCTCAAAACAGGCCAATCTAGGCGATACGTTGGACCGAATGGCCAAGATGTGGAAACCAGGCAAAAATCCACGGCCTGACATCGTGGAAAATACGACTAGCGGCTCACGTTTGTCGGTTACGCTCAAAACATGTCAAATCTAGGCGATACGTTGGACCGAACGACCATAATGTGGAAACTGGGCAAAAATCCATGACATCGTGGAAAACTTCCCAACGTCGTGGAAAACATGACTAGCGTCTCACGTGTGTCGATTACGCTCAAAACAGGCAAAATCTGGGTGATACGTTGGATCAGGGCAAAACCCGTTCAGGAAGATCTGCCGCGGCAGAGACATGGCCCTTTTCTCTGCCGCGGCAGACAGTGTACCCCTACTTAACAAGCTGAAGGGCAGGGGTAGAAGGGGGGTGCGTTCCCCGGGTATAGTAGGGGGGAGGTGGTGTGTCCCCCCAGGTCTGTGGGGACTGGATGAGACGTGTTTTATGGGCAAAAACACGTGGTTTTGAGTAGGATTTACCACCCATTCCACAGACTCTAGTCAGAGCGTGGCGGCTCAAGTTAGAAAACGTCCCTAGCCCCATATTATCGAAAAATCCGGTTTACAGTACAAGGATCAGTAGGAGTTCGGTGTATTTGCCTCATGACAATAGACGATTTGAGTTCCGCCACGTCGAACTTGTTTCTCTGGCTACATCTAGGACGCCGTGGAGTCGTTGCCCGGTGCTATCAGGAAGCCTCGCTATCACTGTTGGTTTCGGATGCTGCTCACGATAAAGGCTCATGGCCCTTTTGGTGCCTAGAACCGACACAGAAGCTATCTGGATCAGAATGTGTCGTAGAACGGGATGTTGCATCTACCTCTCCACAGTTAGTGGTAGGATACGCAACAGGCTGGACCAATGCTAGTAGGAGAAGGAAAGCTTAGCCGCTCAATTGCGATAACCAGCTCGGCCGTTGTTTGCCTGCAAGGGCGGATTGCGAACGATGCTGGACGTCAAAAGAGGACGTGCTACTGATACATTGCAAATGTATCTATAATTTTTGATGTTCCATGCTTCGTTTTATCTACTTTCTTGTGTTTTGTCCACCCTTTGGAGTACTTTTCATATAATTTCTTGGACTAACCTATTAACAAGAGCCACAGTGCCAGCTACCTGTTTTCTGCTGTTTTTGGTTCCAGGGAGTCAGAAAATGAATATTCTCAGAATTGGAAGGGACAAAAGCCAAAGTTATTATTTTACCGAGGGACACTTGGAGCCAGAATACGAGACGGAGAAGGGCCAGAGGGCGTCCACACCACCTGGCCGCGCGTCCAGGCTTGGACCGCGCCAGGGGGTGGTGTGGCTAGCCCAGGCACCCCCTCGGCCTCTCCTTCCGCCTATATATTGCCTCTGATACGGAAACACTAAGTACCCGATCAAAAATCCACGAAAGAGTCTATTACCGCCGTCATCTGAAGCTCTTCCTATCACCCTGATGGATATTGAGATGCTATTTTAGATTGATTATTGATTCTATCATGTCTTTGTTATTTGTTATCTTGCATGCTTTCCGTTGCCAGTAGCTATCTTGGCCAAGTAGATGCTAGCAACTCCAAGAGTTAGTATTTATGCTCGATAGTGGGTTTATGCCTCTGGTAATCTGGGGAAGTGACAAAAATCTCTAAGGTACTAGATGTGCTGTTGCTACTAGGGAGAAAACAACAATCCTTTGTTCATAGAACAATCGTATTGTTTACTTTAATCTGTTGCTTGCAACTTAATACTGGAGGGGGTTCGGATGATAACCTGAAGGTGGATTATTAGTCATAGATGCAGTTGGATGGCGGTCTCGATGTTTGTCTTAATGATAACCTCAAAGGAGTCAAGATGATTAGTATATGCATGTATTGCTTTCTCGATGTTTGTCAATTGGCCCGCTGTAATTTGTTCACCCAGCATGTTATCTATCTAAGGAGAGCCACCTATAGTGAACTATGGATCCCGGTCCTTTCTTTACATACAATCGACAAACTATTTACTTCTTTGTGTTTACTTTCTGCAAACTTTTACTTCTTTCCATTCGATATGTTTAATCCTTTGTTTTCAGCAAGACACGGTGAGATTGACAACCTCATCGCAAGTTGGGGACAAAGTTCTGTGGTTGTGTTGTGCAGGTCTCCACATTGCTACTAGCACCGGTAGTGCGCCCTGCCAAGGCTCAGCTAGTAACACCTTTGGGGTGTTTCCTTGCTCCTACTGGTTCGATTAAACCTTGGTTTCGTAACTAAGGGAAACTTGCTGTTGTGCTCATCATACCTTCCTGTTGGGGTTCCCAACAAGCTCTACATCAACCACGCACCAGCACTTTTCTGGGCGCCGTGCATTGAGCCATCAAGCATTTTTCTGGCGCTGTTGCCGGGGAGTCAAGGACATCTTCACAAGGGGAGTCCCTCATAACCAATCTCTTTACTTTGTTATTTTTGTTTTGCTTAGTTTCTTTTTGCTTTGTTTGCTTGTTTATTTATTAAAAAACACAAAAAAATTAGTTTTACTAGTTTGCTTTCTTATTTGAAAACCCAAAAAATGACTACTCTTGAAAACACTAAGTTGTGCGACTTCACTAGCACCAACAAGGCCTGGTGGTGGGCGTAACAATAATGACATTTGTCGATATGCCACCGCCTGCAATTCACTTCTCAAAAGAAAATCAGTAAACTCGAGAACAATGATTTGATGAGCACACCTATTGCTCCACCTATGCCTGAAGATACTTTCTTTGAGATAAAACCTGCTTTGCTCAATCTTGTTATGAGAGAGCAATTTTCTGGTATTGGTAATGAAGATGTTGCTTCCCATCTAAATAACTTTGTTGAACTTTGTGAGATGCAAAAGCATAGGGATATAGATGGTGATATTATTAAGCTGAAATTGTTTCCTTTCTCTTTGAGAGGAAAAGCTAAAGAATGGTTGAATTCCTTAACTAGGAATAGTATTGATTCTTGGACTAAATGCAAAGATGATTTCATTGGAAAATACTATCCTCCTGCTAAGATTATATCCATGAGAAGTGAAATAATGAAGTTTAAACAACTTCATAATGAGCATGTTGCTCAAGCTTGGGAAAGAATGAAATCTTTGGTAAAGAATTGTCCCACTCATGGACTGACTACTTGGATGATCATCCAAACTTTTTATGCAGGATTGAACTATTCTTCAAGGAACCTATTGGATTCTGCTGCTGGAGGTACCTTTATGACCATCACTTTGGGTACGGCAGCAAAACTTCTGGACAATATGATGGTTAATTATTCTGAATGGCATACTGAGAGAGCTCCACAAGGTAGGAAGGTAAATTCTGTTGAGGAAACTTCCTCCTTGGGAAAGCCCATATTGATCCAAATAATGTTCCTTTAGCTTCTTTGGTTGCTCAAGTAGAGCAAGTTGATGTGAACTTCATAAGAAATAATAATTTTGCCAACAATGCTTATGGTAATAACAATTATAGGCCCTACCCTCCTAATAATACTTATGGCTATAATGGTAAACCGGGATTACCTAGTGAAGGAAGAATTTTAGAAGTTGAAAGAGCCACTAAAAACTTCATGCAAATGCAATATGAGCAAAATAAACTATTTACTAAAACTATGGAGGAACAATCTACCATCTTGAAGAACATTAGCCATCAACTTGAGAGTCTAAATAGGGAAATTCCTAGTTTACAACTGAAACTTTCTAATGCTGAAAGAAATATATCATCCTTGTATGAAGCTCAATCTTCATTGATAAATAAAATTGCTGCTAAACCTGAAACTAATGAGAATCCGTTTGTAGCTACTAATGTTATACAAGTAAGAATTGATGAAAATGTTAGACTATTAGCTGAATTACATGCTAAGTGGGAAAGACAAGATGAAATTGCTAGAAACATTAGAGTTTCTACTATTACCACCACTACTGTTGAGGCTAGTAATAGTTCTACTACTTTAGATGATAAATTTGATTTTGATCTTGATGGTTGCAATATCTCTGAAGTTATTAAGTTCCTACAAAAGCTTGCTAAAAGTCCTAATGCTAGTGCTATGAACATGGCCTTTACAAAACACATTACTGATGCTCTCATAAAGATTAAAGAAGAAAAGATGAAACATAAAGCTTCTATTCCTATAAAACAATAATATGGTTGGGAACCCATCATTAATATGAAAGTGAATGACTTTGATTTCAGATCTTTATGTGATCTTGATAGTAGTGTTTCTATTATTCCTAGAAGGATTTATGATATGCTTGATTTGCCTCCACTTGAAGATTGTTATTTGAATGTCCCACTTGATGATAATGCTAAAAAGAAACTCATGGGGAGTCTTAATGATGTTCTTATTATGGTTAACAATGCTTATGTCCCCGTTGATTTCTATGTTTTGGATGTTGAATGCAATGCTTCTTGTCCTATTACTTTGGGAAGGCCTTTTCTTAGAACTGTTGGTGCCATTATTGATATGAAAGAAGTCACCATTAAATATCAACTCCCACTCAAGAAAGGTATAGAACACTTCCCTAAAAAGAGAGAAAATATTTCTTTTGCTTCTCCTATGAAAACAAAATTTGTCTTAATGCTTCTTCATTTGAGAACACTTGATTCTTTCTTTGTTTCTTATGCCTAACTTAAAGGCGTTAAAGAAAAGTACTTATTGGGAGATAACCCAAAAGTTTTAGATAAGTCTTGGAAGTTACTTCAGTAATAACCGCTCCTTATCCTTTTTATTTTCTTTTTGTGCCAAGAGTAACCTCTAATGAGAGAGAAGTACTGATTGAGAAAGTTGCTGTCCCGAAACAGATTTCTATGCTTCACCGTAAAATTTCGTGTAAAATCTCTAAAAGTCCTTTTGAGGCGTGAATTTTTGTGCTTATGCCCCAGGTTGTTATCTAACTTTAGTTAGTTCAACACTTTTTGATTTGAGCAACAGAAGGTCTTCTAACAAATTCGTCTTTACCTGCTGGTCTGTTTTGACAGATTTCTGCCATTTTCTGCATTTGCTTCTTGTTGGTTCCTTTTTTAGTTCTTTTGGGGAATTGAGATTTTTGAGGGAAGTTATGGAATAGCTAGTGTTTTCATGGAAGTTTATTTGGTGTTAGAACTGAACCTTAAGACCTTTTATCTTGAGTGCACTAATGTTGCTAATAAAGATTGTGTGAAGTTTTGTATGAAGGAAAAAATTCAGGTGTATGGAAGGAATGAGTAATGAGATGAAGGATGGACTAAAGCTCGGGCTTGGGGATGCCACGAGTGTCACCCCAAGAAATATCCAAGAAGTACAAGCGTCAAAGCTTGGGGATGCCCAAGGCATCCCCTTCTTCATCATTAAAAATTCCAGGTTTCTTCCAAACGCTTCATTTTTATTATTTCATGCACAGCTGTGTTGTTCTTGGAGCGTCTTCTCTTTCGTTTTTGTTTTGGTTTTTCGTTTGCTTTGGTTTGCTTAGTTTGCTGAATAAATTGGTTGGACCCCCTCTTTCATACATTGGTTTGCAAATAGTTTGGTTTGGTTTGGAAAAGAGTAGGAAAGTTCATGCTTATGTGGTAAAAAGAGCTCATTTTTGACTGTGGCCTATGCTTTGTTATGCCATGCTTGATATTGTTTTGGATTTATGCTTAGTATTCTTTGTTGTAGCATGACTTGTTATAAAGAATTGAGATTTCTTAATGTGCCTTGGATGAATCATGCGTTGTTTTAGCATATTAAAGCATAGTATAGTGGTATTCTCCTTTGATGCTTTATTTGGGTTGACTTGGCGCATGCTCACACCATGTTATGACTATCTCAAGTCACCATAGCCTTTATGATCCTTTAGTTTTCAACTTTTAGTATCACTTTATGCTTTGATCAATGATATTTTGTCGCTCTGCATGATTATGGCCATTATTGCTCTCTTAGTTTGTCGCTCCTAGTCTTTTGCTAGCCTCCACAACAAAGTATGAGTTCCACTCATGCATCCAACTCCCTAAACCAAGTTATTCCAAAGAGTCCACCATACCTACCTACTAGCTTATGCTATTCCAAGTATATTCATGCTTTTTTTACCATCCAAATTAAACTTGTTATGAGAAAACTAGTGATTAAAGATCCCACGAACTTGATGGCACACTTTACTTTTCTTGCCCTTAATAAACTTGAACCATTGTGTGTTCTATTTTGTATATGCTTGCACTTAGTTTTTGGGAATTAGCAGAACCGTGCTTTCATGGGGAACGCTTTCAACATTGCACTTGGTACTTGTACCTAGTTGATATCATGCTCTTTTGTATATGGATGTCGTCGGTGTGAAATGAAAGGGGAGCTTGTAAGTCCATGGAGTTATGTATATGTGTTAGAGAAACACCTGGGCCGCTGGTCTAATCCATGCTGACATGGTGGAAACCTGCAGCGTAACCATAATGAGCTGTCTATGAAGCATTCTTCTTATAAACAAAAGAGTCCTATATGAGAAAAAAAAAGAAAAAAAAGAAAAAAAGAGATACTATGAAAAGAGGAAAGAGAGAAAAAAAGCACCATATTCCCATGGTAAATAAGAAGATTGCTGAGATGTTCGTTGTCTGCTTGCCATGTCATTTTGATATGGGGATTCTTCCGTATCATCGGGCAAGGGGTACCCCGTTGGCGGTTCTCTATGATACACATGTACTTACGATGACAAGAACTTACCGGTGACTAAACTTGAGTAGCATGAGGAGCGGCCCTCGTATACAAGGGACATGAGATTTCTGACTTATACTTCGTCAAGCATGTACACCATAGTTTGTTCACTTTAACCTTAATCACTTCAAGATGCTTATGATAGGGGTAATGCGAGCTGAAAGCTATAAGTACCATAATTTTTGGAAGCTCTTTATGAGACTTGAATCTCTACTTCCTTTTACAAAGGCCTTTCTTCGACCATTATATTGGGTCTCCACATTCTATCTTTATGCACTTACTTTGAGAGAATAGTGGCCATTATTAGTTCTATGTGCATTGTCCCAAGACTAGTTGATTGATGCATAACTTGTTATTGCTTGTTTTAAACTATTTGTATCTAGTTACTCTTATGAACTTTGAAGGTGTCCTATGCATTTATATTTGCTACTCTATGAGGGACAAGCTGAATACTATTATGCTATGTTTTCTTCATGTGAAACAAACAAACGTCTTACAAAGCATTGTTATTCACGAATCTTTTGTTTGTGCCTTTTCATGTTTCATCATAGGTTCTTTGTCTTATTGCTAGAACTTTGTCTTTCATGTTATGATTGAAGTACTATGATCCCAGCTTTGAATGTTTTAAAAAAATTTTGATCAAGTCTTTGATGGTGCATGTCACCTCAAAAATCATTCTTTCTTTTTATCACTTACCTACTCGAGGACGACCATGAGTTAAGCTTGGGGATGTTGATACATTGCAAATGTATCTATAATTTTTGATGTTCCATGCTTGGTTTTATCCACTGTCTTCTGTTTTGTTCCAACTTTGGAGTACTTTTCATATGATTTCTTGGACTAACCTATTAACAAGAGCCACAGTGCCAGCTGCCTGTTTTCTGCTGTTTTTGGTTCCAGGAAAGTCAGAAAATGAATATTCTCAAAATTGGACGGGACAAAAGCCAAAGTGCCTATTTTTCCGGAAGTCATCAAGTGCTAGAATACGAGACGGAGAGAGGCAAGAGGCCGGCCACACCACCTGGCCACGCGGCCAGGCTGGGCCCGTGCCAGGGGGTGGCGGGTGGCCCCTGGCACCCCCTCGGTCTCCCCTTCCGCCTATATATTACCCTCGAGACGAAAACCCTAAGGGCCCGATCAAAAATCCACGAAAGAGTCTGTAGCCGCCGTCATCTCCATCCCTAGATCGGGAGGGATCTGAAGCTCTTCCCGGCACCCTGCTGGAGAGGGGAATTGACCCTGGAGGCCTTCTTCATCACCATGCAAGCCTCCGGTGTGATGCGTGAGTAGTTCATCCTTGGACTACAGATCCATGTAGTAGCTAGATGGCTGGTTCTCCTCCTTTGTGCTTTCATGTCTAGATCTTGTGAGCTCCGTTCATGATCAAGATCATCTATTTGTAATCATACATGTTGTGTTTGCGGGGATCCGATGGATATTGAGATGTTATTTTAGATTTATTATTGATTCTATCATGTCTTTGTTATTTGTGATCTTGCATGCTTTTTGTTGTTAGTAGCTATCTTGGCCAAGTAGATACTAGAAACTCCAAGAGTTAGTATTTATGCTCGATAGTGGGTTCATGCCTCTAGTAATTTGGGGAAGTGAAAAAAATCTCTAAGGTACTAGATGTGTTGTTGCTACTAGGGAGAAAACGACAATCCTTTGTTCATACTGGAGGGGGTTCGGATGATAACCTGAAAGTGGATTATTAGTCATAGATGCAGTTGGATGGCGGTTTATGTATAATGTTTTAATGCCCAATCAAGTCTCAAAGGAGTCAAGATGATTAGTATATGCATGTATTGCTTTCTCGATGTTTGTCAGTTGCCCCGCTGTAATTTGTTCACCCAGCATGTTATCTATCTAAGGAGAGCCACCTCTAGTGAACTATGGATCCCGGTACTTTCTTTACATACAATCTACAAACTGTTTACTTCTTTGTGTTTACTTTCTGCAAACTTTTACTTCTTTCCATTCGATACATTTAATCCGTTGTTTTCAGCAAAACACGGTGAGATTGACAACCTCATCGCAAGTTGGGGACAAAGTTCTGTGGCTGTGTTGTGAAGGTCTCCATGTTGCTACTAGCACCGGTAGTGCGCCCTGCCAAGGCTCAGCTAGTAACACCTTTGGGGTGTTTCCTTGCTCCTACTGGTTCGATTAAACCTTGGTTTCATAACTGAGGGAAACTTGCTGCAGTGCTCATCATACCTTCCTCTTGGGGTTCCCAACGAGATCTACATCAGCCACGCACCAGCAGTTTTCTGGGCGCCGTGCATTGAGCCATCACGGAGTCGCGGCGAAGGGCAGCGATTGGCTTGGATCATCTACTGGGCCCCACACCATAAGAAGTGTGGACGGGAAAGATTGGCCGGTTGTGCAACAAGGATTTGGTCTCTCATGGGTAAAGTAATGCACCTCTGCAGAGTGTAAGAACTGTGACATGTTACCCCCTATTCTGGGAAGGAGCTATGAACGCGGCAGGAAAGGAACCCCATGAAGGTTCTGGTCAACGTTTGAAGGTTGTCAGACATAGTTTTCATAATAAAAGAATCCTTTTAAGAAATGTTTACGAATATCTGCATGGCCTACGACCTATGGTCTGTGGCTGTAGAGATAGTGCATCATACACTCCTTTTCAGTGAACTTGCTGAGTACGCTCGTACTCAACCATACCTTCTTAACTCTTGTTAGGTTCTAAGTTGTTGAAGACGACGTCAACATCAATTTCTGCTCAGGAAACCATCATCGACAGCTCAAGTTCTTCAATAAAATCAATGAAGTCAACATATACATCATCCGAAGTGAAGACAAAGATCTTAAGTAGATAATAGTAGATCCTATAGCCATACAATCTACTTCTATAGAGCATTGCAATAGCAGCAATGGCAAGCCAAATAGTTTAGATACTAGTCTTAGTTACTAGATAGTTCTGAGTTATTATTTCTAGTTCTTCTTTGTAAGAAATTCTTTATCTCTCTTTAACCTAGAGTGTTCTCTGGATCTTTTGTAAAGAGTTGAGTTGGAATCTATAGTCATGTCTTGGACCTGCTGTCTTTCTATTGTACCACTATGAGGGATGTAATACTAGTGAACGGTATTTCATTGGTGTTATGTCAATGACTATAATGTACTACATCATGCAGTGGTATGCTGGGTCACCACAGAATTGGGCGGCCCCCAGACAAAGCGGGGCAAGTCCCCTCCTTTTGGCTCCAAGGCTCGGTCTCACTAGGCTAATCCGGGCAGAAGACATTATCAGGTGGGGAGTTTGGCTGGGGCGACACATCTGTTCAAAGCTGACGCAGGTGTCCTAAGATGAGCTCAACAAGAATAGAAATCTTGTATGGAACAAAAGGGTAAAAGTTCGTTTGATTCTGATTTCCAGTACGAATACAAACCGTGAAAGCGTGGCCTATCGATCCTTTAGATCTTCGGAGTTTGAAGCTAGAGGTGTCAGAAAAGTTACCACAGGGATAACTTGCTTGTGGAAGCCAAACGTTCATAGCGACGTTACTTTTTGATCATTCGATGTCGACTCTTCCTATCATTGTGAAGCAGAATTCACCAAGTGTTGGATTGTTCACCCACCAATAGGGAACATGAGATGGGTTTAGACCGTCGTGAGACAGGTTAGTTTTACCCTACTGATGACAGTGTCGCGATAGTAATTGAACCTAGTACGAGACGAACCATTGATTCACACAATTGGTCATCGCTCTTGGTTGAAAAGCCATTAGCACAAAGCTACCGTGTGCCGGATTTTTGACTGAACGCCTCTTAGTCAGAATCCAAGCTAGCAAGCGACGCCTGCACCCGCCGCCCGGCCCGAACCACGTTAGGGGTGCTTGCGTCCCCAAGAGCCCGTGCCATTGGCTAAGCCGGTCTGGCTGATGTGTCGTGGCCGGACACCTCAAAGCTCCCTTCCAAACAGGCGGTGGGATAAATCGTTTGCAGACAACTTAAATACGCAACGGGTCATTGTAAGTGGTAGAGTGGCCTTGCTGCCACGATCCACTGAGATCCAGCCCCACGTTATATAGATTCGTCTCTCCCCCAACTCCTCTATTCTCCAAGTAGGTTCGAACTTGCCCTCTTTGATCTACACTATTACTTCTAGCATTGACAAGTGCTTCCCAAAAGCACCAAGTGAGCGAGAAAGACTATACAAGACCAGCGAGAAGCACTTGGCTATCAACGGAAAGCACTTGGAAGTATATGACATGAAATAGGTATGAAGACGAACAACATTGCCAAGTGCTAACTCTAAAACACCTAGTTCGGGAGAAAGCATATACAAGACCACCGAGAAGAACTTTGTGATCAACGGAAAACACTTGGCGGTACATGACATGAAATAGGTGTGAAGCCCCCCAATGTTTCCAAGTGCTACCTCAAAAGCACCAAGTCCAGGAGAAAGCAAATATGAGACCACCGAGAAGCACTTGGCTATCAATGCAATGCAACCTGGCAGAATATTACATGAAATAGGTGTGAAGCCTCCCAACGTTGCCAAGTGCTTCCACAAAAGCTCCAAGTCCGGGATATATCATATACAAGTCCACTGAGAAGCACTTAGCTGCTACCGTAAGGCAATTGGTAGTATATTAGATGCAATCGGGCTTCCCATATCAACTATGTCCATATGAAAGTACCAAGTCCCTAGACTCCAAGCAGACCGACCAGGCATCGAGAGTTAATTGCAACGAACATGTTTGGGTTCCACTCGTAACTTACCAAGCCAAGTTCATTAGTTTGCACATCATGCATCTAAAAAGCTTACACTCGGTCATTCCTATTCGAACAACGCAGCAAGATGACAACATTGCCAGAAGGGAAAAAAATCCATAACAACCTGGCGAAACAAAAGACTGAACAAGTCTAGAAGAACATACCTCGACATCATGGAAGTATCTTCGCATATACTAGCGGAAACACTTGGTGCTTGACATCGTGGAAAACACGACTAGCGTCTCTTGTATGTCGGTTATGCTGAAAACAGGACAAATCTGGGCAAGACGTTGGACCGAACGGCCAAAACGTGGAAACCCGGAGACATCGATGTCTCGTGGAAAACCGCCCGACATCGTGGAAAACACGACTAGCGTTCCCCGTTTGTCGGTTATGCTGAAAACAGGACAAATCTGGCGGAGACATTGAACCGAACGGCCAAAACGTGGAAACCGGGAAAAAATCCACGACTAGCGTCTCACGTGTGTCGGTCACCCTCAAAACAGGCAACATCTGGGCGATACGTTGGACCAAACGGCCAAAAAGTGGGAACCGGGCAAAAATCCACGACTTCGTGGAAAAAATCCACGACTAGCGTCTCACGTGTGTCGGTTACGCTCAAAACAGGCAAAATATGGGTGATACGTTGGACCGAACGGCCAAAACGTGGAAACCGGGCAAAAATCCATGACTTCGTGGAAATATCCATGACTAGCGTCTCATGTGTGTCAGTTACGCTCAAAACAGGCCAAATCTGGGTGATACGTTGGACCAAACGGCCAAAACATGGAAACCGGACAAAAATCCACGACTTCGTCGAAAACTTCCCGACATCGTGGAAAACATGACTAGCGTCTCACGTGTGTCGGTTACGATCAAAATAGGCAAAATCTGGGCGATACGTTGGACCGAACGGCCAAAACATGGAAACCACGCAAAAATCCACGACTTCGTGGAAAATGGCTCGACATCGTGGAAAACACGACTAGCATCTCACGTGTGTCGGTTACGCTCAAAACAGGCAAATCTAGGCGATACGTTGGACCGATTGGCCAAAACATGGAAACCGGGAAAAAATCTACGACATCGAGAAAAACGGCCAGACTTCATGGAAAACACGACTAGCGTCTCACGTGTATCGGTTACGCTCAAAATAGGCAAAATCTGGGTGATACGTTGGATCCGGGCAAAACCCGTGCAGGAAGTTCTGCCGCGGCAGACAAATGGCCCTTTTGTCTGCCACGGCAGACATTGTACCCCTCCTTCACAAGTTGAAGGGTAGGGGTCCAAGGGGGTGCATTGCCCGGGTATAGTAGGGGGAGGTGGCGTTCCCCCTTCCCCCCGGGTCTGTGGGGAGTTGGGTGGGGCGTGTTTTATGGGCAAAAACACGTCGTTTTGAGTAGGATTTCCACCCATTGCACAAAGACTCTAGCCAGAGCGTGGCGGCTCAAGTCAGAAAGCGTCCTTGGCCCCGTATTATCGAAAAATATGGTTTAACATATCCATACAAGGATCAGCAGGAGTTCGGTGTATTTGCCTCATGGCAATAGACGATTTGAGCTCCGCCACGTTGAACATGTTTCTCTGCCTACATCCAGGACGTCGTGGAGTCGTTGCCCGGTCGCGTAAATGTTCCCAGTTGGCATGATTCCCCAAAAAAGGTGATTGTTGCGTTACGTTTTTCGTGTTCCATATGGGCAACTTCTCCCCGGTCTATCCGTGTGGACAGTCGGTGTTTACATGTTAGAGCCTCGTCCCTTCAGAGAAAGCTCTCCGGATTAGAAAGTGTCGTAGAACGGGGTGTTGCCTTCCCTCGACAGTCTGTGGTAGGATACACAACACACTGGACCGATGCTAGTAGGGGAAGGAGAGCGTAGCCCCGAGTCCCTTCAGAGAAAGCTCTCCGGATCAGAAAATGTCGTAGAACAGGGTGTTTCCTTCTCTCCATAGTCTGTGTTAGGATACGCAACACGCTGGACCGATACTAGTAGGGAAAGGAGAGCGTAGCCCCGAATCCCTTCAGAGAAAGCTCTCCGGATCAGAAACTGTCGTAGAACGGGGTGTTGCCTTCTCTCCACAGTCTGTGGTAGGATACCCAACACGCTGGACCGATGCTAGTACGGGAAGGAGAGTGTAGCCCCGAGTCCCTTTAGAGAAAGCTCTCCGGATCAGAAACTGTCGTAGAACAGGGTGTTGCCTTCTCTCCACAGTCTGTGGTCGGATACGCAACACGTTGGACTGTGATGCAAGTAGGGGAAGGAGAGCGTATCCCCGAGTCCCTTCAGAGAAAGCTCTTCGGATCAGAAAGTGTCGTAGAAAACAGGGTGTTTCCTTCTCCCCATATTCTGTGGTAGGATACACAACACGCTGGACCGCGATGCTAGTAGGGGAAGGAGAGCATAGCCCCGAGTCCCTTTAGAGAAAGCTCTCCGGATCAAAAAGTGTTGTCGAACGGGGTGTTGCCTTCTCTCCACAGTCTGTGGTAGGATACACAACATGCTGGACCGCGATGTTAGTAGGGGAAGGAGAGCGTAGCCCCGAGTCCCTTCAGAGAAAGCTCTCCGGATCAGAAAGTGTCGTAGAACAGGGTGTCGCCTTGTCTCCACAGTCTGTGGTAGGATACGCAACACGTTGGACCGATGCTAGTAGGGGAAGGAGAGCGTAGCCCCTGTGACGGTAATTGTTGCCGATGTACCACCCGCGCTCTATGGACACTCAGGACGTTTGAGGAATGGTTCTTGATTGCTGCACTCGATGGGGTTCAACATTCAAGATGTTGGATTCTGCTTTCCATTATAGAGCTGCAATTGATGCTTATGCTTCAGGAGATGCAAACTATAGGTGGCAACCATCCGACGAAGAATGGTTGTTGTATGAACAAGTGAATTCTGTCCTTGGTGTTTTCCATGCAGCTACAAAAGCATTTTCTGGTTCAACTTACCCAACCTCTAATCTGTTCTATCCTCACATTGTCAATATTAAGAAGATAATTTGTGGGTTGAAGGAATCAAAGAAGGAATGTATTGCAGCAATGGCAGATGAAATGGCTGAAAAATTTGACAAGTATTGGGGTCCTGAATGCAACACCTTGTTTGCTATTGCTGCAATTCTTGATCCAAGATTTAAGATGGATATGATTAAATTCACATTTCCTTCTTTGTACGAAGAAAATGAAGTCGCTGGAAAACTAGAATCTGTTGAGACTACTTTGCGTGAACTGTATGCTCTATATGAATCTGAAAATAACAAAAGCATGGCAACATCAGCTAATAATGAGTCCACTTCTCAATGCACTAGTACATCTGCTAGTAGTTCTACTACTGCTTTCTCTATTACTAGCCAATATCAAGAGTATATGAAAGCCAAGAATGCATATCAGCCGTTAAAGTCAGATTTGAAGAGGTACTTGGATGATGAAATTGAGAACATTCTTGATGATAAATTTGATATACTTAGTTGGTGGAAGATGAATGAACTGAAGTATCCGTTGGTGGCAAAGATGGCTAGAGATATCCTTACTATTCCTGTTACTTCAGTCTCATCAGAGTCTGCTTTTAGCACCGGTGGTCGAGTGGTTGATGACTACCGTAGCTCTTTGCTCCCATCCACTGTGCAATGTTTGGTATGTACTTCAAGTTGGATTAGGGGAGGCCACCACAAAGAAAAGGACATGGTAAATTATATGTGTCATTTTCTATTCTTTATACCAAAAACAGCGATGCCTTTGTATAATCCAGTTTTTTTCCTTTGTTGCATAGGAGGAGGATGCTAATTCTATTCCACTGGTATTAGTTGAAGAAGATTCCTTGAGCGATAATTAGTCACTTCGGCTAAGATATGGTGAGTACGTTTTTTTGGATCTGTTGGAACGTGTGGTATGAAGTAGTTCTTTCGTCTTGATAACTTGAAAGCCAAATTTCCTTGCAGGTACCCTTTTATTATGAATAAGTTAATAAAAGAGATCGTCAGTATGAGCCATGGAGGCAGAGCACCAGAGGGAGTGGAAGTTGGAAGCCACGTTCTGTAGTTGCACTTCTCCTTCAAATATTGAGTGATCTCTTATATAATTAACAGTCTTGTCACGTGGGACTTCCACTTATATTAAGACTGCTATTATTATGCCATCTGCTGTAAGACTGCTAAAATATTGGTGCTGGCATGTTGCCACCGTATTACTATTATGTGAGACTATGAGCCATTTCTGCTACACTGATGTTGTTTTCAAGCTTTACTTTTTCTTGTTATGTAGCTATCTGTCTATCTTTGTATGTACTAAAGTTTTCTTACCGAGCTTCAATGAACCGAGCTCAAGCCTACTCGAGCTTTGGTCGAGCCGAACTCGAGCTTAGATGTAGGCTCGAAGGTCAATCTAGGCTCGCTCGAGCTCGGCTCGAGCTTCTATCGAGCTTGAGCCGAGCCTAACAGTGTTCGCTCGAGTTCGGCTCGTTGACAACCCAGTACCGATCCAGGCAAAGTATGCCAGAACGGTCTTTCCCATTTACATTTGGCCGCTGGAACAGGTTTACCTCAATAAACATGTGCCTTTGTTTTGTATTCGAGTTGTTTTTATCATTAAGTTGTCTTCACTTTGTAAGTTCTATATATTATGGTGTCATGTAGTATTGATTTCTTACTAGGATCTATTTTTATTTAATTCATATAGGGATTGCACTTTTTGGTGCTGATCTGGACTAGCTGATAGAAGTGGTTAATCTTTTGCGAGTGAACATAGTGTTACCTTATATTTCTAGAGATAAATTCTGTTGGCTGTTTGAAATGCATGTGTTGCTGCTTGTTTTGAATGATTGGTTTATCTTGGCTGTTTGAAATGCATGTGTTTCTTATGCCAAGTTAGCATGTGGATTATGTATTAGTGTTACACTATCGCATTTGAAGTACTTCCTCTGTCCTAAAAAGGATGTCTCAAATTTGTCTAAACTTGGATGAATCTAGACAATATTTAGTATATAGATACATCCAAATTTTGACAAACTTGCGACGTCCTTTTTAGGACGGAGGGAGTAGTTGGTAATAAGATACGTATATCTTGATGCTCCTGCAAATTGGTTGCACAAGTGCTTATCTGAACATAGGTTGCACAAGTGCTTATCTGAACTACTAGTATGTTCGCTGTGTTGATCGCTAGACACGGTATTTCCATGTTATTGAGATTCGATCTGATATGCTACTATTTTACATGTTTGTTTTTGGATGAAATCTGCTCTAGAGAATGAGATGCTTGTGAGGACTAAGGAGCAAAGGATCTGACTGACATGACTCAGGTTGCGGACCGTCTATGCGTCTCATCGGCTCTAGCCTATACGTCTCATTGTACTTTGAATTTTTGTATATTTTGGTAGAAGAATATCTGATGCGCACTTTGCATGATTGTAATGTACCGCTGTTGTATGAAATATTATTCGTTAATTGGCCCGATTGAAGAAGAATAATTTCCTATATCTATTGGTTTTGATAAAATCATCTGCTGTTAATTATACTGTCAAAACGTGAGAATAAAACTTGCAAGTGGGACCTAATTTGCGCATCTGACAATTGGGACCTATCGACTAGTATCTGACAATTGGGTCCTACTGACTAGTGGGACCGGATTAATTAAAAGGCTGAATTTGAGAAGAAATCATAAGTAAAAAAGGCCACGGCCCAAAATTAAAAAGGTTGAATTGTTGGACTTGACCCATGTATGTGACTAGAATTGAAAGATAATAAATAGGAAGATTGTTGGGCTAGGCCCTTTTAAAAGGCGAACTGGACCGGGCTGAATTTGGTGCCACGTCAGATTCCACATAGGATTGGCTTACGTGGATAGACTAGAATGGCATGGCCAAAATTTTGGTCATGAACACTATGACCATCTATTTTCTTCATAATAGTCCATGACCAATTTAAAAAAAGATCGTTAGTTGTCTATAGTGACCCTCAGTATGTGACCTACTACTTTTGGTCATAGAAAGGTCATAGATGGAATACTATGACCTTTATGTAACCAATATTTGGGGTCACTAGTTAACACATTCCTTGTAGTGGGTGCGCAAGACGCTCCGACCACGACCCCAGGTCAGGCGGGACTACCCGCTGAATTTAAGCATAAAAATAAGCAGAGGAGAAGAAACTTACAAGGATTCCCCTAGTAAAGGCGAGCGAACCGGGAAGAGGCCAGCTTGAGAATCGGGAGGCCCTACCGTCCGAATTTTAGTCTAGAGAGGCGTCCTCAGCGACAGACCGAGCCCAAGTCCCCTGGAAAAGGGCGCCTGGGAGGGTGAGAGCCCCGTCCGACCCGGACACTGTCGCATCACGATGTGCCGTCAACGAGTCGGATAGTTTGGGAATGCAGCCCAAATCGGGCGGTAGACTCCGTCCAAGGCTAAATACAGGCGAGAGACCAATAGAGAACAAGTACTGTGAGGGAAATATGAAAAGGACTTTGAAAAGAGAGTCAAAGAGTGCTTGCAATTGCCGGGAGGGAACCGGATGGGGGAGGCGATGCATCTCGGCCATATGCGGAATGGCTTTTGCTAGTCCGCCGCTCGGCTCGAGGTGTGGACTATTGTCGGCTGTGCCGACGGCCAAAGCCCGAGGACCGTGCCCCCGGTGGCCGTCCTTGGCACAGCCGGTACCCGCGCGCCGAAAGGCGTGTCCCATTGGGCACTGCACTACAACGGCTTGCGGGCTCCCCATCCGACCCGTCTTGAAACACGGACGAAGGAGTCTGACATGCGTGCGAGTCGACGGGTTCTGAAACCTAGGATGCGCAAGGAAGATGACGAGCGGGAGGCCCTCACGGGCCGCACCGCTGGCCGACCCTTATCTTATGTGAAGGGTTCGAGTTGGAGCACGCTTGTCGGGACCCGAATGATGGTGAACTATGCCTGAGCGGGGCGAAAGACTCTGGTGGAGGCTCGAAGCGATACTGATGTACATGACATGGAATAGGTGTGAAGCACCCCAATGTTTCCAAGTGCTACCTCAAAAGTACCAAGTCCGGGAGAAAGCATATTCGAGACAACCGAGAAGCACTTGTCTATCAACGTAAAGCAACCTGGAAGCATATTAGATGAAATAGGCGTCAAGCCTCCCAACATTGCCAAGTGCTTCCACAAAAGCTCCAAGTTCGGGATATATCATATACAAGTCCGCCAAGAAGCACTTCCCTGCTATAGTAAGGCACTTGGCAGTATATTAGATGCAACCGGGCTTCCCCCACAAACTGTGTCCATATGAAAGTACCAAGTCCCTAGACTCCAAGCACACCGACCAGGCATCGAGAGATAATTGCAACGAACATGTTTGGGTTCCACTTGTAACTTACCAACCCAAGTTCATGAGTTTGAACATCATGCATCTAAAAAGCTAGCACTCGATCATTCCTATTCAAACAAGCCAGCAAGATGACAACATTACCATAAGGAAAAAAAATCCATAACAACCTAGCGAAACCAAAGACTGAACAAGTCTGGAAGAACGTACCTCGACATGATGGAAGTATCTTGGCATATACTAGCGGAAACACTCGGTGCTTGACATTGTGGAAAACACGACTAGCGTCTCCTGTGTGTCGGTTACCCTAAAAACAAGATAAATCTGGACAAGCGTTGGACCGAACGGCCAAAACGTGGAAATCGGGAGACATCGTGAAAAACACGACTAGCGTCCCCCGTGTGTCGGTTACGCTGAAAACATGACAAATCTGGCGGAGACGTTGAACCAAACGGCCAGAACATGGACACCGGAAAAAAATCCACGACTAGCGTCTCACGTATGTCGGTTATGCTCAAAATAGGCCAAATCTAGGCGATACGTTAGAAGGAACGGACAAAACATGGAAACCAGGCAAAAATCCACGACTTCGTAGAAAATGGCCCAATATCGTGCAAAACACGACTAGCGTCTCACATGTGTCGGTTATGCTCAAAACAGGCCAAATCTGGGCGATACGTTGGACCGAACGGTCAAGACGTGGAAACCGGGCAAAAATCCACGAGTTCGTGGAAAATGGCCCGACATCATGGAAAACACGACTAGCGTCTCAAGTGTGTCGGTTATGCTCAAAACAGGCAAAATCTGGACGATACAATGGACCGAACGGCCAAAACATGGAAACCGGGCAAAAATCCACGACTTCGTGGAAAACTGCCTGACATCGTGAAAACACGAGTAGCGTCTCACATGTTTCGATTACGCTCAAAACAGACAAAATTTGGGCGATACGTTAGACCGAACGACTAAAATGTGGAAACCGGAAAAAATCCACGACATCGTAAAAAATTCCACGACTAGCGTCTCACGTGTGTCGCTTACGCTCAAAACATGCCAAATCTGGGCGATACGTTGGAGTGAATGGCTAAAATGTAGAAGCCGGACAAAAATCCACGACCTCGTGGAAAACGGCCCGACATCGTGGAAAACACGACTAGCGTCTTACGTATGTTTGTTACGCTCAAAACAGGCAAAATCTGGATGATACGTTGGACCGAATGGCCAAAACGTGGAAACCGGGCAAAAATCCACTACTTCGTAGAAAACCGCCCGACATTGTGGAAAACACGACTAGCGTGTCACGTGTGTCGGTTACGCTCAAAACAGAAAAAATCTGGACGATACGTTGAACCGAACGGTCAAAACATAGAAACCGAAAAAAATCCACGACATCGTGGAAAGATCCACAACTAGCGTCTCGCGTGTGTCGGTTACACTTAAAACAGGCCAAATCTGGACGATACGTTGGACCGAACGGCCAAAACGTGAAAACCTATAAAAAATCCACGACATCATGGAAATGGCGCAACATCATGGAAAACACGACTAACGTCTAACGTGTGTCGGTTACGCTGAAAATAGGCTAAATTTGGGCGATATGTTGGACTGAACGGCCAAAATATGGATACCGGGCAAAAATCCATCACTTCGTGCAAAATGGCCCGACATCGTGGAAAACACGACTACCATCTCACGTGTGTCGCTTACGCTCGGCCAAAACATGGATACCGGGCAAAAATCCATGACTTCGTGCAAAATGGCCCGACATCGTGAAAAATACGACTACTGTCTCACGTGTTTCGCTTACGCTCAAAACATGCCAAATTTGCGCGATACGTTGGACTGAACGTCCATAACGTAGAAACCGGACAAAAATCGACGACATCGTGGAAAATCCACGACTAGCGTCTCACGTGTATCGGTTACGGTCAAAATAGGCCAAATATGGGCGATACGTTGGACCGTACAGCCACGGGGCAAAAATCTACGACTTCGTGGAAAATGGCCGACAACGTGGAAAACACGACTAGCGTCTTACGTGTGTCGGTTACGCTCAAAACAGGCAAAATCTGGACGACGTTGGACCGAACGGCCAAAACGTGGAAACCGGGTAAAAATCTACGACTTCGTGGAAAACCGCCTGACATCGTGAAAAACACGAGTAGCATCTCACATGTGTCAGTTACGCTCAAAATAGGGAAAATTTGAACGATACATTAGACCGAACGGCCAAAACGTTGAAACCGGGAAAAATCCACGACTAGCGTGTCACGTGTGTCGGTTACGCTCAGAACAGGCCAAATTTGGGTGATACGTTGGATCGAACAGCCAAAACGTGGAAATCGGAAAAAAATCCACGAAAACATGGAAAACGGCCCGACATCATGGAAAACACAACTAGCGTTTCACGTGTGTCAGTTACGCTGAAAACAGACTAAATCTGCGCGATACATTGGACCGAACGGCCTAAACGTGGAAACCGAGCAAAAATCCACAACTTCGTGGAAAATGACCCGACATCGTGGAAAACACGACTAGCATCTCACATGTGTCGGTTATGCTCAAAACATGCCAAATCTGGACGATACGTTGGACCGAACGGCTAAGACGTGCAAACCGAGCAAAAATCCACAACCTCAAGGAAAATAGTCTCACATCGTGGAAAACACGACTAGCGTCTCACATGTGTCGGTTACGATTAAAACATGCAAAATGTGGGAGAGACGTTGGACCGAACGGCCAAAACGTGGAAACCGGGCAAAAATCCGCGACTTCATGAAAAACCGCCCGACATCGTGAAAAACACGATTAGCGTCTCACGTTTGTCAGTTACGCTCAAAACAGACAAAATTTGGGTGATACGTTACACCGAACGGCCAAAACGTTGAAACCGGGAAAAAATCCACGACTTCGTGGAAAATGGCCCGACATCTAGCGTCTCACATTTGTCGGTTATGCTCAAAACAGGCCAAATCTGGGCGATGCGTTGAACCGGACAGCCAAAACGTGGAAACCGGCTAAAAATCAACGCCTTCGTGGAAAATGGCCTGACATCGTGGTAAACACGACTTGCGTCTCACGTGTTTCGGTTATGCTCAAAATAGGCAAAATCTGGGCGATACGTTGGATCGAACAGCCAAAACATGGAAACCGGGTCAAAATCCACAACTTCGTGAAAAACCGCCCGACATTGTGGAAAACACGACTAGCGTCTCACGTGTGTCGATTACGCTCAAAACAGGAAAAATGTGGGTGATACGTTAGACCGAACGGCTAAAATGTGGAAACCGGGAAAAAATCCACGACATCGTGGAAGATTCCACGACTAGCGTCTCACGTGTGTCGATTACGCTGAAAACAAGCTAAATCTGGACGATATGTTGAACCGAACGGCCAAAACGTGGTAGGCGGGAAAAAATCCACGACCTCGTGGAAAACGGCTCGACATCGTGGAAAACACGACTAACATCTCACGTGTGTCGGTTAAGCTCAAAACAGGCAAAATCTGAACGATATGTTGGACCGAATGGCCAAAATGTGAAAATCGGGCAAAAATCCACTACTTCGTGGAAAACCGCCCGAAATCGTGAAAAGCACGACTAGCGTGTCACGTGTGTTGGTTACGCTCAAAACAGGAAAAGTCTGGACGATACGTTGGACCGAACGGCCAAAACGTAGAAACCGGAAAAAATCTACGACATCGTGGAAAGATCCACGACTAGCGTCTTGCATGTGTCGGTTACGCTAAAAACATGCCAAATCTAGGCGATACGTTGGACCGAACGGCCAAAACATGGAAACCTGGAAAAAATCCACGACATCATGGAAAATGGCGCAACATCCTGAAAAAACGACTACGTCTCACGTGTGTCGATTACGCTAAAAACAGGCTAAATCTGGACGATACGTTGGACCAAACGACAAAACGTGGAAACCGGGCAAAAATACATGACTTCGGGGAAAATGGGCCGACATCGTGAAAAACACGACTAGCGTCTCACGTGTGTCGATTACGCTCAAACAGACCAAATCTGCATGATACGTTGGACCGATTGGCTATAACGTAGAAACCGGACAAAAACCGATGATATCGTGAAAAAATCCATGACTAGCGTCTCACGTGTGTCGGTTACGGTGAAAACAGGCTAAATCTAGCGATACATTGGACCGAACGGCCAAAACATGGAAACCAGGCAAAAATCCATGACTTCGTGGATAAATGACCGACATTATGAAAAACACGACTAGCATCTCACATGTGTCGGTTACGCTCAAAACAGGCCAAATCTGGACGATACGTTGGACCGAATGGCTAAGACGAGAAAACCGGGTAAAAATCCACAACATCATGGAAAATGGTCTAACATCGTGGAAAACACGACTAGCGTCTCACATGTGTCGGTTACGCTAAAAACAGGCAAAATCTGGGAGAGACGTTGGAACGAAAGGCGAAAACGTGGAAACCGGGCAAAAAATCCACGACTTCGTGGAAAACCGCCCGACGTCGTGGAAAACACGACTAGCGTCTCATGCGTGTCAGTTACGCTCAAAACCGGCAAAAATTGGGTGATACGTTACACCAAACGGCCAAAACGTAGAAACCGGAAAAAATCCACGACTTCGTGGAAAATTGCCCGACATCTTGGAAAACACGACTAGCATCTCATATGAGTCGGTTATCCTCAAAACACGTCAAATCTGGGCGATACGTTCGACCGAACGGCCAAAACATGGAAATCGGATAAAAATCAACGACTTCGTGGAAAATGGCCCGACATCGTGCTAACACGACCAGCATAACGTGTGTCGGTTATGCTTAAAACAGGCAAAATCTGGGCGATACGTTGGATCGAACGGCCAAAACATAAAAATCGGGTAAAAATCCACGGCTTCGTGGAAAACCGCCCGACATCGTGGAAAACACGACTAGCGTCTCACGTGTGTCGATTACGCTCAAAACAGGCAAAATTTGGGCGATACGTTAGACCGAACGGCTAAAATGTGGAAAACGGGAAAAATTCCACGACATCGTGGAAAATTCCACGACTAGCGTCTTAGGTGTGTCGGTTACGCTGAAAACAAGCTAAATCTAGACGATACATTGGACCGAACGGCCAAAACATGGTAGGCGGGCAAAAATCCACGACCTCGTGGAAAACGGCTCGACATCGTGAAAAAACGACTAGTATCTCACGTGTGTCGGTTATGCTCAAAACAGGCAAAATCTGAACGATACGTTGGACCGAATGGCCAAAACGTGAAACCGGGCAAAAATCCACTACTTCCTGGAAAACCGCCCGACATCGTGGAAAACACGACTAACGTGTCACGTGTATCGGTTACGCTCAAAACAGGAAAAATCTGGACGATACGTTGGACCGAACGGCCAAAACGTCGAAACCGGAAAAAATCTATGATATCGTGGAAAGATCCACGATTAGCGTCTCGCATGTGTCGCTTACGATCAAAACATGCCAAATCTAGGCGATACGTTGCACCGAACGGCAAAACGTGAAAACCTAGAAAAAATCTACGACATCATGAAAAATGACGCAACATCATGGAAAAACGAATAGCGTCTCACGTGTGTCGGTTATGCTGAAAACAGGCTAAATCTGGGCGATACGTTGAACCGAACGACAAAACATGGAAACCGGGCAAAAATCCATGACTTCATGAAAAATGGCCCGATATCGTGGAAAACACGACTAGCGTCTCACGTATGTCGGTTGCGCTCAAAACATGCCAAATCTGTGCGATACGTTGGACCGAACGGCTATAACATGGAAACCGGACAAAAATTGACGATATCGTGAAAAAATCTACGACTAGCGTCTCACGTGTGTCGGTTACGGTCAAAATAGGCCAAATATGGGCGATACGTTGGACCGAACAGCCACCGGGAAAAAATCTACGACTTCGTGGAAAATGGGCGACATCATGGAAAACTCGACTAGCGTCTCACGTGTGTCGGTTACGCTCAAAACAAGCAAAATCTGGACGAGACGTTGGACCGAACGGTCAAAACGTGAAAACCGGGTAAAAATCTACGACTTCGTAGAAAACAACCTGACATCGTGAAAAATACGAATAGCGTCTCACTTGCGTCGGTTACGCACAAAACAAGGAAAATTGGAGCGATACATTAGACCGAAAGTCCAAAACGTCTAACGTGTGTCGGTTACGCTGAAAACCGGAAAAAAATTCACGATATTATGAAAAAATCCACGACTAGCATCTAACGTGTGTCGATTACGCTCAAAACAAGCTAAATCTGGGTGATACGTTGAACCGAACGGCCAAAACATGGAAACGGGAAAAAAAATCGACGAAAACATGGAAAACGGTCCGACATCGTGGAAAACACAACTAGTGTGTCACGTGTGTCAGATACGCTGAAAACAGGCTAAATCTGGCGATACATTGAACCGAACGGCCCAAACTTGGAAACCGGGAAAAAATCCACGACTAGCATCTCACATGTGTCGGTTATGCTTAAAACAGGCCAAATCTGGACGATACGTTGGACCGACGGCTAAGACGTGGAAACCGGGTAAAAATCCACAACCTTATGGAAAATGGTCTGACATCGTGGAAAACACGTCTAGCGTCTTACATGTGTCGGTTACGCTCAAAACAAGCAAAATCTGGGAGAGACGTTGGACCAAAAGGCGAAAACATGGAAACCGGACAAAAAATCCACGACTTCTTAGAAAACCGCCCAACATCGTGAAAAACACGACTAGCGTCTCACGTGTATCAATTACGCTCAAAACATACAAAATTTGGGCGATACGTTAGACCGAACGGCCAAAACATAGAAACCGGGAAAAAGTCCACGACTTCGTGGAAAATAGCCCGACATCGTGGAAATCACGACTAGCGTCTCACATGTGTCGGTTATGCTGAAAACAGGCCAAATCTGGGCGATACGTTGGACCGAACGGCCAAAACATAGAAACCGGAAAAAAGTCCACGACTTCGTGGAAAATGGCCCGACATCGTGGTAACACGACTAGCATCTCACGTGTGTCGTTTATGCTCGAAACAGGCAAAATCTGGACGATACGTTGGATCGAACGGCCAGAATATGGAAACCGGGTAAAAATCCACGACTTCGTGGAAAACCGCCCGACATCGTGAAAAACACGACTAGCGTCTAACGTGTGTCGATTACGCTCAAAATAGGCAAAATTGGGACGAAATGTTAGAACAAACGGCCAAAATATGGAAACCAGGAAAAAATCCACGACATCATGGAAAATTCCACGATTAGCATCTCACGTGTGTCGCTTACGCTTAAAATAGACAAAATCTGGACGATACGTTGGACCGAATGGCCAAAAACTTAAACCGGGCAAAAATCCACTACTTCCTGGAAAACCGCCCGACATCGTGGAAAACACGACTAGCGTGTCACGTGTATCGGTTACGCTCAAAACAGGAAAAATCTGGACGATACGTTGGACCGAACGGCCAAAACGTCGAAACCGGAAAAAATCTACGACATCGTGGAAAGATGCACGATTAGCGTCTCGCGTGTGTCGGTTACGCTCAAAACATGCCAAATCTAGGCGATACGTTGCACCGAACGGCAAAACATGAAAACCTAGAAAAAATCCACGACATCATGAAAAATGACGCAACATCATGAAAAAAACGAATAGCGTCTCACGTATGTCGGTTACGCTGAAAACATGCTAAATCTGGGCGATACGTTGGACCGAACGGCAAAACATGGAAACCGAGCAAAAATCCATGACTTCGTGAAAAATGGCCCGACATCGTGGAAAACACGACTAGCGTCTCACGTGTGTCGGTTACGCTCAAAACATGCCAAATCTGCGCGATACGTTGGACCGAACGGCTATAACATGGAAACCGAACAAAAATCGACGATATCGCGAAAAAATCTACGACTAGCGTCTCACGTGTGTCGGTTACGGTCAAAATAGGCCAAATATGGGCAATACGTTGGACCGAACAGCCACCGGGAAAAAATCTACGACTTCGTGGAAAATGGGCGACATCGTGGAAAACTCGACTAGCGTCTCACGTGTGTCGGTTACGCTCAAAACAGGCAAAATCTGGACGAGACATTGGACCGAACGGTCAAAACGTGAAAACCGGGTAAAAATCTACGACTTCATAGAAAACCACCTGACATCGTGAAAAATACGAATAGCGTCTCACTTGCGTCGGTTACGCACAAAACAAGGAAAATTGGAGCGATACATTAGACCGAAAGTCCAAAACGTCTAACGTGTGTCGGTTACGCTGAAAACCGGAAATAAATCCACGATATTATGAAAAAATCCACGACTAGCGTCTAACGTGTGTCGATTACGCTCAAAACAAGCTAAATCTGGGTGATACATTGAACCGAACGGCCAAAACATGGAAACGAGAAAAAAAAATCGACGAAAACATGGAAAATGGTCCGACATCGTGGAAAACAAAACTAGTGTCTCACGTGTGTCGGTTACGCTGAAAACAGGCTAAATCTGGCGATACATTGAACCGAACGGCCCAAACTTGGAAACCGGGAAAAAATCCACGACTAGCATCTCACATGTGTCGGTTATGCTTAAAACAGGCCAAATCTGGACGATACGTTGGACCGACGGCTAAGACGTGGAAACCGGGTAAAAATCCACAACCTTATGGAAAATGGTCTGACATCGTGGAAAACACGTCTAGCGTCTTACATGTGTCGGTTACGCTCAAAACAAGCAAAATCTGGGAGAGACGTTGGACCAAAAGGCGAAAACATGGAAACCGGACAAAAAATCCACGACTTCATAGAAAACCGCCCAACATCGTGAAAAACACGACTAGCGTCTCACGTGTATCAGTTACGCTCAAAACATATAAAATTTGGGCGATACGTTAGACCGAACGGCCAAAACATAGAAACCGGGAAAAAGTCCACGACTTCGTGGAAAATAGCCCGACATCGTGGAAATCACGACTAGCGTCTCACATGTGTCGGTTATGCTGAAAACAGGCCAAATCTGGGCGATACGTTGGACCGAACGGCCAAAACATAGAAACCGGAAAAAAGTCCACGACTTCGTGGAAAATGGCCCGACATCGTGGTAACACGACTAGCATCTCACGTGTGTCGTTTATGCTCGAAACAGGCAAAATCTGGACGATACGTTGGATCGAACGGCCAGAATATGGAAACCGGGTAAAAATCCACGACTTCGTGGAAAACCGCCCGACATAGTGAAAAACACGACTAGCGTCTAACGTGTGTCGATTACGCTCAAAATAGGCAAAATTGGGACGATACGTTAGAACAAACGGCCAAAATGTGCAAACCAGGAAAAAATCCACGACATCATGGAAAATTCCACGATTAGCATCTCACGTGTGTCGCTTACGCTCAAAACATGCCAAATTTGGACGATATGTTGGACTGAATGGCCAAAACGTGGAAGCCAGGCAAAAAGCCACGACCTCGTGGAAAACTGGCCGAGTTCGTGGAAAACACGACTAGCGTCTCACGTGTTTCGATTACGCTTAAAACAGGCAAAATCTAGACGATACGTTGGATCAAATGGCCAAAACATGGAAACCGGGCAGAAATCCACTACTTAGTGGAAAACCGATCGACATCGTAGAAAACACGACTAGCGTGTCACGTATGTCTGTTACGCTCAAAATAGAAAAAATCTGGACGATACGTTGGACCGAACGGCCAAAATATAGAAACCAGAAAAATACACGACATGACGGAAAGATCCACGACTAGCGTCTCGTGTGTGTCGGTTACGCTCAAAACAGGCCAAATCTAGGCAATACGTTGGACCGAACGGCCAAAACATAGAAATCCGAAAAAAATCCACGACATCATGAAAAATGGCGCAACATCATGGAAAACACGACTAGCGTCTCACGTCTGTCGGTTACGCTGAAAACGGGCTAAATCTGGGCGATACGTTGGACCGAACGCCAAACATGGAAACCGGGCAAAAATCCATAACTTCGTGGAAAATGGCCCGACATCGTGGAAACACGACTAGCGTCTCACGTGTGTCGATTACGCTCAAAATAGACCAAATCTGCGTGATACGTTGGACCGAACGGCCATAACGTGGAAACCAGAAAAAACTCGACGATATCATGGAAAAATCCATGACTAACGTCGCACGTGTGTCGTTTACGGTCAAAATAGGCCAAATATGGCTGATACATTCGACCGAACAGCCACCGGGCAAAAATCTACGACTTCGTGGAAAATGGCCAACATTGTGGAAAACATGACTAGCGTTTCACGTGTGTCGGTTACGCTCAAAACAGGCAAAATCTGGGCGAGACGTTGGACCGAACGTCTAAAACATGGAAACCGGGTAAAAATCTACGACTTCGTGGAAAACCGCCTGACATCGTGAAAAACATGATGTGCGTTTCACGTGTGTCAGTTACGCTCAAAACAGGCAAAATTTGAGCGATACATTAGACCGAATGGCCAAAACATGGAAACCGGAAAAAATTCACGGCATTATGGAAAAATCCAAGACTAGCGTCTCACGTGTGTCGGTTACGCTCAAAACAAGCCAAATCTGGGTGATATGTTGGACCGAACGGTCAAAACATGGAAACCGGAAAAAAATCTACGAAAACATGGAAAACAGCCCGACATCGTGGAAAACACAACAAGCGTCTCACGTGTGTCGGTTACGCTGAAAACAGGCTAAATCTGGGCGATACATTGGACCGAACGGCCAAATCGTGGAAACCGAGTAAAAATCCACGACTTCGTAGAAAATGCCCCGACATCGTGGAAATAACGGCTGGCATCTCACAGGTGCCGGTTACGCTTAAAACAAGCCAAATCTGGGCGATACGTTGGACCGAACGGCTAAGACGTGAAAATAGATCAAAAATCCACACCTTATGGAAAATGGTCTGACATCGTGGAAAACACGACTAGCGTCTCACATGTGTCGGTTACGATCAAAACAGGCAAAATCTAGAAGAGACGTTGGACCGAACAGGCAAAACGTGGAAACCGAGCAAAAAATCCACGACTTCGTGGAAAATCGTCCGACATCGTGAAAAACACGACTAGCGTCTCACGTGTATCAGTTACGCTCAAAACATACAAAATTCGGGCGATACGTTAGACCGAACGGTCAATACATAGAAACCAGGAAAAAATCCAGGACTTCGTGGAAAATAGCCCGACATCGTGGAAAACACGACTAGCGTCTCACATGTGTCGGCTATGCTCAAAACAGGCCAAATCTAGGCGATATATTGGACCGAACGACCAAGACAAGGAAACCGGATAAAAATCCATGACTTCGTGGAAAATGGCCCGACATCGTGGTAAACACGACTAGCGTCTCACGTGTGTCGGTTATGCTCGAAACAGGCAAAATCTGGGCGATACGTTGGATCGAACGGCCAAAACATGGAAACCGGGCAGAAATCCACTACTTAGTGGAAAACCGCTCGACATCGTGAAAAACACGAGTAGCATGTCACGTGTCTGTTACGCTTAAAACAGAAAAAATCTGGACGATACGTTGGACCGAACGGCCAAAATGTAGAAACCGGAAAAAATCCACGACATCGTGGAAAGATCCACGACTAGCGTCTTGTGTGTGTCGGTTACGCTCAAAACAGGACAAATCTAGGCGATACGTTGGACCGAACGATCAAAACGTGAAAACCTGAAAAAAATCCACGACATCATGGAAAATGGCGCAACATCATGGAAAACACGACTAGCGTCTCACGTCTGTCGGTTACGCTGAAAAGAGGCTAAATCTGGGCGATACGTTGGACCGAACGGCCAAACATGGAAACTGGGCAAAAATCCATGACTTTGTGGAAAATGGCCCGACATCGTGGAAAACACGACTAGCGTGTCACGTGTGTTTATTACGCTCAAAATAGACCAAATCTGCGCGATACGTTGGACCGAACGACCATAATGTGGAAACCGGAAAAAAATCGACGATATCGTGAAAAAATCCATGACTAGCGTCGCACGTGCGTCGTTTACGGTCAAAATAGGCCAAATATGGGTGATACGTTCGACCGAACAGCCACCAGGCAAAAACCTATGACTTCGTGGAAAATGGCCAACGTTGTGGAAAACATGAATAGCGTCTCATGTGTGTCGGTTACGCTTAAAACAGGCAAAATCTGGGCGAGATGTTGGACCGAACGGCAAAACATGAAAACCGGGTAAAAATCTACGACTTCATGGAAAACCGCCTGGCATCGTAAAAAACACGATGTGCGTCTCACGTGTATCAGTTACGCTCAAAACAGGCAAAATTTGAGCGATACATTAGACCGAACGGTCAAAACGTGGAAACCGGAAAAAAATCCACGGCATCGTGGAAAAATCCAAGACTAGCGTCTCACGTGTCGGTTACGCTCAAAACATGCCAATTCTGAGCGATACGTTGGACCGCATGGCCAAAACGTGCAAACCGGAAAAAATTCCACGACTACGTGGAAAACAGCCCGACATCGTAGAAAACACAACTAGCGTCTCACGTGTATCGGTTACGCTCAAAACAAGCAAAATCTGAGCGATACGTTGGACCGAACGGCCAAAACATGGAAAGCGGACAAAAATCCACGACTTCGTGGAAAACCGCCTGACATCGTGGAAAACACGACTAGTGTCTAACGTGTGTCGGTTACACTCAAAACAGAAAAAATTTGGGTGGTACGTTAGACCGAACGGCTAAGACGTGAAAATAGAGCAAAAATCCACAACTTCATGGAAAATGGTCTAACATCGTGGAAAACACGGCTAGCGTTTCACATGTGTCGGTTACGATCAAAACAGGCAAAATCTGGAAGAGACGTTGGACCGAACAGGCAAAACGTGGAAACCGAGCAAAAAATCCACGATTTCGTGGAAAACCGCCCGACATCGTGAAAAACACGACTAGCGTCTCACGTGTATCAGTTACGCTCAAAACATACAAAATTTGGGCGATACGTTAGACCTAACGGTCAAAACATAGAAACCGGGAAAAAATCCACGACTTCGTGGAAAATAGCCCGACATCGTGGAAAACACGACTAGCGTCTCACATGTGTCGGTTATGCTCAAAACAGGCCAAATCTGGGCGATACGTTGGACCGAACGGCCAAGACGTGGAAACCGGATAAAAATCCACGACTTCGTGGAAAATGGCCCGAGATCGTGGTAAACACGACTAGCGTCTCACGTGTGTCGGTTATGCTCGAAACAGGCAAAATCTGGACGATACGTTGGATCGAACGGCCAAAACATGGAAACCGGGTAAAAATCCACGACTTCGTGGAAAACTGCCCGACATCGTGAAAAACACGACTAGCGTCTCACGTGTGTCGATTATGCTCAAAACGGGCAAAATTTTGGCGATACGTTAAACCGAATGGCCAAAATGTGGAAACCGGAAAAAAATCCACAACATCGTGGAAAAATCCACGACTAGCGTCACACGTGTGTCGCTTACGCTCAAAACACGATAAATCTAGGCGATACGCTGGCTGAATGGTCAAAACGTGAAAGCCGAGCAAAAATCTACGACCTCGTGGTTAACGGCCTGACATCGTGCAAAACATGACTAGCGTCTTATGTGTTTCGGTTATACTCAAAACAGGCAAAATCTGGGCGATACGTTGGACCGAATACATGGAAACCGGGCAAAAATCCACTACTTCGTGGAAAACCACCCGACATCGTAGAAAACACGACTAGCATGTCACGTGTGTCAGTTACGCTCAAAATAGGAAAAATCTGGACGATACGTTGGACCGAACGGCGAAAAACGTGGAAGCCGGAAAAAATCCACGACTAGCGTATCACGTGTGTCGGTTACGCTCAAAACAGGGCAAATCTGGGCGATACGTTGGACCGAACTACCAAAACGTGGAAACCAGGAAAAAAGCCACGACATCATGGAAAATGACCCGACATCATGGAAAACACGACTAGCGTCTCATGTGTGTCGGTTACGCTGAAAACAAGCTAAATCTAGAAGATACGTTGGACCGATTGGCCAAAACATGATAACCGGACAAAAATCCACGACTTTGTGGAAAATTGCCCGACATCGTGGAACACACGACTAGCGTCTCACGTGTCGCGGTTACGCTCAAAACAGGCTAAATTTGCACGATACGTTGGACCGAACGATCATAACGTGGAAACCCGGAAAATCGACGACATCGTGGAAAAATCCACGACTAGCGTCTCACGTTTGTCGGTTACGGTCAAAATAGGCCAAATATGGCGATACATTGGATCGAATGGCTAAAACGTGGAAACCGAGCAAAAATCTACAACTTCGTGGAAAATGGCCCGACATCGTGGAAAATACGACTAGCGCCTTACGTGTGTCGGTTATGCTCAAAACAGGCAAAATTTGGGCGAGTCGTTGGACCGAACGGCCACGACTTCGTGGAAAACCGCTCGACATCGTGGAAAACACGACTAGCATTTTACGTGTGTCGGTTACGCTCAAAACAGGTAAAATTGGGCGATACGTTAAAGCGAACGGCCAAAACGTGGAAACCGGAAAAAATCCACAATATTATGGAAAAATCCATGACTAGCGTCTCACGTGTGTCGGTTACGCTCAAAACAGCCAAATCTGGGCAATACATTGGACCAAGCGGCCAAAAGATGGAAACCGGAAAAAAATCCACAACAACGTGTAAAACAGCCCGACATCGTGGAAAACACAACTAGCATCTCACGTGTGTCGGTTACGCTGAAAACATGCTAAATCTGGGCGGTACGTTGGACCGAGCGGCCAAAACGTGGAAACCGAGAAAAAATCCACGACTTCGTAGAAAATGGCCTGATATCGTGGAAAACACGACTAGCGTCTTACATGTGTCGGTTACGCTCAAAACAGGCCAAATATGGACGATATGTTGGACCAAACGGCCAAGACGTGGAAATCGGACAAAAATCCACGACTTCGTGGAAATCCGCCTGACATCGTGGAAAACACGACTAGCGCCTCACGTGTGTTAGTTACGCTCAAAACTGGCAAAATTTGGGCGATACGTTAGAACAAACGATCAAAACGTGGAAATCAGAAAAAAAAATCCACGACATCGTGGAAAAATCCACGACTAGTGTCTCACGTGTGTCGGTTACGCTCAAAACAGGCCAAATCTGGGCGATACGTTGGACCGCATGGCCAAAACGTGCAAACCGGAAAAAATCCACGACTACGTGGAAAACAGCCCGACATCGTGGAAAACACAACTAGCGTCTCACGTGTATCGGTTACGCTCAAAACAGGCAAAATCTGAGCGATACGTTGGACCGAACGGCCAAAACATGGAAATCGGACAAAAATCCACGACTTCGTGGAAACCGCCTGACATCGTGAAAAACACGACTAGCGTCTAACGTGTGTCAGTTACGCTCAAAATAGGAAAAATTTGGGTGATACGTTGGACCGAACGACCAATACGTGGAAACCTGGAAAACATCCACGACTAGTGTCTCATGTGTGTCGGTTACGTTCAAAACAGGCAAAATCTAGGCGATACGTTGGACCGAACGTTCAAAACGTAGAAACCAAACAAAAATCCACGACTTCATGGAAAACCGCCCGATATCGTGAAAAACACGACTAGTGTCTCACGTGTGTCGGTTACACTCAGAACAGGCAAACTCTGTGTGATACATTGGACCGAACGGCCAAAACCTGGAAATCGGGTAAAAATGCACAACTTCGTGGAATACACGTCTAGCGTGTTACGTGTGTCGGTTACGCTCAAAACAGGCCAAATCTGGGCGATACGTTGGACCGAATGGCCAAAACATGAAAACCTAGAAAAATCCACGACAACGTGGCAAACTGCCCGACATCGTGGAAAACACAACTAGCGTCTGACGTGTGTCGGTTACGCTAAAAACATGCTAAATATGGGCGATACGTTGGACCGAACGGCCAAAACATGGAAACTAGAAAAAAATGCACGACTTCGTGGAAAATGACCCGACATCGTAGAAAACACGACTAGCATTTCATATGTGTCTTTTATGCTCAAAACAGGCCAATCTAGGCGATACGTTGGACCGAATGGCCAAGACGTGGAAACCAGGCAAAAATCCACGACATCATGGAAAACGGCCCGACATCGTGGAAAATACGACTAGCAGCTCACGTGTGTCGGTTACGCTCAAAACATGCCAAATCTGGGCGATACGTTGGACCGAACGGCCATAATGTGGAAACTGGGCAAAAATCCATGATATCGTGGAAAACGTCCCAACATCGTGGAAAACATGACTAGCGTCTCACGTGTGTCGGTTACGCTCAAAACAGGCAAAATCTGGGTGATATGTTGGATCCGGGCAAAACCCGTTCAGGAAGATCTGCCGTGGCAGATACATGGCCCTTTTCTCTGCCGCGGCAGACAGTGTACCCCTACTTCACAAGCTGAAAGGCAGGGGTAGAAGGGGGGTGTGTTCCCCGGGTATAGTTGGGGGGAGGTGGTGTGCCCCCCCAGGTCTGTGGGGACTGGATGGGACGTGTTTTATGGGCAAAAACATGTGGTTTTGAGTAGGATTTACCACCCATTCCACAGACTCTAGCCAGAGCGTGGCGGCCCAAGTTAGAAAGCGTCCCTGGCCCCATATTATCGAAAAATCTAGTTTACAATACAAGGATTAGTAGGAGTTCGGTGTATTTGCCTCATGAGAATAGACGATTTGAGTTCCGCCTCGTCGAACTTGTTTCTCTGGCTACATCTAGGACGCCGTGGAGTCGTTGCCCGGTGCTATCAGGAAGCCTCGCTATCACTGTTGGTTTTTCGGATGCTGCTCACGATAAAGGCTCATGGCCCTTTTGGTGCCTAGAACCGACACAGAAGCTATCTGGATCAGAATATGTCCTAGAACGGGATGTTGCATCTACCTCTCCACAGTTAGTGGTAGGATACGCAACAGGCTGGACCAATGCTAGTAGGAGAAGGAAAGTTTAGCCGCTCAATTGCGACAACCAGCTCGGCCGTTGTCTGCCTGCAAGGGCGGATTGCTCACGATGCTGGACGTTAAAAGAGGACGTGCTACTGATACATTACAAATGTATCTATAATTTTTGATGTTTCATGCTTCGTTTTATCTACTTTCTTGTGTTTTGTCCACCCTTTGGAGTACTTTTCATATGATTTCTTGGACTAACCTATTAACAAGAGCCACAGTGCCAGCTACCTATTTTCTGCTGTTTTTGGTTCCAGGGAGTTAGAAAATGAATATTCTCAGAATTGGAACGGATAAAAGCCAAAGTTATTATTTTACCGAGGGACACTTGGAGCCAGAATACGAGACGGAGAAGGGCCAGAGGGCGGCCACACCACCTGGCCGCGCGTCCAGGCTTGGCTCGCGCCAGGGGGTGGTGTGGCCAGCCCAGGCACCCCCTCGGCCTCTCCTTCCGCCTATATATTGCCTCTGATACGGAAACACTAAGTACCCGATGAAAAATCCACGAAAGAGTCTGTTACCGCCGTCATCTGAAGCTCTTCCTGTCACCCTGATGGATATTGAGATGCTATTTTAGATTGATTATTGATTCTATCATGTCTTTGTTATTTGTTATCTTGCATGCTTTTCGTTGTCAGTAGCTATCTTGGCCAAGTAGATGCTAGCAACTCCAAGAGTTAGTATTTATGCTCGATAGTGGGTTCATGCCTCTGGTAATCTGGGGAAGTGACAAAAATCTCTAAGGTACTAGATGTGCTATTGCTACTAGGGAGAAAACAACAATCCTTTGTTCATAGAACAATCGTATTGTTTACTTTACACGTAGTTCGTAAAGCAATAATCTGTTGCTTGCAACTTAATACTGGAGGGGGTTCGGATGATAACCTGAAGGTGGATTATTAGTCATAGATGCAGTTGGATGGCGGTATCGATGTTTGTCTTAATGATAACCTCAAAGGAGTCAAGATGATTAGTATATGCATGTATTGCTTTCTCGATGTTTGTCAATTGCCCCGCTGTAATTTGTTCACCCAGCATGTTATCTATCTAAGGAGAGCCACCTATAGTGAACTATGGATCCCGGTCCTTTCTTTACATACAATCGACAAACTGTTTACTTCTTTCCATTCGATACATTTAATCCTTTGTTTTCAGCAAAACACGGTGAGATTGACAACCTCATCGCAAGTTGGGGACAAAGTTCTGTGGTTGTGTTGTGCAGGTCTCCACATTGCTACTAGCACCGGTAGTGCGCCCTGCCAAGGCTCTGCTAGTAACACCTTTGGGGTGTTTCCTTGCTCCTACTGGTTCGATTAAACCTTGGTTTCATAACTAAGGGAAACTTGCTGCTGTGCTCATCATACCTTCCTGTTGGGGTTCCCAACGAGCTCTACATCAACCACGCACCAACACTTTTCTAGGCGCCGTGCATTGAGCCATCAAGCATTTTTTTGGCGCTGTTGCCGGGGAGTCAAGGACATCTTCACAAGGGGAGTCCCTCATAACCAATCTCTTTACTTTGTTATTTTTGTTTTGCTTAGTTTCTTTTTGCTTTGTTTGCTTGTTTATTTATCAAAAAACACAAAAAAATTAGTTTTACTAGTTTGCTTTCTTATTTGAAAACCCAAAAAATGACTACTCTTGAAAACACTAAGTTGTGTGACTTCACTAGCACCAACAACAATGATTTGATGAGCACACCTATTGCTCCACCTATGCCTGAAGATACTTTCTTTGAGATAAAACCTGCTTTGCTCAATCTTTTTATGAGAGAGCAATTTTCTGGTATTGGTAATGAAGATGTTGCTTCCCATCTAAATAACTTTGTTGAACTTTGTGAGATGCAAAAGCATAGGGATATAGATGGTGATATTATTAAGCTGAAATTGTTTCCTTTCTCTTTGAGAGGAGAAGCTAAATAATGGTTGAATTCCTTAACTAGGAATAGTATTGATTCTTGGACTAAATGCAAAGATGCTTTCATTGGAAAATACTATCCTCCTGCTAAGATTATATCCATGAGAAGTGAAATAATGAAGTTTAAACAACTTGATAATCAGCATGTTGCTCAAGCTTGGGAAAGAATGAAATCTTTGGTAAAGAATTGTCCCACTCATGGACTGACTGCTTGGATGATCATCCAAACTTTTTATGCAGGGTTGAACTATTCTTCAAGGAACCTATTGGATTCTGCTGCTGGAGGTACCTTTAAGACCATCACTTTGGGTACGGCAGCAAAACTTCTGGACAATATGATGGTTAATTATTCTGAATGGCATACTGAGAGAGCTCCACAAGGTAGGAAGGTAAATTCTGTTGAGGAAACTTCCTCCTTGGGAAAGCCCATATTGATCCAAATAATGTTCCTTTAGCTTCTTTGGTTGCTCAAGAAGAGCAAGTTGATGTGAACTTCATAAGAAATAATAATTTTGGCAACAATGCTTATAGTAATAACAATTATAGGCCCTACCCTCCTAATAATACTTATGGCTATAATGGTAAACCGGGATTACCTAGTGAAGGAAGAATTTTAGAAGTTGAAAGAGCCACTAAAAACTTCATGCAAATGTAATATGAGCAAAATAAACTATTTACTAAAACTATGGAGGAACAATCTACCATCTTGAAGAACATTATCCATCAACTTGAGAGTCTAAATAGGGAAATTCCTAGTTTACAACTGAAACTTTCTAATGCTGAAAGAAATATATCATCCTTGTCTGAAGCTCAATCTTCATTGATAAATAAAATGGCTGCTAAACCTGAAACTAATGAGAATCCCTTTGTAGCTACTAATGCTATACAAGTAAGAATTGATGAAAATGTTGGACTATTAGCTGAATTACATGCTAAGTGGGAAAGAGAAGATGAAATTGCTATAAACATTAGTGTTTCTACTATTACCACCACTACTGTTGATGCTAGTAATAGTTCTACTACTTTAGATGATAAATTTGATTTTGATCTTGATGGTTGCAATATCTCTGAAGTTATTAAGTTCCTACAAAAGCTTGCTAAAAGTCCTAATGCTAGTGCTATGAACATGGCCTTTACAAAACACATTACTGATGCTCTCATAAAGATTAAAGAAGAAAAGATGAAACATAAAGCTTCTAATCCTATAAAACAAGAAGATGGTTGGGAACCCATCATTAATATGAAAGTGAATGACTTTGATTTTAGAGCTTTATGTGATCTTGATAGTAGTTTTTCTATTATTCCTAGAAGGATTTATGATATGCTTGATTTGCCTCCACTTGAAGATTGTTATTTGAATGTCCCACTTGATGATAATGCTAAAAAGAAACTCATGGGGAGTATTAATGATGTTCTTATTATGGTTAACAATGCTTATGTCCCCGTTGATTTCTATGTTTTGGATGTTGAATGCAATGCTTCTTGTCCTATTACTTTGGGAAGGCCTTTTCTTAGAACTGTTGGTGCCATTATTGTTATGAAAGAAGGCACCATTAAATATCAACTCACACTAAAGAAAGGTATAGAACACTTCCCTAAAAAGAGAGAAAATATTTCTTTTGCTTCTCCTATGAAAACAAAATTTGTCTTAATGCTTCTTCATTTGAGAACACTTGATTCTTTCTTTGGTTCTTATGCCTAACTTAAAGGCGTTAAAGAAAAGTACTTATTGAGAGATAACCCAAAAGTTTTAGATGAGTCTTGGAAGTTATTAATTTAGTAATAACCGCTCCTTATACTTTTTATTTTCTTTTTGTGCCAAGAATAACCTCTAATGAGAGAGAAGTAATGATTGAGAAAGTTGTTGTCCCGAAACAGATTTCTGTGCTTCACCGTAAAATTTTATGTAAAATCTCTGAAAGTCCTTTTGAGGCGTGAATTTTTGTGCTTATGCCCCAGGGTGTTATCTAACTTTCGTTAGTTCAACACTTTTTGATTTGAGCAACATAAGGTCTTCTAACAAATTCGTCTTTACCTGCTGGTCTGCTTTGACAGATTTCTGCCATTTTCTGCATTTGCTTCTTGTTGGTTCCTTTTTTAGTTCTTTTTTTAGTTCTTTTGGGGAATTGAGATTTTTGAGGAAAGTGCTACAATAGCTTGTGTTCTAATGGAAGTTTATTTGGTGTTAGAACTGAACCTTAAGACCTTTTATCTTGAGTGCACTAATGTTGCTAATAAAGATTGTGTGAAGTTTTGTATGAAGGAAAAATTTCAGGTGTATGGAAGGAATGAGTAATGAGATGAAGGATGGACTAAAGCTCGGTCTTGGGGATGCCACGCGTGTCACCCCAAGAAATATCCAAGAAGTACAAGCGTCAAAGCTTGGGGATGCCCAAGGCATCCCCTTCTTCATCAATAAAAATCCCAGGTTTCTTCCAAACGCTTCATTTTTATTATTTCATGCACAGTTGTGTGGTTCTTGGAGCGTCTTCTTTTTCGTTTTCGTTTTGGTTTTTCGTTTGCTTTGGTTTGCTTAGTTTGCTGAATAAATTGGTTGGACCCCCTCTTTCATACATTGGTTTGCAAATAGTTTGGTTTGGTTTGGAAAAGAGTAGGAAAGTTCATGCTTATGTGGTAAAAAGAGCTCGTTTTTGACTGTGGCCTATGCTTTGTTATGCCATGCTTGATATTGTTTTGGATTTATGCTTAGTATTCTTTGTTGTATCATGACTTGTTATAAAGAATTGAGATTTCTTAATGTGCCTTTGATGAATCATGCGTTGTTTTAGCATATTAAAGCATAGTATAGTGGTATTCTCCTTTGATGCTTTATTTGGGTTGACTTGGCGCATGCTCACACCATGTTATGACTATCTCAAGTCACCGTAGCCTTTATGATCCTTTAGTTTTCAACTTGTAGTATCACTTTATGCTTTGATCAATGATGTTTTGTCTCTCTACATGATTATGGCCATTATTGCTCTCTTAGTTTGTCGCTCCCAGTCTTTTGCTAGCCTCCACAACAAAGTATGAGTTCCACTCATGCATCCAACTCCCTAAACCAAGTTATTCCAAAGAGTCCACCATACCTACCTACTAGATTATGCTATTCCAAGTATATTCATGCTTTTGTTTACCTTCCAAATTAACCTTGTTATGAAAAACTAGTGATTAAAGCTCTCACGAACTTGATGGCACACTTTACTTTTCTTGCCCTTAATAAACTTGAACCATTGTGTGTTCTATTTTGTATATGCTTGCACTTATTTGTTGGGAATTAGCAGAACCGTGCTTTCATGGGGAACGCTTTCAACATTGCACTTGGTACTTGTACCTAGTTGATATCATGCTCTTTTGTATATGGATGTCGTCGGTGTGAAATGAAAGGGGAGCTTGTAAGTCCATGGAGTTATGTATATGTGTTAGAGAAACACCTGGGCGGCTGGTCTAATCCATGCTGACATGGTGGAAACCTGCAGCGTAACCATAATGAGCTGTCTATGAAACATTCTTCTTATAAAAAAAAGAGTCCTATATGAGAAAAAAAAGAGAAAAAAGGAAAAAAAGAGATACTATGAAAAGAGGAAAGAGAGAAAAAAAGCACCATATTCCCATGGTAAATAAGAATATTGCTGAGATGTTCGTTGTCTGCTTGCCTTGTCATTTTGATATGGGGATTCTTCCGTATCATCGGGCAAGGGGTACCCCATTGGCGGTTCTCTATGATACACATGTACTTACGATGACAAGAACTTACCGGTGACTAAACTTGAGTAGCATGAGGAGCGGCCATAGTTTGTTCACTTACAAGGGACATGAGATTTCTGACTTATACTTCATCAAGCATGTACACCATAGTTTGTTCACTTTAACCTTAATCACTTCAAGATGCTTATGATAGGGGCAATGAGAGCTGAAAGCTATAAGTACCATAATTTTTGGAAGCTCTTTATGAGACTTGAATCCCTACTTCCTTTTACAAAGGCCTTTCTTCGACCATTATATTGAGTCTCCACATTCTATCTTTATGCACTTACTTTGAGAGAATAGTGGCCATTATTAGTTCTATGTGCATTGTCCCAAGACTAGTTGATTGATGCATAACTTGTTATTGCTTGTTTTAAACTATTTGTATCTAGTTACTCTTATGAACTTTGAAGGTGTCCTATGCATTTATATTATCTACTCTATGAGGGACAAGCTGAATACTATTATGCTATGTTTTCTTTATGTGAAACAAACAAACGTCTTGCAAAGCATTGTTATTCACGAATCTTTTGTTTGTGCCTTTTCATGTTTCATCATAGTTTCTTTGTCTTATTGCTAGAACTTTGTCTTTCATGTTATGATTGAAGTACTATGATCCCAGCTTTGAATGTTTTAAAAAAACTTTGATCAAGTCTTTGATGGTGCAAAAATTATTCTTTCTTTTTATCACTTACCTACTCGAGGACGACCAGGAGTTAAGCTTGGGGATGTTGATACATTGCAAATGTATCTATAATTTTTGATGTTCCATGCTTGGTTTTATCCACTTTCTTGTGTTTTGTTCCAACTTTGGAGTACTTTTCATATGATTTCTTGGACTAACCTATTAACAAGAGCCACAGTGCCAGCTGCCTGTTTTCTGCTGTTTTTGGTTCCAGGAAAGTCAGAAAATGAATATTCTCGGAATTGGACGGGACAAAAGCCAAAGTGCCTATTTTTCCGGAAGTCATCAAGTGCTAGAATACGAGACAGAGAGGGGCAAGAGGCCGGCCACACCACCTGGCCGCGCGGCCAGGCTGGGCCCGTGCCAGGGGGTGGTGGGGTGGACCCTGGCACCCCCTCTGTCTCCCCTTCTGCCTATATATTACCCTCGGGACGAAAACCCTAAGGGCCCGATCAAAAATCCACGAAAGAGTCTGTAGCCGCCGTCATCTCCATTCCTAGATCAGGAGGGATCTAAAGCTCTTCCCGGCACCCTGCCGGAGAGGGGAATTCACCCTGGAGGCCTTCTTCATCACCATGCAAGCCTCCGGTGTGATGCGTGAGTAGTTCATCCTTGGACTACAGATCCATGTAGTAGCTAGATGGTTGGTTCTCCTCCTTTGTGCTTTCATGTCTAGATCTTGTGAGCTCCGTTCATGATCAAGATCATCTATTTGTAATCATACATGTTGTGTTTGCGGGGATCCGATGGATATTGAGATGTTATTTTAGATTTATTATTGATTCTATTATGTCTTTGTTATTTGTGATCTTGCATGCTTTCCGTTGTTAGTAGCTATCTTAGCCAAGTAGATGCTAGCAACTCCAAGAGTAAGTATTTATGCTCGATAGTGGGTTCATGCCTCTGGTAATCTGGGGGAAGTGACAAAAATCTCTAAGGTACTAGACGTGCTGTTGCTACTAGGAAGAAAACAACAATCCTTTGTTCATAGAACAATCGTATTGTTTACTTTACACGCAGTTTGTAAAGCAATAATCTGTTGCTTGCAACTTAATACTGGAGGGGGTTCGGATGATAACCTGAAGGTGGATTATTAGTCATAGATGTAGTTGGATGGCGGTCTATGTATAATGTTGTAATGCCCAATCAAGTCTCAAAGGAGTCAAGATGATTAGTATATGCATGTATTGCTTTCTCGATGTTTGTCAATTGCCCCGCTGTAATTTGTTCACCCAGCATGTTATCTATCTAAGGAGAGCCACCTCTAGTGAACTATGGATCCCGGTCCTTTCTTTACATACAATCTACAAACTGTTTACTTCTTTGTGTTTACTTTCTGCAAACTTTTACTTCTTTCCATTCGATACATTTAATCCTTTGTTTTCAGCAAAACACGGCGAGATTGACAACCTCATCGCAAGTTGGGGACAAAGTTCTGTGGTTGTGTTGTGAAGGTCTCCACGTTGCTACTAGCACCGGTAGTGCGCCTTGCCAAGGCTCAGCTAGTAACACCTTTGGGGTGTTTCCTTGCTCCTACTGGTTCGATTAAACCTTGGTTTCATAACTGAGGGAAACTTGCTGCTGTGCTCATCATACCTTCCTCTTGGGGTTCCCAACGAGCTCTACATCAACCACGCACCAACACTTTTCTGGGTGCCGTGCATTGAGCCATCACGGGGTCGCGGCGAAGGGCGGCGATTGCCTTGGATCATCTACTGGGCCCCACACCATAAGAAGTGTGGACGGGAAAGATCGCCCGGTTGTGCAACAAGGATTTGGTCTCTCATGGGTAAAGTAATGCACCTCTACAGAGTGTAAGAACTGTGACATGTTACCCCCTGTTCTGGGAAGGAGCTATGAACGCGGCAGGAAAGGAACCCCATGAAGGTTCTGGTCAACCTGTGAAGGTTGTCAGACATAGTTTTCATAATAAAAGAAACCTTTGAAGAAATGTTTACGAAAACCTGCATTGGCCTACGACCTACGGTCTGTGGCTGTAGAGATAGTGCATCATACACTCCTTTTTAGTGAACTTGCTGAGTACGCTCGTACTCAACCATACCTTCTTAACTCTTGTTAGGTTCTAAGTTGTTGAAGACGACGCCAACATCAGTTTCTGCTCAGGAAACCATCATCGATAGCTCAAGTTCTTCAATAAAATCAATGAAGTCAACATATACATCATCCGAAGTGAAGACAAAGATCTTAAGTAGATAATAGTAGATCCTCTAGCCATACAATCTACTTCTGTAGAGCATTGCAATAGCAGCAATGGCAAGCCAAATAGTTTAGATACTAGTCTTAGTTACTAGATAGTTCTGAGTTATTATTTCTAGTTCTTCTTTGTAAGAAATTCTTTATCTCTCTTTAACCTAGAGTGTTCTCTGGATCTTTTGTAAAGAGTTGAGTTGTAATCTATAGTCATGTCTTGGACCTGCTATCTTTCTATCCTACCACTCTAAGGGATGTAATACTAGTGAACGGTATTTCATTGGTGTTATGTCAATGACTACAGTGTACTACATCATGCAGTGGTATGCTGGGTCACCGTAGAATCGGGCGGCCCCCAGACAAAGCGGGGCAAGTCCCCTCCTTTTGGCTCCAAGGCTCGGTCTCACCGGGCCGATCCGGGCGGAAGACATTGTCAGGTGGGGAGTTTGGCTGGGGCGACACATCTGTTCAAAGCTAACGCAGGTGTCCTAAGATGAGCTCAACAAGAACAGAAATCTTGTATGGAACAAAAGGGTAAAAGGTCGTTTGATTCTGATTTCCAGTACGAATACAAACCGTGAAAGCGTGGCCTATCGATCCTTTAGATCTTCGGAGTTTGAAGCTAGAGGTGTCAGAAAAGTTACCACAGGGATAACTTGCTTATGGCAGCCAAGCATTCATAGCGACATTGCTTTTTGATCATTCGATGTCGGCTCTTCCTATCATTGCGAAGCAGAATTCACCAAGTGTTGGATTGTTCACCCACCAATAGGGAACATGAGCTGGGTTTAGACCGTCGTGAGACAGGTTAGTTTTACCCTACTGATGACAGTGTCGCGACAGTAATTGAACCTAGTACGAGAGGAACCATTGATTCACACAATTGGTCATCGCGCTTGGTTGAAAAGCCAGTAGCACAAAGCTACCGTGTGTCGGATTATGACTGAACGCCTCTAAGTCAGAATCCAAGCTAGCAAGCGACGCCTGCACCCGCCGCCCGGCCCGAACCACGTTAGGGGTGCTTGCGTCCCCAAGAGCCCGTGTCATTGGCTAAGATGGTCCGGCCGATGTGTCGTGACCGGACACCTCGAAGCTCCCTTCCAAACAGGCGGTGGGCTAAATCGTTTGCAGACAACTTAAATACGCAACGGGTCATTGTAAGTGGTAGAGTGGCCATGCTGCCATGATCCACTGAGATCCAGCCCCACGTTGCATAGATTCGTCTCTCCCCCAACTCCTCTATTCTCCAAGTAGGTTCACTTGCCCTCTGTGATCTACACTATTACTTCTAGCATTGACAAGTGCTTCCTCAAAAGCACCAAGTGTGCGAGAAAGACTATACAAGACCAGCGAGAAGCACTTGGCTATCAACAGAAAGCACTTGGCAGTATATGACATGAAATAGGTATGAAGACGAACAACATTGCCAAGTGCTAACTCTAAAACACCAAGTTCGGGAGAAAGCATATACAAGACCACCAAGAAGAACTTTGTGATCAACGGAAAACACTTGGCGGTACATGACATGAAATAGGTGTGAAGCCCCCCAATGTTTCCAAGTGCTACCTCAAAAGCACCAAGTCCGGGAGAAAGCATATACGAGACCACCGAGAAGCACTTGGATATCAATGCAAAGCAACCTCGCAGAATATTACATGAAATAGGTGTGAAGCCTCCCAACGTTGCCAAGTGCTTCCACAAAAGCTCCAAGTCCGGGATATATCATATACAAGTCCACTGATAAGCACTTAGCTGCTACCGTAAGGCACTTGGCAGTATATTAGATGCAATCGGTCTTCCCATATCAACTATCTCCATATGAAAGTACCAAGTCCCTAGACTCCAAGCAGACCGACCAGGCATCGAGAGATAATTGCAACGAACATGTTTGGGTTCCACTCGTAACTTACCAAGCCAAGTTCATTAGTTTGAACATCATGCATCTAAAAAGCTTACACTCGGTCATTCCTATTCGAACAACGCAGCAAGATGACAACATTGCCAGAAGGGAAAAAATCCATAACAACCTGGCGAAACAAAAGACTGAACAGGTCTAGAAGAACATACCTCAACATCATGGAAGTATCTTCGCATATACTAGCGGAAACACTTGGTGCTTGACATCGTGGAAAACACGACTAGCGTCTCTTGTATGTCGGTTATGCTGAAAACATGACAAATCTGGGCAAGACGTTGGACCGAACGACCAAAACGTGGAAACCAGGAGACATCGATGTCTCATGGAAAACCGCCCGACATCGTGGAAAACACGACTAGCGTCCCCCGTTTGTCGGTTACGCTGAAAACAGGACAAATCTGGCGGAGACATTGAACCGAACGGCCAAAACGTGGAAACGGGAAAAAATCCACGACTAGCGTCTCACGTGTTTTGGTTATGCTCAAAACAGGCAAAATCTGGGTGATACGTTGGACCAAACGGCCAAAAAGTGGAAACTAGGCAGAAATCCACGACTTCGTGGAAAAATCCACGACTAGCGTCTCATGTGTGTCGGTTACGCTCAAAACAGGCAAAATCTGGGTGATACGTTGGACCGAACGACCAAAACATGGAAACCGGGCAAAAATCCACGACTTCGTGGAAATATCCACGACTAGCGTCTCATGTGTGTCGGTTACGCTCAAAACAGGCCAAATCTGGGTGATACGTTGGACCAAACGGCCAAAACATGGAAACCGGACAAAAATCCACGACTTCGTCGAAAACTTCCCGACATCGTGGAAAACATGACTAGAGTCTCACGTGTGTCGGTTACGATCAAAACAGGCAAAATTTAGGCGATACGTTGGACCGAACGGCCAAAATATGGAAACCGCGCAAAAATCCACGACTTTGTGGGAAACGGCTCGACATCGTGGAAAACACGACTAGCATCTCACGTGTGTCGGTTACGCTCAAAACAGGCAAAATCTGGGCGATACGTTGGACCGATTGGCCAAAACGTGAAAATCGGGAAAAAATCTACGACATCGAGGAAGACGGCCGGACTTCGTGGAAAACACGACTAGCGTCTCACGTGTATCGGTTACGCTCAAAATAGGCAAAATCTGGGTGATACGTTGGATCCGGGCAAAACCCGTGCAGGAAGTTCTATCGCGGCAGAGAAATGGCCCTTTTGTCTGCCACAGCAGACATTGTACCCCTCCTTCACAAGTTGAAGGGCAGGGGTCCAAGGGGGGTGCGTTGCCTGGGTATAGTAGGGGGAGGTGGCGTGCCCCCCTTCCCCCCGGGTCTGTGGGGAGTTGGGTGGGGCGTGTTTTATGGGCAAAAACACGTCGGTTTGAGTAGGATTTCCACCCATTGCACAAAGACTCTAGCCAGAGCGTGGCGGCTCAAGTCAGAAAGCGTCCTTGGCCCCGTATTATCGAAAAATATGGTTTAACGTATCCGTACGAGGATCAGCAGGAGTTCGATGTATTTGCCTCATGACAATAGACGATTTGAGCTCCGCCATGTTGAACGTGTTTCTCTGCCTACATCCAGGACGTCGTGGAGTCGTTGCCCGGTCACGTAAATGTTCCCAGTTGGCATGATTCCCCAAAAAGGTGATTGTTGCGTTACGTTTTTCGTGTTCCATATGGGCAACTTCTCCCCGGTCTATCCGAGTGGACAGTCGGTGTTTACATGTTAGAGCCCCATCCCTTCAGAGAAAGCTCTCCGGATTAGAAAGTGTCGTAGAACAGGGTGTTGCCTTCTCTCGACAGTCTGTGGTAGGATACACAACACGCTGGACCGACGCTAGTAGGGGAAGGAGAGCGTAGCCCCGAGTCCCTTCAGAGAAAGCTCTCCAGATCAGAAAGTGTCATAGAACAGGGTGTTGCCTTCTCTCCATAGTCTGTGTTAGGATACGCAACACGCTGGACCGATCCTAGTAGGGGAAGGATAGCGTAGGCTCGAATCCCTTCAGAGAAAGCTCTCCGGATCAGAAACTGTCGTAGAACGGGATGTTGCCTTCTCTCCACAGTCTGTGGTAGGATACCTAACACGCTGGACCGATGCTAGTACGGGAAGGAGAGTGTAGCCCCGAGTCCCTTCAGAGAAAGCTCTCCGGATTAGAAACTATTGTAGAGCGGGGTGTTGGCTTCTCTCCATAGTCTATGGTAGGATACGCAACACGCTGGACCGTGATGCTAGTAGGGGAAGGAGAGCGTAGCCCCGAGTCCCTTCAGAGAAAGCTCTTCGGATCAGAAAGTGTCGTAGAAAACAGGGTGTTTCCTTCTCCCCATATTCTGTGGTAGGATACGGAACACGCTGGACCGCGATGCTAGTAGGGGAAGGAGAGCGTAGCCCCGAGTCCCTTCAACGAAAGCTCTCCGGATCAAAAAGTGTCGTAGAACAGGGTGTTGCCTTCTCTCCACAATCTGTGGTAGGATACACAACACGCTGGACCGCGATGTTAGTAGGGGAAGGAGAGTGTAGCCCCGAGTCCCTTCAGAGAAAGCTCTCCGGATCAGAAAGTGTCGTAGAACAGGGTGTCGCCTTGTCTCCACAGTCTGTGGTAGGATACGCAACACGTTGGACCGATGCTAGTAGGGGAGGGAGAGCGTATCCCCTGTGACGGTAATTGTTGCCGATGTACCACCCGCGCGCTATGGACACTCAGGACGCTTTCGTGCAAGTGATTCTCCCATGCTATGCGTGGGAGGAGGCTTGGTAGGCTAGACTGATGTGGCTACGCGAGCGCATGAGTAGCTTTGGAACCGTGTCTGTTGGTAGATCCCCCATCCTCGTGTGGTCGACTACCGACGCCGTGTCCCATCATTCATGTGGCTTATGTTACTGTTTCCTTTCAAGTTCTTGCGTGCATGTACCAGACCGACAGGAAGTGGTGCTTCATACATGTTTGCCTCGCGGCAGACACCTTCAGGTGTACCGCTGTGGCCTAGTGCCGCTTGCGGCGTTTCCTCGTGGTGCTCGCATGTTTTGTGCTTGGTGCTATCGAGGAAGCCTCGCTATGGCTGTTGGTTTCGGATGCTGCTCACGATAAAGGCTCATGGCCCTTTTGGTGCCTAGAACCGACACAGAAGCTATCTGGATCAGAACATGTCGTAGAACAGGATGTTGCCTCTACCTCTCCATAGTTAGTGGTAGGATGCGCAACAGGCTAGACCGATGCTAGTAGGAGAAGGAAAGCTTAGCCCGCCCAATTGCGACAACCGGCTCGGCCGTTTTCTGCCTACAAGGGAGGATTGCTAGCGATGCTGGACGTCAAAGAGGACGTGCTACCTGGTTAATCCAGCCAATAGTCATACGCTTTTCTTAAAGATTAAGCCATGCATGTGCAATTATGAACCAATTTGAACTGTGAAACTGCGAATGGCTCATTAAATCAGTTATAGTTTGTTTGATGGTACGTGCTACTCGGATAACCGTAGTAATTCTAGAGCTTATATGTGCAACAAACCCCGACTTCGGGGAGGGGCGCATTTATTAGATAAAAGGCTGACGCGGGCTCTGCCCGCTGATCCGATGATTCATGTTAACTCGACGGATTGCACGGCCTTCGTGCCGGCCACGCATCATTCGAATTTCTGTCCTATCAACTTTCGATGGTAGGATAGGGGCCTACCACGGTGGTGAAGGGTGACGGAGAATTAGGGTTCAATTCCGAAGAGGGAGCCTGAGAAAAGGCTACCACATCCAAGGAAGGCAGCAGGCGTGAAAATTACCCAATCCTGACACAGGGAGGCACTGACAATAAATAACAATACCGGGCGCATTAGTTTCTGGTAATTGGAATGAGTACAATCTAAATCCCTTAACGAGGATCAATTGGAGGGCAAGTCTGTTGTTAGCAGCCGCGGTAATTCCAGCTCCAATAGCATATATTTAAGTTGTTGCATTTTAAAAGCTCGTAGTTGGACTTTGGGCCGGTTCGGCCGGTCCGCCTCACGGCGAGCACCGACCTACTCGACCCTTCAGCCAGCGATGCGCTCCTAGCCTTAACTGGCCGGGTCGTGTGTCCGGCATCGTTACTTTGAAGAAATTAGAGTGCTCAAAGCAAGCCATCACTCTGGATACATTAGCATGGGCTAACATCATAGGATTACGGTCCTATTGTGTTGGCCTTCGGGATTGGAGTAATGATTAATAGGGATAGTCGGGGGCATTCGTATTTCATAGTCAGAGGTGAATTCTTGGATTTATGAAAGACGAACAACTGTGAAAACATTTGCCAAGGTTGTTTTCATTAATCAAGAACGAATGTTGGGGGCTCGAAGACAATCAGATACCATCCTAGTCTCAACCATAAACGATGCCGACCAGAGATCGGCGGATGTTGCTTATAGGACTCCACCGACACCTTATAAGAAATCAAAGTCTTTAGGTTCCAGGGGGAGTATGGTCGCAAGGCTGAAACTTAAAGGAATTGATGGAAGGGCGGCACATGGCGTGGATCCTGCAGCTTAATTTGACTCAACACGGGGAAACTTAATAGGTCCAGACATAGCAAGGATTGACAGACTGAGAGCTCTTTCTTGATTCTATGGGTGGTGGTGCATGGCCGTTCTTAGTTGGTGGAGCGATTTGTCTGGTTAATTCCGTTAACGAACGAGACCTCAGCCTGCTAACTAGCTATGCGGACCCATCCGTCCGCAACTAGCTTCTTAGAGGGACTATCGTCGTTTAGGCGATGGAAATTTGAGGCAATAATAGGTCTGTGATGCCCTTAGATGTTCTAGGCCGCACGCGCGCTACATTGATGTATTCAACAAGTATATAGCCTTGGCTGACAGGCCCGGGTAATCTTGGGAAATTTAATCGTGATGGGGATAGATCATTGCAATTGTTGGTCTTCAACGAGGAATGCCTAGTAAGCGTGAGTTATCAGCTCGCGTTGACTACGTCCATGCCCTTTGTACACACCGCCCGCCGCTCCTACTGATTGAATGGTCCGATGAAGTGTTCGGATCGCGGCGACAGGGGCGGTTCGCTTCCCCCGACGTCACGAGAAGTCCATTGAACCTTATCATTTGGAGGAAGGAGAAGTCGTAACAAGGTTTCCGTAGGTGAACATGCGGAAGGATCATTGTCGTGACCCTGACGAAAACAGATCACGCACGCATTATCTATCCACCGAGCGGCGGCACCGTCCGTTGCTCGGCCAAGTCCTCGATAACCTCCTCTCCTCGGGATGGGGGCTCGAGGTAAAAGAACCCACGATACCAAAGGCATCAAGGAACATTGTGCCTAGCTCGGTGATGCGGCTAGCTTGCCGGTCGCTTCCCGTGCTGCAAAACTATTTAATCCACACGACTCTCGGCAACGGATATCTCAGCTCTCGCATCGATGAAGAACGTAGCAAAATGCGATAGCTGGTGTGAATTGCAGAATCCCGTGAACCATCGAGTCTTTGAACGCAAGTTGCGCCTGAGGCCATTCGGCCGAGGGCACGCCTTCCTAGGCGTCACGCTAAACACGCTCCCACACCCTCGTCGAGGAACAAGACGCGACATTTGGCCTCCCGTCACGCAAGGGGCGGTAGGCCGAAGATATGGCTGGCGGCGCATCATGCCGGACACAGCGCGTGGTGAGCGACCTCGCTTTACTTACCGCAGTGCACCGACGCGTAGCCGACGTGATGGCCTCATAGACCCTTTGAACGATCACTACAAGAAATGTGTTGACTAGTGACCTTTTTTAATGACCGTGAGTTTTTTGGTCATAGAACTATGACAATTTCAAACCAAATGGTCATAGGCCATTTGGGAGGGTCCAAACCCTAAAAAATTGCAAATCACTATGACCATTTTAGCCAAAAAGGTCATAGTTCTCTTACACTAAATGGTCATAGTCTGGCTGATCCAATTTAGTACACTAATTTTGGTAGATTACGACCAATTTAAAAGGTCATGGCGACTAATTCGTGATGCGTTGATATGACTGGACATCCACCTAAACAGTTTTGCCTACGTGTCGCGTCCATATGTCTTTTTTATTACATGTCAGCATCCATGTGTCATTTTTTTGCTTCTAACAAGTGGGACCCAGTTTTCATAGTAATCAGAGAAGAATTAAAAAACTCACGCATGTATTAAGATTTGAACACACGACCTCATGCAATGGAGAGCCGCCTATTAACCAGTAAACCTTGAATACATTTGTGTTAATTCTGCACATCCATTTGATTTAAAGAGAAGTAAATCGGCCATGGGAGACACCGCGGCAATCAATAGGCAAAAATGGATTGCCTGGGGTAGAACCCACGATCTGTCCAAGGGACAAACCACCCACTACCAATACTCCACCATGTGTTCTGTGTTCCAAGTATCGCGCGCAGATCCTTTATACAAGGTTTTAATTCGTTGGGCCTAGGCCCAAGGCCGGAGCTATCAATTTTTTCCATAATTTCAATTTGTCGATTGGGCCGACAGCCCATAGAGAAAAGGAAGGCTGATTTAGGCAGGAAGTCTATAAATGTAATTTTATCATCATTTTTGCATAATACCTTGGATCAAGTTATTCCAAACACCAATTTGGGTCATCTAAAAAATATGCATAAATCTCGTGTTCACGAATTTCTTAATTTACATTATCTCGAGTGAATGACGTAGTTTTTGTATAATTGACACGGGACCATTTAAATTAGCAAAAATAGGTATAATGTTTTGAAATTCATAAATATAGAAATTATCAATAAAATGTGGGCTAGTTTGAGTAAATATTATAGTAGTGTCATTTTTGCATCATAATCATGTACAGTAGTTCAAACCATGAAACGTCGTTTGACCTAAAAGCCATGAAACGTCGAACATGATAGGTCATTTCTATGAAGGTTTTTTCGAGATATTTACAATATACCAACTTCAGTATTTTTTCTTGCAACTATGTCACATAATATGATACCACGCAAATGATTTACCTTGTTTGTACCATTTTTAAATTTCTTATGCTGTTTTCAAATCATGAGCATTAGATCATGTACCTGTAGTTCAAATCGGACCACTTCCTGCCGATTTAGCACGAATTTGTCTTTTTTGCTAGGGATGGACGAGAAGGTTTGAGATATCCTACTTCTGACATCATCTATGTAAGGTGGTCTAATATTTTTTAAAAATATGGTGGTAGCATTTTGAATTAACCATTTGGTGGTTGCTTTAGAAAACGCCGCGTTTTGGTCACTTGGAAAATAGAAAATGCATTTTCTGTGTGACGAAAAGGAAAAGTTCCTCCTGCAACATTGTTCGCCATCCCAATATGAACATGTGTGTATAATATGGACACATTATCACAAACTATATCGTGATTCTGGCCATAACATTGGTCGTTTGACCCGAAAGTCATGAAACCTCGAACATGATAGGTCATTTATGTGAAGGTTTTTTCGAGATATTCGCAATATACCAAGTTTGGTATTTTTTTCTTGTAAATATGTTACATAATATGACACCACGCGAAGGTTTTACATTGTTTTGACCGTTTTTGAATTTTTCATGTCTGTTTCAAACTACGGTCAAAACGGCGGGCACGAAGGTTTATAGATAGGGGATGATCCTTGCTAAAATTGTATCTGATCTCTGAAGAAACATCATATTGTGAGTCTAAAAATGATTTGTGCAAAAAATCATGAGCATCAGATCATGTACCTGTAGTTCAAATCGTACCCACTTCTTGCCGATTCGGCACAGATTTGTCTTTTTTGCCAGGGATGGACGAAAAGTTTGAGATATCCTACTTGTGACATTGTCTATGTAAGGTGGTCTAATATTTTTTTTAAATATGGTGGTAGCATTTTGAATTAACCATTTGGTGGTTGCTTCACAAAACGCCCTGTTTTGGTCACTAGGAAAATAGAAAATGCATTTTTTGTGCGACAAAAAGGAAAAGTTCCTCCTGCAACATTGTTCGCCATCCTGATATACACATGTGTGTATAATATGGGCACATTATCACAAACTATATCGGAATTATGACCATAACATTGGTCGTTTGACCCGAAAGCCATGAAACCTCGAACATGAAGGTCATTTTTGTGAAGGTTTTTTCGAGATATTCGCAATATACGAGGTTTGGTATTTTTCCTTGTAAATATGTCACATAATATGATAACGCATGAAGGTTTTACATTGTTTGGACCCTTTTTGAATATTTCATGCCCGTTTCAAACTATGGTTAAAACGACGGGCATGAAGGTTTATAGATAGGGGATGATCCTTACTAAAATTGCATCGGATCTCTGAAGAAACATCATATTGCGAGTCTAAAAATGATTTTTGCAAAAAATCATGAGCATTAGATCATGTACCTGTAGTTCAAATCGGACCCACTTCCCGCCGATTCGGTACAGATTTGCCTTTTTTGCCAAGGATGGACAAAAAGGTTTGAGATATCCTACTTGTGACATTGTCTATATAAGGTGGTCTAATATTTTTGAAAAATATGGTGGTAGCATTTTGAATTAACGATTTGGTGGTTGCTTCACAAAACACCCTGTTTTTGGCACCTGGAAAATGGAAAATGCATTTTCTATGCAACGAAAAGGAAAACTTCCTCCTGCAATATTGTTCGCCATCCCAATATGCACATGTGTGTACAATATGGGCACATGACTGTTCATCACATCATTCCACCAATGTTGTGACCTCGTTATTAACGACATCCAATGTCCATGATCAGGAAACCTTGATCATCTTGTTAATCAACGAGCTAGTTTATAAGAGAGGCATAACTAGGAACTTTCCTTCTGTTTATTAAACACACATGTATTAATGTTTCTAAATTAATACAATTTTAGCATGCAAAATAAACATTTATCATAAACATGGAATAAGATAATAACCACTTTATTATTGCCTCTCGGGCATATTCCCTTCAATATTATGAGTCTAAAAATGATTTTTTCTAAAAATCACGAGTATTAGATCATGTACATATAGTTCAAATCTGACACACTTCCTACCGATTCAGCATGAATTTGTTTTTTTCACTAGGGGTGGACTAAAAGGTTTGAGATATCCCAATTAGGATATTGTGCATGTAAGGTGGTCTAGTATTTTCGAAAAATAGGATGATAACATTTTGTAACTTTTATTGGCGGTTGTTTCATAAAAATCCCTGTTTTTTGCACTCAAAAAATTAAAAATAGCTTTTTTACGACGAAAAATAAACCTTCGTGACACAATATTTGTGTGTCATGCCAAGAGGCGTTTGTGTGCAAAATATGAGTTAATTTAGATAAACTCTACAAAGGAAAATGCCAAAAACCTTCTAAATCCTGATGAGATTTTTCTAAGTGCCAAACCTTTGTGAAATTTCCCTGAGTGCCACCCCCCCCCCCCCGCGCCTTTGCCTCCCGCCTCCTCTCCTCAAATTTCGAAAACAGGGAAAAAATAAAAATACCAAAACACCCCCACCAAAAGAGAAAAAGAAATGGGCATTTTGGACAATCCGGCTATCCCTAATTCCCCATCCACTCACGTCTCATCCCCACCATCGCCACCTACCGGTCGAACCCTAGTCGCCCGCTTTCTACTGCCTCGCCGCCCTCCCCCTCATCCCCTGCCACCGCCGAGCTTGCTAGGTAGCCGCGCAACTACCACCTCCCCCTGATCCCTCGTCTCCCACAACGAAGGGGTCGCCGGGACATGGCACCCATCTCCTCTCCCCCTTATGTGCTCGGATGAAACGATGGTGGCGATGACTCATGCGATGCGTGTAGAGCCTGTGAGCTCGGACGAAATGATGACGGTGCTTGGGAGGTCGGACCAAGAACCGACAATGGCCATGGTGAGTTTCTTCTCTCCTCCTGCCTCTCTGCGTGGCCCCTTCCACTCCTCCCAGTGGTGCGCTGTGCCCGCCCGCGAGGCATCATGGCGGAGGCGGAGGCCACGTAGGTCGCCATGGCGGTGGCGACTGCGGAGGGTTCAGGCGACGCGGGGGGAGGGGAGCGACGGGGCCTTGTGGAGCGGCTGTGGATGGGGAGCCTCCTGGAGGACGGCCTCTCCTACAAGGAGAGATTCGTTGTTCGCTCCTACGAGGTCGGAATCAACAAGACTTCCACCGTCGAGACCATCGCCAACCTCCTCCAGGTACACGCCTCGCTCCTCTATTCCGTGCTACCATTAGTCTTTTCTGTCTTTGAACATCTGCAGTTTTCAGTTCATGTCCAAAATCGACAGAGATAAGAAAGGAGCCTTTTCAATTATATGACAGTAAGCTAGTATGCCTCTATAGATAACAAATTGTGTTCGTGGTATATTTTATGATCTTAGCTGGTACAGTCCGTTGGTATAGGTTTCATTGCCATCGTCAGGTTCGTGGTATAATGCCTTGTGTCGTGTATTATGTTGCTTGTGTATGGTAGCCATCATAACTTCAAGTAGTGCCTGGATCTTTCTCTCTTTGAACTAGAGAAGAGCATAACACTTCTTCTTTCCAACCGTGTGTTACTTTTGGTACTAGATGATGGTTTAATCTACTTCTGATGATTCATGATCAGGAGCTTCATAGCTAGCTTATGCATTCATATTTTTTTGCTTGCCATTCTCTAGAGTAGCGTGCATGGTCCAACAATGTTGTTCTGTTATTTTTTCTTTTTTGTGCGGAAATAATTGTGTACTTGTTCATATTCCAAGTGTTCTCATGGATCTGATGTTACTTCTATTCTCATGGATCTGTTGTTACAAAATTCTGTTCCTTTTAAGTGTGAATTAATATGATCGCCTCTGTATTTATAGATGTTAGTTCTCTACTCAACCCAAAAGTGCTTTGCATTAATAAGCGTCGTGTTGTGTGCTGGGCAGGTAGAACACCTCTAATTATTGCAATACCATGTCAGGATGTGGGTATGCCAAATATCTTCTTGATCATGGTGCCGATCCAGGCAAAGTATGCCAGAACGGGCTTTTCCATTTACATTTGGCCGCTGGAACAGGTTTACCTCAATAAACATGTGCCTCTGTTTTGTATTCGAGTTGTTTTTATCATTAAGTTGTCTTCACTTTGTAAGTTCTATATATTATGGTGTCATGTAGTATTGATTTCTTACTAGGATCTATTTTTATTTAATTCATATAGGGATTGCACTTTTTGGTGCTGATTTGGACTAGCTGATAGAAGTGGTTAATCTTTTGCGAGTGAACACAGTGTTACCTTATATTTCTAGAGATAAATTCTGTTGGCTGTTTGAAATGCATGTGTTGCTGCTTGTTTTGAATGATTGGTTAATCTTGGCTGTTTGAAATGCATGTGTTTCTTATGCCAAGTTAGCATGTGGATTATGTATTAATGTTACACTATTGCATTTGACGTACTTCCTCTGTCCTAAAAAGGATGTCTCAAATTTGTCTAAACTTGGATGAATCTAGACACTATTTAGTATATAGATACATCCAAATTTTGACAAACTTGCGACGTCCTTTTTAGGACGGAGGGAGTAGTTGGTAATAAGATACGTATATCTTGATGCTCCTGCAAATTGGTTGCACAAGTGCTTAGCTGAACTACTAGTATGTTCGCTGTGTTGATCTACTAGTATGTTCCCTGTGTGGATTGCTAGACATGGTATTTCCATGTTATTGAGATTCGATCTGATATGCTACTATTTTACAGGTTTGTTTTTGGATGAAATCTGCTCTAGAGAATGAGATGCTTGTGAGGACTAAGGAGCAAAGGATCTGACTGACATGACTCAGGTTGCGGACCGTCTATGCGTCTCATCGGCTCTAGCCTATGCGTCTCATTGTACTTTGAATTTTTGTATATTTTGGTAGAAGAATATCTGATGCGCACTTTGCATGATTGTAATGTACCGATGTTGTATGAAATTTTATTCTTTAATTGGCCCGATTGAAGAAGAATAATTTCCTATATCTATTGGTTTTGATAAAAGCATCTGCTGTTAATTATACTGTCAAAACGTGAGAATAAAACTTGCAAGTGGGACCTAATTTGCGCATCTGACAATTGGGACCTATCAACTAGTATCTGACAGTTGGGTCCTACTGA
>OV702286.1:87763677-87776177 GCA_916181665.1 Avena sativa
TGTTTATTTTACATGCTAGAATTATATTGATCAGAAACATCAATACATGTTTGTTTAATAAACAAAAAGGGTTCCTTGTTATGCCTCTCTTATAGACTAGCTTGTTGATTAACAAGATGATCAAGGTTTCCTGATCATGGACATTGGATGTTGTTAATACCAAGGTCACACCATTGGTGGAATGATGTGATGAACATTCATCTGAAGTATAGCATTACAATCAAAGTCTTTATGTTTATATTGCTATAACATCATACGAAGTAATCTTTATCCTTAGACCATCAGATCATGTTATTTGCTAACACCGAAAGAGTATCTTGATAACATCAAACGTCACACCATAACAGGGTGACTATAAAGGTGGGTTCAGTGCTACGAAGGTGTTATGTTGAGGCTCATGGATAGAGAGTGGGATTTGTCCATCCCGATGACGGATAGATATACTCTGGGCCCTCTCGGTGATATCACATTGAAATAGCTTGCAAGCAAGTGATGTGATCACTAGAATGTTATATCACGGGAACGAGAAAAGAGTGCATGTCGGTAACGAGATCAAACTAGGTATGGAGATACCGATGAACAAATCTAGGACATGTAATATATCGCAGGACAAAGGGATTTAGTTACTAGCGTTAAAGGTTCTCACGATCACAGAAGTCATCGTTGAATGTGTAGGAGTCAGTATGGATCTCTAGGTCCCACTGCTGATTATTGATCGGAGAGGGGTCTCGATCATGTCTGCATTATTTGCGAACCGTGTTATGACACACTTTAAGGGATACCAACACCATTTGGAGAAAATATGTTTCAGATAAAGATTTAAGAAAGTGCTGGAATTATTTCAATAGACACCAAAACTGTTTCGGGTGAAATTGCTGAAATTGGTTCTGCATGTAATATTGAAATGTTGAAAGGGGTTTTATGTGAATGTTTGTTAATTAAAGTAATTAACAAAATTCTGAATAAAAATAATAAAAGAGTTTTATTAAATGAGAGAGCATTAAAGTTGGAGAAATTTAATGCATTTAAAGTGGAGACTTTAAAAGAGAATGTGAAGGGGCAAATTTATGTGGAGGGAGTTACCACCACATGAATGGAGGAGGTGAAGAGTCACCTCCTCCATGCGCCGGCCATGAAGGAGGGGCACCCCCTCCTCCTATAAAAGGCCACCCCCTCCTCACTTCTCACACACACCTCCTTGTGAAGGATCTCTCTCCCTCTCTAGTATTATTCCCCATGGTCTCGGATTAGCGAGATACATGTTCCCGGTGGCTTTATCTAGAAAGGAGTTGCTTCTTCCGCTACTTTGCTGGAGCGAGGGACGGAGGTTGTCGGGGTACCGGACGTGTGTGCGATCACGGATGCACCGCTGCTTTGTGGTGCTGGACTTGGTGGTGCTGGAGCTGGATCTGATGGACGTGCTGGAGCCGGACCTGCTGGACTTCATCACGATCTTGAGATCGGCAAGTGTACGACTACATCAACCACGAGCTCCTACTCGTTAACAAATCTCGTTGTGTACGAGGGTAAGTTCTCTTTGGACGTATGTCCACCCGTTGCTTTGTACCTAGTAGATAGATCTTGGCGTGTAGTTCATATCGTAGGAAATTTTTTGTTTTCTATGCTGTGGACCCAACAGTGGTATCAGAGCCTGATCTATGCGTAGGTGCTTTGCACAGGTAGTACACATATGTTTATATGTGGGCGATGATGATCATGTTATTGCATCTTCTATGTACTTTGGATATTGGTGGCATAGTGGGATGAAGCAGCCCGGACCAACCTTACATGTCATCATACATGAGACCGGTTCCTCGACTGACATGCAACTAGTTTTGCATAAGTGGCTAGCGGGTGTCTGTCTCTCCTACTATAGTCAATATCTGATTTACAACGAGTTGCTAATAACTTAGTTATCCTCGTTGTGGTTCATGTTCGTAGGTAAGAACGGTTCTATCTCCGTAAGCCCTAAGCCACGTAAAACTTGCAATTGATAAATTAGAGGCGTCTAGTTTAGATCGTTGCTGGGCTAGTGTCTTGATATGATATTGCTGTAAGTAGATGTATGATAGATACTCTTACAACACACTCAACGTGTAAGTTCCATAGACCTTGGCCTTACACACAAAGGAATGATAGAGATCATACCACGATGCAAGTGATAGAGATCAAATGCATGGACCATATCATCTCAATTTACACATTAGATGTTAGCATCTTATACTGCTAGTTTGGCGCTTTCTGTAGCATTGTAAGATGATCCCTCATTTAAATATCAAGATAAAATGTGTTCTTCCTTAAGTATGCACTGTTCTATGGATCGTGTTTCGAGACATCACGTGATGATCGGGTGTTCTCAACTCTACGCTTTCATGCAACGGGTGTAAGACAGTTTTACACACACGAATACTAAGGTTCTTACTTGGCGATCCTAGCATGTACAGACATGGCCTCGGAACACGGACCGAAAGGTTAAGCATGAGTCATATAGTTGATGTGATGACCATATTGATGCTCGCCTTTGAAGCTACACCGACTCACGTGATGATCGGACTTGGTGTAGTGGATTTGGTTCATGTAATCACCAAAAAGGCACGAGGGATGTCGTTTTTGAGTGGGAGTTCATTTCTAATTTGGATTAGTCGAATTCAATTTGTCATAAACTAAATCGAAGTGAATTTGCATAATTTGTTGTAGTCATTGGCATCTGTTCACTACCTTATGCTTAGTTTTAATTGAGATAATAGAACTATAGAATTCTGGATATTTACTTTACGAACTGGTATCGTATTGTTTTGAATGTCAATTTAAAGTTTATAAGTCCTATTGCACACTTTCAGCAAACTCTATTTACTCCATGAAGTTTAATAAGTAGTATTAAATAGAGAGTAAGAATTCCAATGTTAGTATCTAAAGTATCATGTTTGCCTCCATGATTATTGATATTCAAAAAGTAGTTTTAATATCAAGATTATATTGGAGCTGAAAATTGTTTTAGAAACCATCATGTGTGAAAGATATTGTGTTATCTGAAAACAATGTTTTTTGGTTGCATTATGATAGAGTATAATTTAGCAAAATACATGTTCTCATATTGTATGAGAATTTGTGAAGGATGGAGATGTTAGGCATCCGAATCTACCAAAAAGGTTTTGGGAACTGATATTATACTCACAATTCTTCCTTATAGGCTATAGTAGCTTGATCATGAAAGTTGTCATGATAAGGATGAATAGAAGATGTAAGTAAAATGTTTACTACACTAATAGATTACTAAAGAATGGATTTTTGAAAGAACATCAAACATTTGATGACGGTGATCCACTTCAAAGTGCAAGTCCAAAGGTCTTAGTATTTGACTATATAAGCTTTGTACCATGTGTCATGTTGATGACACCACTATTGATGTTGATAGATTCTTTTAAAAGAAAAGGAATTGCTGAAAGAGAATCTATAAAATATTTGGCAGAAAATAAAAGGTTGGAGATGTCCAACTTAGATATATAGAAGATATACATGTTATGGCTGTATTCCTTGCTTGTTAAACAATGTGGTTCTTAGGTATTGGATACCGATATTGGATACCGAATTGGTTGGTATGAAGTATTATACAGGACAACGCAATTCATGAACTACAATGGCCTAAGTAACTAGCAAGAGAATAAGTGATGATGTTCATCGAAAACAAATAAAGTGTTATTGTGTTTTTCGTTGTCGTCAAACCTAGCCTTCAAGATTTGTTTTAATAATTGTTATTTTGTTCCGGTATTACGAGAACAATGGTTGTTCAAATAATTATCGTATTCCATAAAGGATGGATGAACTTTTACAAGTCTAGTTGGAGAAATCACATCCATAAACACTATTGCTAAAATGTCGCAAGACAAATGATTGAAAGATCACTTATGAAGTGACATCGTTGTTTAAATTATATTTGAAAGAAAACATGAAGAAACTCCATGTTGATGGATTTTTGGAGTCTTTGATTTTGATCAATTGACGCATGTGAGACTTTCCTCGAGATAATTGAAACTCCGTCCATAGGCTAGAGAGGAACGGATGACTAGCTTATTGGAAATTGTGCATACTGATGTGCATAGTCCATTATGTGTAGCCATATGCGATGGATCTTTTTGCTTCATATGCTTTCTCCAAAAATTTGAGTGAATATATCTGTATATTTACTTAACAAGGAAGAAGTATGAAACATTTGAAAATTGTTCAAAGACTTTTAAGATGAAGTGGAAAATCATTGTAACAAGAAAATAAAGAGTTTATGATTTTATTATAAAGAAAGATATTTGAGTTACATGTTTAGCAAAACACTTAAGATTTGAGGAATTGTTCCATGATTTGTGTTTCCCGATAAACCATAGGAGTATGGCATATTCGAGAGATGAAATCAAACCATGTTTGACATGGTAAGATCAAAGGTGTCATTTATAAAACTGCCATTATGTTTTAAAGATTGAAGCTTTAGAGACTACCGCTTTTACACTGAAAAGAGCACCATCGTGATCCATTGAAATGACACCATATGAGTTATGGTTTGGGATAAAACCCGAATTGTCTTTTCTTAAATTTATGCTATGCATAAGTAAAATGTTTACAACCAAAGTCGGATAAGCATGTCTTTGTAGGTTATCCCAAAGAATTTGTTGGGAATTTCTCCATAACACCAAGGATAAAACAGTTTGTCGCTTGGAACGTCAAGTTTCTTGAGAAGGAATTTTTCGTGAAAAGTTAAGTGGGAGGACAATAGAACTTTGATAAGGTTGTTGAACCTTAGCTATATGTGCTAAGTAGCGCAGCGCCGAAAAGTGTCCCGGTGGCGGCCACAATGCTCATGGCTCTCGTGATTACAAAAGGTGTGATCTAGGAGATTAGAGTTCCTATAAAACCGTGTGGGTCAGTAAGAATCAAATAGTAAGATTTGATAAGCTAGTCGTTATTGTTTTGACAATAATGAACCGACTACATGCAAAGAAGCGATGATGGGCCCTGACTCCATAAAATGACTAGAAGTCATAGAATCCGTGATAGTATCCATACACGAGAAATCAAGTTTCTGAACTTGGAAGACCCTCCGGATAGGCGTGAAGTCTATCGGTCGTGTTTGGATCTATAAAGAAATAAGACATGGATGTTTAACATCTATGAAATAGTCGACATGTCAGAAAGAAGTTTATGACAATGTTCAAGGAGTTGTCTATGACAAGATTTGATCTTTCATAGCGATATATGGTCTTGACGGATTAATGTAGCAACCACTACATATAATTTGGTATATGGTAGTTGAATAAACAAAACAAGGTTCTTCTAATAGAACGGTAACCTAGGACATGTACATGACATGGTTCGAAGGGTTTTGTTAATTCAAAGGGTGCTAAAAGGGCATGTAAACTTCAATAGTTGAAGTAATCATAGCGGAGTTGGAATCTTCACCATGATGAAACTGTTAAAAGAGTTTAAATTCATCGGAGATGATGAAGATGCTTGCATTTGCAAGAAATTAAGTGGGAGCACTGAGACATATTTCTAATACATTATGTAGAGGACATATTGTTGATTGGAAATGATGTATCTTGTATTGACACAAGTTAAGAATTTCATTAAAATAAGATTTCGATGAAAGACTTGGGCAAACCCGGAATATTAGGCATCAATATCTATATGGATAGATTAAGGCGCTAATATGGTTGTGCAAGACATACATATATGAGATATTGAAAGGGTTCAATATGGAAACAACAAGAAAGGTTCTTGCTGCATGGAAAGGATTGTATCAAAATTCAAATAGTTAAAGGATTGTTTCAACACTTGGTGAGTAAAATCACATGAAGATTTTGATCGATTATACCATGATATGTATATATCCAGAATGTCCTATGCTCTAAATGTTATGAGCATATACCAGAATGATTCATAAGATGATCATTGGACAATAGTAAAGATATTCTTATGAGCTTTGGAAGAACTAAGAATATATAATGTATAAGTGACAAATAGTTAAAGGTAGTTCATTGTAAAGTGTTACATTGATACTAGTTTTGTCACAAGATACAAATTAAATTTATCTCAATTTAGACTATGGGTGGCACAATGTAATGGAAAGGATGTTCCATGATGGATTTGGATGAGTTCTAAAGTTGATACATTGTGACGGATACTACAATGAAAGGATAAGTATATGACTGCTATAGTAGCAGCAAATGAGGGCATTTGTGTTAAGTAGTTTGTTATCAAACTAGGTGTGGTTCAAAGTGGGCTAATACTATGAAGATATATTGTGTGACAATAATATCAACATATTTTGACCTGAACGAACTAAAGGTCTCACCAAAGGACCAAATCTATACAATGCCATCTCATTTGAGAATGAGTGATGCGTAGAGACGCAGAGACATGCAAATACACACGGACCTGAAACTGTCAGATCCAGAGATTATGTTAACCACTAGCAATAGCGTATATACAGCACCAGAAATCCATAGGTGTTCAATACGCAAAGTTTTTCAAACTAGATTATTGACTCTAGTGCAAGTGGGAGACTGAAGGGAATATGCCCGAGAGGCAATAATAAAGTGGTTATTATCTTATTCCATGTTTATGATAAATGTTTATTTTACATGCTAGAATTGTATTGATCGGAAACATCAATACATGTGTGTTTAATAAACAAAAAGGGTTCCTAGTTATGCCTCTCTTATAGACTAGCTTGTTGATTAACAAGATGATCAAGGTTTCCTCATCATGGACATTGGATGTTGTTAATAACAAGGTCACACCATTGGTGGAATGATGTGATGAACATTCATCCGAAGTATAGCATTACGATCAAAGTCATTATGTTTATATTGCTATAACATCATACGAAGTAATCTTTATCCTTAGACCATGAGATCATGTTAATTGCTAACACCTGAAGAGTATCTTGATAACATCAAACGTCACACCGTAACAGGGTGACTATAAAGGTGGGTTCAGTGCTACGAAGGTGTTATGTTGAGGTTCATGGATCAAGAGTGGGATTTGTCCATCCCGATGACGGATAGATATACTCTGGGCCCTCTCAATGATATCACATTGAAATAGCTTGCAAGCAAGTGATGTGATCACTAGAATGTTATATCACGGGAACGAGAAAAGAGTGCATGTTGGTAACGAGATCAAACTAGGTATGGAGATACCGATGATCGAATCTCGGACATGTAATATATCGCAGGACAAAGGGATTTAGTTACTAGCGTTAAAGGTTCTCACGATCACAGAAGTCATCGTTGAATGTGTAGGAGTCAGTATGGATCTCCACGTCCCGCTGCTGATTATTGATCAGAGAGGGGTGTCGATCATGTCTAAATTATTCGTGAACCGTAGGGTGACACACTACGGTAATATTCGGAATTATTTCAATAGACACCGAAACTGTTTCGGGTGAAATTGCTAAAATTGGTTCTGCATGTAATATTGAAATGTTGAAAGGGGTTTTATGTGAATGTTTGTTAATTAAAGTAATTAACAAAATTCTGAATAAAAATAATAAAAGAGTTTTATTAAATGAGAGAGCATTAAAGTTGGAGAAATTTAATGCATTTAAAGTGGAGACTTTAAAAGAGAATGTGAAGGGGCAAATTTATGTGGAGAGAGTTACCACCACATGAATGGAGGAGGTGAAGAGTCACCTCCTCCATGCGCCGGCCATGAAGGAGGGGCACCCCTCCTCCTCCTATAAAAGGCCACCCCTCCTCACTTCTCACACACACCTCCTTGTGAAGGATCTCTCTCCCCTCTAGTATTATTCCCCATGGTCTCGGATTAGCGAGATACATGTTCCCGGTGGCTTTATATGGAAAGGAGTTGCTGCTTTTGCTGCTTTGTTGGAGCGAGGGACGGAGGTTGTCGGGGTACCGGACGTGTGTGCGATCACGGATGCACTGCTGCTTTGCGGTGCTGGACTTGGTGGTGCTGGAGCTGGATCTGATGGACGTGCTGGAGCCGGACCTGCTGGACTTCATCACGATCTTGAGATCGGCAAGTGTACGACTACATCAACCACGAGTTCCTACTCGTTAACAAATCTCGTTGTCTACGAGGGTAAGTTCTCTTTGGATGTATGTCCACCCGTTGCTTTGTACCTAGTAGATAGATCTTGGCGTGTAGTTCACATCGTAGGAATTTTTTGTTTGCTATGCTGCGGACCCAACAAAAAGATAACGCAGGTGTCCTAAAATGAGCTCAATGAGAATAGAAATCTTGTGTGGAACAAAAGGGTAAAAGCTCATTTGATTCTGACTTCCAGTACAAATACGAACCGTGAAAGAGTGGCCTATCGATCCTTTAGATCTTCGGAGTTTGAAGCTAGAGGTGTCAGAAAAGTTGCCATAGGGATAACTGGCTTGTGGTAGCCAAGCATTCATAGTGATGTTGCTTTTTGATCCTTCGATGTTGACTCTTCCTATCATTGTGAAGCAGAATTCACCAAGTGTTGGATTGTTCACCCACCAATAGGAAAGGTGATCTAGGTTTAGACCGTCATGAGACAGGTTAGTTTTACCCTACTGATGACAGTGTCACGATAGTAATTTAACCTAGTACGAGAGGAACCATTGATTCACATAATTGGTCACCGGGCTTGCTTGAAAAGCCAGTGGCACGAAGCTACCGTGTGCCGGATTATGACTGAATGCCTCTAAGTCAGAATCCAAGCTAGCAAGCAACGCCTGCGCCCGCCGCCCGCCCCGACCCATGTTAGGGGCGCTTGCGCCCCCAAGGTCCCGTGCCATTGGCTAAGACGGTCTGGCCAATGTGCCGTGGCCGGACGCCTCGTAGCTCCCTTCCAAACGGGCGGTGGGCTGAATCCTTTGCAGACGACTTAAATACGCGACAGGGCATTGTAAGTGGCAGAGTGGCCTTGCTGCCACGATCCACTAAGATACAGCCCCACGTCGCACGGATTCGTCCCTCCCCCAACTCCTCTATTCTCTAAGTAGGTTCGAACATGCCCTCTGTGATCTACACTATTACTTCTAGCATTGACAAGTGCTTCCTCAAAAGCACCAAGTCTTCGAGAAAGCATATACAAGACCAGCGAGAAGCACTTGGCTATCAACGGAAAGTACTTGGTAGTATATGACATGAAATAGGTATGAAGACAAACAAAATTGCCAAGTGCTAACTCTAAAACACAAAGTCCGGGAGAAAGCATATACAAGACCACCGAGAAGCACTTTGTGATCAACGGAAAACACTTGGCGGTACATGACATGAAATAGGTGTAAAGCCCCCCAATGTTTTCAGGTGCTACCTCAAAAGCACCAAGTCCGGGAGAAAGCATATACGAGACCACCGAGAAGCACTTGGCTATCAATGCAAAGCAACCTAGCAACATATTACATGAAATAGGTGTGAAGCCTCCCAACATTGCCAAGTGCTTCCACAAAAGCTCCAAGTCCGGGATATATCATATACAAGTCCGCCGAGAAGCACTTAGCTGCTACCGTAAGGCACATGGCAGTATATTAGATGCAATCGGGCTTCCCACATGAACTGTGTCCATATGAAAGTACGAAGTCCATAGACTCCAAGCAGACCGACAAGGCATCGAGAGATAATTGCAACGAACATGTTTGGGTTCCACTCCTAAGTTACCAAGCCAAGTTCATGAGTTTGAACACCATGCATCTAAAAATCTAGCACTCGGTCATTCCTATTCGAACAAGGCAGCAAGGTGACAACATTGCCACAAGGAAAAAAAATCCATAAGAACCTAGCGAAACAAAATACTGAACAAGTCTGGAAGAACGTACCTTGACATCATGGAAGTATCTTGGCATATACTAGAGGAAACACTTGGTGCTTGACATCGTGAAAACACGACTAGCGTCTCCCGTGTGTCGGTTATGCTAAAACTAGGACAAATCTGGGCAACACATTGGATCGAACGGCCAAAACGTGGAAACCAGGAGACATCGTGGAAAACCGCCCGACATCGTGGAAAACACGACTAGCGTCCCCCGTGTATCGGTTACGCTGAAAATAGGACAAGTCTGGCGGAGAAGTTGAACCGAACAGCCAAAACGTGGAAACCAGGAAAAAAATCCACGACTAGTGTCTCACGTGTGTCAGTTACGCTCAAAACAGGCAAAATCTGGGCAATGCATTGGACCGAACGGCCAAAACATGGAAACCGGGCAAAAATCCACGACTTCATGGAAAACACGACTAGCGTCTCTAGTGTGTGGGCTACGCTCAAATCATTCCTAATCTAGGCGATACGTTGGACCGAACGGATAAAACGTGGAAACCAGGCAAAAATCCACGACTTCGTGGAAAAATCTACGACTAGCGTCTCACGTGTGTCGGTTACGCTCAAAACAGGCCAAATCTGGGTGATACGTTGGACCGAACGGCCAAAACATGGAAACCGGGCAAAAATCCACGACTTCGTGGAAAACGGCCCGACATCGTGGAAAACACGACTAGCGTCTCACGTGTGTCGGTTACGCTCAAAACAGGCCAAAACTGGGCGATACGTTGGACATAATAGCCAAAATGTGGAAAGCGGGCAAAAATCCACGACTTCGTGGAAAACACGACTACCGTCTCACGTGTGTCGGTTACGCTCAAAATAGGCAAAATCTGGGCGATACGTTGGACCGAACGGCCAAAAAGTGGAAATCAGGCAAAAATCTACGACATCGTGGAAAAATCGTCGTCTAGCGTCTCATGTATGTCGGTTACGCTCAAAACAGGCAAAATCTGGGCGAAACGTTGGACCGAACGGCCAAAACGTGGAAACCGGGCAAAAGTCCACGACTTCGTGGAAAACATGACTAGCGTCTCCCGTGTGTCGGTTACGCTCAAAACAGGCCAAATCTGGGCGATACGTTGGACCGAACGGCAAAACGTGGAAACCGGACAAAAATCCACGACTTCGTGGAAAACGACCCGACATCGTGGAAAACACGACTAGCGTCTCACGTGTGTCAGTTACGCTCAAAAGAGGCCAAATCTGGGCGATACGTTGGACCGAACGACCAAAACGTGGAAACCTAGCAAAAATCCACGACTTTGTGGAAAAATCCGCGACTATCGTCTCACGTGTGTCGGTTACGCTCAAAAGAGGCCAAATCTGGGCGATACATTGGACCGAATGGCCAAAACGTGGAAACTAGGCAAAAACCACGACTTCGTGGAAAACGGCCCGACATCATAGAAAACAAGACTAACGTCTCACGTGTATCGGTTACGCTCAAAACATGCAAAATCTAGGCGATACGTTGGACCGAACGGCCAAAACATGGAAACCTGGCAAAAATCCATGACTTTGTAGAAAAATCCACGACTATCGTCTCACGTGTGTCGGTTACGCTCAAAACAGGCCAAATCTGGGCGATACGTTGGACCAAACGGCCAAAACGTGAAAACCGGACAAAAATCCATGACTTCGTGGAAAATGGCCCGACATCGTGGAAAACACGATTAGCGTCTCACGTGTGTCAGTTACGCTCAAAACAAGCAAAATCAGGGCGATACGTTGGACCGAATGGCCAAAACGTGCAAACCGGGAAAAAATCCACGACAACGTGGAAAACGGCCCACTTCATGGAAAAAACGATTAGTGTTTCACGTGTGTCGGTTACGCTCAAAACAGGCAAAATCTGGGCAATACGTTAGATCCGGGCAAAACCCGTGCAGGAAGTTCTGCCGCGGCAGAGAAATGGCCCTTTTCTCTGCCGCGGCAGACAGTGTACCCCTCCTTGACAAGCTGAAGGGCAGGGGTCCAAGGGGGGGTGCGTTCCCTGGGTATAGTAGGGGGGAGGTGGCGTGCCCCACGGGTCTGTGGGGAGTTGGGTGGGCATGTTTTATGGGCAAAAACACGTCGTTTTGAGTAGGATTTCCACCCATTCCACACAGACTCTAGCCAGAGCGTGGCGGCTCTAGTCAGAAAGCGTCCCTGGCCCTGTATTATCGAAAAATATGGTTTAACGTATCCGTACGAGGATCAGTAGGAGTTCGGTGTATTTGCCTCGTGACAATAGGCGATTTGAGCTCCGCCACGTTCAACGTGTATCTCTGCCTAAATCCAAGACATCGTGGAGTTGTTGCATGGTCACGTAAATGTTCCCAGTCGGCATGATTCCCCAAAAAGGTGATTGATGCTTTACATTTTTTCTGTTCCATATGGGCAACTTCTCCTTGATCTATCTGGGTGGACAGTCGGTGTTTACATGTTCGAGCCCCGTCCCTTCAGAGAAAGCTCTCCGGATCAGAAAGTGTCGTAGAACTCTCCACAATTTATGGTAGGATACGCAACACGCTGGACCGATGCTAGTAGGTGAAGGAGAGCGTAGCCCTGAGTCCCTTCAGAGGAAGCTCTCCGGATCAGAAAGTGTCTTAGAACAGGGTGTTGCCTTCTCTCCATAGTCTGTGGTAGGATACGCAACACGCTAGACCTGTGCTAGTAGGGAAAGGAGAGCGTAGCCCCGAGTCCCTTCAGA
>OV702286.1:87781177-88048677 GCA_916181665.1 Avena sativa
CCAATTAAAATATGGGATCATGTGGACACATGTCATCACCACATATTCTAACATATGGGAATGCGATTTAAACTTTGGATCACATTTTAATAAGTTTAAGTTTAATATTTAATGATTTAAATTGACTAGAAATGCCTATATAGCATTATTTTGGTACTAGTCCAAAGTCACTGTATGCAAAGCTTAATATTATTACATATTCAGATAGGTATGGTTAAATGTGATTTTTGAGAGTTGGAATCAACTCAAAAGCTATTATTGTTGATTTTATAAAAATGTTTGAATGTGCAAATGCTTATGTCTTGTTATTTTTACTAGGAGAGATATCTAACTCTAAATGAATTAAATCTGACGGGCTTGGATAGAGACTTTCATTACCATTCCAACAAAATTGGAATCACTCAATTTGGTTTTCTAAAACTCCCTGAATTGATTTTTGAACTAAGGGACAGAATTGATTTTAAGTATAAAAAGAAAAAACCTAATTTGAATTACTGGGTCAGCGCGGGAAAGTAATTGGGCTGGCCCAGTGGTGCTCAGCGGTGTAGAGGGTGGCTGACAGGTTGGTCCTGCTTGTCAGCGAGACTTAAAACCCGAAAAGGTATCTAGCGATCTGGGCCACACGATTATAACGTGGATCAATGGCTCACAGTCACCGTCGATGACGGGCTCGTCACCGGCGAGACCAAACCGTAAACGGATAGTGTGGGTCTACTGGGGACGTACCAGGGCTCCAGCTAGTGCAGCCAGGCGGGCGATCGAACTGGACGGCGACGGCGGGATCAGGCGAGGTAGCGGCAGGGGCTGAGGTGGACAGAATCGACGGCAACTTCTCCTCCTCTGCAGGGGCTACCTCCGGTGCAATTCTGGCAAACGGCGGTTCGAGCGGCTCCGGCGAGAGAGGGGAAATGGTCAGTGGAGAGAGGGGAGTGGAATGGTGTGAAGAGATGGTGCTAGGGTGGCCTCCTTATATAGGCTCGACGGTGAGACCGAGAGGTGTGGGCGGAGCTCGTCGGTGACGACGACACAGGGGGCTATCGGCGTGGGTGAGGTAGGCGGATGATGGGCGGTTCCCTGGCGGTCAGCTATAGCGCAATGGAGCGGCTAGGGGTGGTGGCATTTGGTCGGGAGCGTCACGTGCTCTGGGAGACAGGGGCGGTGCTCGACGGTGATCACGACAATTGTGGGTCGCACAGAGATGCACGGCCATGTCTGGTGGGGTGCTGGGGTCGAGGCGGAGCGGCGTGCGCGGGATGGGGTCAAGGGGCGGTCTGCTACGTGCTGGCAGCTATCGCGCTCTGGCTTTCTCGCAGAGAGAAAGGGCGGCGCTGCTGGGGAGTGGTCCAGAGGCTGGGGTTGATCGAGGGGTGGACCGTGGGCGGCGGTAGGGTTGGGCGGTGCTAGTGGGCATGCTGGTTTGGCGCGGCGCGGTCCCTGGCGTGTTGTCCGCGTCTGGCCGATGATGACCTCAAACGGGTGGCGCACCACTGCTGCAACGGCTAAGGGGGAAGCTGGTTGGGGACTTGGTTGGACTCAGGGGTGACAAGGATGATCAATGCACACCAAATGGGTTGACCAGATTAAACCCAAAACAGTAATAGTTAGGCCATAATGATTCTGCTAACAAGTTGTTCGATCAAATGGCCGCAAGAGAAAAAGTTTTGAATTTTGGGCTAATTTTTGGTGGAGTGATGTAACTTATGCTTAAGCTTCTAGGTGTGCTTGGGTTTTTGAAATGGAGTTCATTTGAGTGGTTTTTGAATAAGTGTGATCTATACATATGAACTACATTCAATTTTCAAATGTCATTTAAATTTAGTGTTTGAAAGTTTTTGGGATGAAACAAAGTGGGCCTTGGCACATCACTACTTGTACTAGCAAGGGGTGCAAAGAACCACAATTGTTTCTGTCAAGATTTGAGTTCTAGGAAAAGCCAAAGTAGGCTAGGTGATGAAAATGGCAAAAGTGACCATTTGCTTATTTTATTCTTATTGATTTGTTTTTCTTTGGGATTTTCTTGGGGATGATCTAGATGATGTTTAATTCACCTTAGAATCATTTAACAACCAATGGATCACTCAAACATGGCAATTCAAAACAACTCCTAATTGAGATGCACACACATATGAATGCTTAATAATTTTAAATGGAAAAGTTTTTGTTAACCCTAAATTGGGTAGATTGATCTTGATTAACCTTGGATTAAGTTTTGGGATGTTACAAACGTTCTCCCCTTAAACAAAATCTTGTCCCGAGATTTACGAAAAAAAACTACGAACTAAAGAGATCTGGGAACTCTGTCCTAATGTAATCTTCTCGCTCCCAAGTGGCTTCTTCTTCGGTATGGTTGCTCCACTAAATCTTGAGAAATTTGATACTCCTGGTCCTGGTGGTTCTGTTAGCTTCCTCCAGGATACAGATAGGCACTTCACGATACGTCAGATCCTTGTTGATATCAACAACTCGGTGATCGATGTTCTTGAAAACTTCGGTCTTCTCCGGCACTTCTAAGCATTTGCGAAGTAACGAGATATGGAACACATTGTGGATGGCTGACATCTCTTCTGGCAGTTCCAGTTGACACGATAAATCTCCTCGACGATTCAGAATCTTGAAGGGTCCGATATATCTGGGAGCTAACTTTCCTTTCAGACTAAAACGTTAGGTTGCCTTCAATGGCAAAAGCTTGAGATACACAAAATCTCCGACATTGAAAGTCAGGTCTCTCCTTCTCTTGTCAGCATAACTCTTCTGTCTGGACTGGGCGGTCTTGAGGTGCTGATGGACTTTGTGAACCTTCTCTTCAGCGTCTCGGAGAATGTCAGGTCCGAAAATATGACTCTCTCCTACTCACGACCAATTCAAAGGGGTACGGCACTTTCTTCCGTATAGGAACTCAAATGGTGCCATCTACAAACTGGCTTGATATCTATTGTTATATGATAATTTTGTGAAAGGCAGGCAATCTTCCCATTTTGATCCATACTCTAACACACAAGCTCTCAACATATCCTCTAGGATTTGGTTGACTCTTTTAGTCTGTCCATCAGTTTGCGGGTGATAAGCGGTGCTAAAATTCAACTTGGTTCCTAATCCCTCTTGGACTTTCTGCCAAAATCTCGAGGTAAATTGGGTTCCTCGATCTGATACTATGGTCTTGGGGGTTCCGTGCAGACTAACAATTCTAGCAATGTACAACTCTGCTAGCTTCGAACTCTGGTAGGTAGTCTTGACCGGTATAAAATGAGCTACCTTGGACAGTCTATCAACGATGACCCAGATTGAGTCATTTCCCCTACTAGACGTAGGCAAACCAGTGATAAAGTCCATTCCGACAGAATCCCATTTCCATTCCGGAATCTGCAATGGTTGCAACAGTCCCGTGGGTCTCTGATGCTCTGCTTTAACCCTTTGATAGATGTCACACTTGGCGATGTAGCTTCCAATTTCTCTCTTCATCTTGTGCCACCAAAATTGCTCTTTCAAATCTTGATACATCTTTGTTCCTCCGGGGTGGATAGAATAAAGAGTATCATGAGCTTCCTGCATGATAACTTGCTTCAGCTCCGAGTCTGCTAGCACACAGATACGTCCTTTGTACCACAGAACTCCTTCTTCGTCTTCGGTAAATATAGGTACCTTTCCTGTACCAATACGATGTTTGATTATGTCGATACGTTCATTTCCCTTCCGGGCTTCCTTGATTTGACTGATCAATGTGGGTTGTAGTTTAATGCTTGCTAGGAATCCTTGGCCAACTAGCTCAGTCCTAAACTGCTCCAACTCCTCATACAAACTTGGTTGTTTCTCCTTGATCATGGTGTTTAGCCTACAAGGAAATCTGCTAAGAGCATCCTCTACCACATTGGCTTTGCCTGGGTGATAGTGAATGTCAAGGTCATAATCCTTGATTAACTCTATCCATCTCCTTTGCCTCATATTCAGCTCCTTCTGAGTCAAAATATACTTCAAGCTCTTGTGATATGAGTAAATCTCACAGCGATTACCCATAAGATAATGACGCCATGTCTTCAAGGCCAACACTACGGCTGCTAACTCAAGATCATGGGTCAGATAGTTCTGCTCATGCTGCTTCAGTTGCCGAGACAGATACGCGATGACTTTGCCTTCTTGCATAAATACACATCCGAGACCAATCTTGGATGCATCACAATACACATCAAATGGCTTCTTGATATCTGGCATGATCAATATTGGGGCTGAAATCAATCTCTTCTTCAGTTCTAGGAAACTGGCTTCACATTTGTCAGTCTATTCAAACTTCTTGTCCTTCTTCAACAATTGGGTCATGGGTCTGGCGATGCTCGAGAATCCTTCTACGAACTTGCGGTAATATCCCGCTAATCCGAGAAATGCACGGACTTGGGTTTGAGTGGTTGGGGCTTCCCATTCTTCGACATCTTTAATTTTGGTGGGATCAATAGAGAGTCCTCCAATAGACACAATATGTCCTAGGAATCCTACTTCTTTCAGCCAAAACTTACACTTGCTGAACTTGGCATATAATCGATGCTCTCTCAGGGTTTCTAGGATGATTCTCAGATGTTGCTCATGCTCTTCTTCTGACTTGGAGTAGATAAGGATATTGTCGATAAACACAACGACAAACATATCTAGAAAATTCATAAAGATCTTATTCATGAGATTCATGAAATAAGCAGGGGCATTGGTTAATCCAAAAGACATAACTGTATACTCGTATAAACCATAACGAGTAGTAAAGGTGGTCTTCGGAATATCCGTTGCACGAATCTTAAGTTGGTGATAACCAGTCCTAAGATCAATATTTGAGAATACCTGGGCACCAGTCAACTGATCTAATAGATCCTCTATCTTTGGCAAAGGGTACTTGTTTCTGATGGTGACGTCATTCAGCTTTCGGTAATCGGTGCATAACTGGTTGCCTCCATCTTTCTTGTCGACGAATAATATTAGCGATCTCCATGGCGATGCACTTGGTTGAATCAAGCATGTTGCTAACATAGCATCCAACTTCTTCTTCAACTCTAATAACTCTGAGGGGTTCATGCTATAGGGTCTCTGGGCTATGGGTCCGGTTCCGGGGATTAGTTCAATGATGAACTCAATATCCCTATCCGGGGCATACCTGGTAATTCATCTGGGAATACGTCGAGGTATTCACAGACTACTCTGACTTGGTCTATGGTGGGTAGGGCTAGAGTCTTGTTGCATTTGAATTGACGGGGTAAGGTTTTAGATACATGCTCTACTATTACTCCAGAGCTACTGGTCATGGTGATGGCTTTCTTAGCACAGTCTATCAGTCCTTTATGCTTTGACATCCAATCCATACCTAGTACTACTTCCAATCCTTTGGTTCTAAGTACTATTAGATTAGCATAAAAATCTATCCCATGTATTTTGATAGGCACAACTTTACAAATTTTTCTAGCTTTTGTAGTTGAACCGGGAATTTGAAATATCATGACATGCTTCAAGTTGGTTGGGTGGATCTTACTAGTGCATGCAAATTCTTTGGTGACAAATGAATGCGATGCTCCCGAATCAAACAATACCCTTGCTAAAACTGAGTTGGCAGAAAACATACCCAGCACTACGTCTGGCGCTTCTTGGGCTTCTTCGGTGTTCATGTGGAAGAGACGGCCATTGCGGCTGTGAGGGTTCCCTGGGGCAAACCTTCTTCTTGGTTGAACGCGACGCTGCTGTTGAGCTGGGGCATTCACATTGGCAGTGGCGGCAATATTCTTGGGGCACTCATTGGAGTAGTGACCCTTCACTCCACACTCGAAACAAGTTATCTGGGACTTGTCTTTAGCTGTGACAGGCACAACATTGCTTCCAGTTCTGGGTGCAGTGTTGTTGTTGTTGCTATTGGGAGGTGCACGGTTGAAATTGTTGGTGTTGCCGGGGTTGTTGTTGTTTTCTCCGGACTTCACATTGCCTCCTCTACGGTTGGGGTAGCTTGGGCGAGACATTGGGGGTCGGTTGTTTCTTGTTGAATACCCTGCAGACGGGTTGGGACGGTACTTCTGGTGACTGTTGGATCCAGCTTGGTGCATCATACGACGTTTGTGGTTGTCGTTTGCTTGGTTAATCTTCCCTTCCATCTATATGGCAGAGTCGACTAGCTCTTCGAGATCCTTGAAGCGGATGTTGACAAGGACAGTCTACATCTCATCATGCAGTCCGTTCAGGAATCTCTCCTTCTTCTTTGCCTCCGTGTTGATCTCATCAGGTGCGTACCTGGAAAGTGACAAGAATCTATCACGGTACGCCACTATAGTCATTCTGCCATGTTTCAATTCTCTGAATTCATCCCTCATTCTGGTGACTAGTCCCTGCGGCACGTGGGTGCGGCTGAACTTTATTTTGAAGGCTTCCCATGTCATCACTCTACCATGGTTCATCAAGTGGATGTTGTTCCACCACGCTCTTGCATCTCCTGCCAAGTATTGGGTGGCAAAGAGAACTTTCTCGTTGTCATCAACTCTGGCTACTTCCAAATTGTTCTCCATTGTCTGTAACCAGTCATCAGCATCTAATGGGTTCTCCGAAGTGCTAAAGATTGGGGGATTGGTATTCTGGAAATTTTTCAGCTTGGATCCTTGATGATCCTGATTTCCATGCCCTTGGTTGTTTTGGGCCATCTAGGCTATGTGCTGCAGTGTTGCTAAGTTGGCCTGGCACTCTGCCCTGCTTGCTTCACGGTCTGCAGCTAACATCTACATGATCTGCATCATTGGGGTCTTGCGATGAGCTGCTCCCTCTGGGGTTTCCACGAGTCATTTGAAGATTTAGGTAGATAAAGGGGTAAGAGGGAAAGTTCTAAGGTTCATGGTTTTGGTTTCAAGGCTAAAACTTTGCGTTTGACTCAGGTTTTGCAACTAACTTCATTTTCATTCATTCAAGCAAGGCACATGGTACAAACACACACCACACATCAAAGGAAAACAGATGGTTTTAAGAACTAATTCTGTAAGCTACGATACAATGGGACCGATACATCTCATGCTACGACAGTGCTCTAGTGCATCTACTCATCATCGATGAAGTCGGAGTCATCATCGTCGGTGTGGAAGTCCACGACATCCTCCTCCAGAAAGTCATCATCATTGCTGAGGTAAGAATCTATATCTCCCTGAATGTATTCACCTTCCTCTTCTTCTTCCTTTGCTACAAGTTGAGCTTCTTGCTCCTTGATGGTCTTCTCGAGATCAGCCACCTTCTTACAAAGACGGTCGATGGTGCGATCCTTCTTTTCATGCTGGCGGCGAAGAGACTGATGGTCCTTGACAAGCAGTGAGAAAGTCTGGGCCTTCTGGGTGGTAATGGCAAGGTTGTGGTTGGCGAACTCCCTAGCATTGTCCAATTCCTTCTGGCGGTCGTATAGCAGGAAGTCAAGGTTCTCCACTTGACGCTTCAACTCCGGGTGACTTGGCATCTCCATTGGCATTACCATGAAGTCACGCCTTGCATAGTGAACAAAGCGGGTTCCTTGGATTTGGTTGACACTGAGGCCACATAGACGTGCGACAGCTTCATGCATTGCCCTAGCTAATCCATCTAGCCAGTTGTTCTCTCTTACGGAGAACTGGATTCTCCCGGACGTTGGTGCTTCTATACTTCCTCGAAGATCAGTGGTGACTAGCATTGTAAATATCCTCCTGGGAGTCTAGGAAGTTGAGCTCCAAGAAACTCCGGATGCGGGCGTCCCAAGAGCTCAAAAAGTGAATCTAGATCCCTCTCGAAGATCAGCTGGCCTCCGTTGCCCAGCTGGTAGAACTTGCTGAACTGAGTCTCCATCTACAAGATTTTAGGATGAGGAAGTTAGTGTAGTGATCAAGTGTGTCAAATTTTATGTAGTAATGGTAAGAATTGAAGGAACATGAATTTTTGAGAAAGAAAGAATTCCCAAAGGTAAGAGAGGAAATAGTTTTTCATAAATACTAACTTTGGTTTTGAAATTAAGTTTTTGTTCAGACGTCCATTCTAACTAGGGTCTCCTATGGTCAGGATGGCTCTGATACCAACTTGTCAACACCCGGATTTTTAATCCCAAATGCCTGTTATGTCATACATCGCAATCCCAGGATTACCATTTTTGCGAGATATAACAGATTGGATATCACAGTACATCATCCATTACAAACCATAATAAGGTCTTACACGAATAAAGGATCTCATGATCCAGTCTTAATACAACAAGCAGCGGAATAAATAAGCATAGCGGTGGGGTCCATCTTCAGTGGCACAGGCAATGCTGACGATGGAAGATAGTCCTAGTTATAATAGCCGTCCTGCTGTCCTTCATCTTGGTAGTCTCCATGATAGTCTGGCCATAGGAATAGCCAGGGATAAAAGCCATGAGTACTCTTTAAGTACTCGCAAAGTATCACTAATAAGTAAGGTAGTTCTAGTGGGATTGGTAACTCTAAGTTTGCTTGTAAAGTTAAGTTTGAAACCTAAGCTGAGTTCAGAAACAAAGAAAGATAAAATAAATTTCTAGAATCACTTAAGTTGCGAAGATAGTGTCATAGTCACAACCCTGCTGTGGTCAAGTCAAGATTCATCATTCATTTCGTAAGTCATTTGGAAAACATCTGACAACGAAACAGTATGGCCACTCCAACTGTCCATAACCGCGGACGCGGCTATTCGATAGTTAGACACTCTGCAGAGGTGATACACTTTCACCACAAGATTCGATACATCTGTTAGGGATAACCCTAAATCATCATACTTAGTATGCAGATAATCAAACATAACCTTACCTTTACACACCCTAGTATAAGCACCTCTCCTATGAGCATGGCCTCCCAACCATGACCATCTATCATCTTGGGCACTGCATAGGTGGACAACATCGAGAGGTAGCCTCAGCTCAAACCTGTCCTGCGAGGGAACTAATACTAATGCATATAAACTTCTGGCTAAGCCTTACCCAATTCAGGTATTGTGATTGTACGGTAAAATTGGAATGGTATCGCATCCGAATCCAACCATCAGTTTTGTAAAAGGGCTAAGGCTCATGCCTCAACATTTTCATCGTCATAAACCATTTGTGTTTCTCAACACATGTCAAAATATCTCAATAGAATGACTCATCATTCCAAGGTTTTCATAATTCATTTTCACCAAGTGTTCCCATCTAAAGTGACTCAAGTTTTGATTTAGCTATAAGCTACTAAGTTAAGAGTGTTCACTAAGGTGGGATGCTAATCTCAATCTCATGCCATATAATGACATCTAAGGTTATCTAGATAGGTCAAGTTTTATACTTTTTATGCTACCTTCAAACAAGTAAGGGACTTTGGTAAAGTAAGGAAAGTAAAACCTGTAAATAACATTTGGAGTAGGTATAAGTCAAAGGGTATAACCAAAGCATGCCTAATACATCTTGCTTAGGTTATCTAACTTGCAAGGGTTAGCTTGCATTGTTAATGATGGCTTGCTAGTATAATACTTGCAAGTGTTAGCTTGCCTTGGGTAGTGCAGTGGTTGAAGTTTTCTTCCTCCTCCTCTTGATAGAACTCCTCCTCCTCGAAAACTTGGTCGGTACTATCGTCTATAAATACAAACGGGATACACAATCACCAAACAATGCTTAACTAGTCTACTTAGCATAGTAAGGCACACATTTGATGATCTATTATCATCACAAGCATCGCAAGGTTTAATTAACTAGCTTCATTCGTTTTATTTGAGAAAATAACTAAGATTTAATATTCTCCAATTAAAATATGGGATCATGTGGCACATGTCATCACCACATATTCTAACATATGGGAATGTGATTTAAATGTTGGATCACATTTTAATAAGTTTAAGTTTAATATTTAATGATTTAAAGTGACTAGAAATGCCTATATAGCATTAATTTGGTACTAGTCCAAAGTCCCTGTATGCAAACCTTAATATTATTACATATTCCAATAGGTATGGTTAAATGTGATTTTTGAGAGTTGGAATCAACTCAAAAGCTATTATGGTTGATTTTATAAAAATGTTTGAATGTGCAAATGCTTTTGTCTTGTTATTTTTACTAGGAGAGATCTCAAACTCTAAATGAATTAACTCCAACGGGTTTGGATAGAGATTTTCATTGGCATTCCAACAAAATTGGAATCACTCAATTTGGATTTCTAAAACTCCCTGAATTTATTTTTGAACTAAGGGACATAATCGATTTTAAGTCTAAATAGAAAAAACCTAATTTGAATTACTGGGTCAGCACGGGAAAGTAATTGGGCCGGCCCAGTGGCGCTCAGCGTCACAGAGGGCTGCTGACAGGTTGGTCCCGCTTGTAAGCGAGACTTAAAACCCGAAATGGTATCTAGCGGTCTGGGCCACACGATTATAACGTGGATCAACGGCTCACAGTCGTCGTCGATGACGGACTCGTCGCCGGCGAGACCGAAACCTAAATAGACAGTGGGGGTCTACTAGGGATGTACCAGGGCTCTAGCTAGTGCGGCGAGGCGGGCGATCAAACTGGACAGCGACGGCGGGCTCAGGCGAGGTAGCGGCAGGGGCTGAGGTGGATGGAATCGACGGCAACTTCTCCTCCTCTGCAGCGGCTACCTCCGGTGCAATTCCTATCGTGGAAATGGCCACGGCAGTCGCTGCCTCTGGCAGCGATTGATTGAAGCGTGAGGAAGAGTTGGCAGCCATCTGCGGTGCGAGATGGGGGCAGATGCACATGGTTTTACCCAGGTTCGCCCCCCAGAGGGTAAAGACCTACTCCTGCTAGATTAGATTATTGGAGAGCAAGTTACAGGGTTGGAGAGCTCGGCGTCTAAGCTGCGAGTCGCTTGAGGGGGTGTATCATGGAACGTGAGTCTCTAGGATACCCTAGGGAGGTTTATATATGAGGCACCTCACTAGGGTTTACAAGCTACAACCAAACAAGATAAGGATTCAGAGGTTTTGACCTAATCCGACTGGGCTTCTGTTGTGCTCCTGGGACTCCAATCGCCAGTCGCCGTCCTTCAGGCGCACTCATAGGCCCTTCGGCCCAATCGAAACATCCTGCTGGGTATACCCCCTTTGGCATATCCCCATCAGTAGTCCCCGAGGCCATCGTTGATGCAGGCGCAGGTGTCTCGTTGGTGTTTGGAGTAGGCGAGCCTAATTTGGACGCGCAGTCGAGTCGGCGATAGACTCCATCAGAACCAAGGGGAATTTCCAGTGGTTTCCATTCGCCATTCCAATGAATGTTATCGCCGCGAAGTCGCCGCTTCGGCGAGTAGAAAATACTGGCGGTAGCGGGTGGAACTGGGGAGTTGGACCGTCAATTCTGGTCAAACTATCCGTTGGAATTTCCAACGGTAACTTCGGCACAATTATGGCGAGTAACGGCTATCCCAATCTAGGAGGGTAGCATTCCCATATAAGGGGAATGATGATCCAATTCTGCGAATCCTTCTCGCACTATTCATTCTCCCACACGCATTCTTCCTGTCCCCGATCTTCTTGCCTTCAACCTTCCGACTCGTCCTTTCCGCACCGTGCGATTCCACGTCCTACCCGATGGCACCTCCCAAAGGCTCATGGGGAAAATCCAGATGCACCATAGCCCAACTCAAGTCCTTCAAGGACACCGTAGTCCTCCGCAAGGGGAACTGGCGGGTTCCCCCTTCCTCCGAGACCGAGCCGAAGCCCAGAGCCGGTGAATTCATCTGCTTCGCCAGTCAACTTGAGAGAGGTCTGGGGTTTCCCACCTCGCTTTTATTTCGGCGCTTCTGCGCATACTACACGATCAAGCCGTCAGATCTCGGCCCGCAAAGCATCAAGCAGCTGGCGATCTTTGTCGCCTTCTGCGAGTGCTACCTCGTCTACAGGCTGTATTTTCCACTGTGCCTGGAGCTCTTCCACGGCCGCATCGGGCGTGAGGCGTCCGGCGGCCTGATATTGGCCGTAGGCGGCGTCACTTTCCAACTGAAGCCGAAGGCTAATTTTGTCAAGCTTCTCCTGCCAAAGAAAGTCGCCAGCGAGTGGAAGAAGAGCTGGTTTTACGTAAAGGAATCCACTCCTTCCGGTGAGGTGGCACTTCCCAAGTTCATGGCCGAGAGGAGCGAGCCTTGCCGGTTGGCACCGAAGAAGCTTCCCGAAGACCAGCGGATGGCCGTCACAGAAATGATGGACCAGATCCAGAAGCTGAAGGACCAGGGGTTGTTCTTGATTAACCTCTACAACTACTGGCTCGGGCGGCGTCTGGTTCCTCTGGCGGCTCGGCCGCATTGGATGTATGAATACAGCGGGAAGCACGATCCCTCCTGAACCAACAAGGAGTCATGGGAGACCTAGGACTACAAGGCCGCCCTGAAAAAGATCACCGACGTGGAGTTTACCAACGTGGCGGTCGGGCTCGCCCCGTACACTCCCATGAAGAACGAGGCCCCCATAGTAAGTTTTCCTTCTCAGTCGCTATTTCCGCACCCCAACTCTCAGTCGCTGCATCTGGTGTTTACTCGTGCTGTTTTTCAGCTTTTTCAGGTGTTGGAGGGCTGGCTCCCTCCGCTCGACGAAGAGGTTCCCAGGAACTTGAGGAGGACTCTGAGGGAGACTCTTCCGACAGCGACGGGGAGGAATAGGAGGTTCCTCCCCTAGCGCCCGTGGCTCGCAAGACCCGTATGCAGAAGCAACATGAGTTCGAGGACAGCCGCAGCCTGGACGAACACGACGGAGGCGACGAGGTCGCGCAGGAGCATACGTCCCGTCGTACTGCTACGCCGTCGAAGCCCGCGCGTAAGCCCAAGTCACCAGCGAAGAAGCCAACATCGCCATCCAAGTCGGCGGTGGTGTTTGAGTCAGACGACGACTCCGATGATGAAGATACCCCCGAAGTCTCGCGCAAAGCCCCAAAGGACGTGATCCTGACGGAGGGGTTGGAGGGCATGGACATCGAGGCAGCGGTAGAGGTTCCCCTGGTGGCGATTGCACCGACGGTCTTGGAGAATCTAGGCCAGGAAGCGGCCAGGGCGACAACGTCTAAGTCACCACAGCCGTCGAGAGCAGCCGCGTCTTCGGAGCCAGAGGTTCCGGCGACTGTGGCTTCGTCATCGAGGAAGCCCGCGGTGTCATGGGCTTCAGACGTCTTCGAGAGGGGGCTCACTCGTAAGCTAGGTCCAGAGTTGGACAAGCCTGCCCACATCAGCACCGGGCTTTGTGTTCTCCCGGTCGCTAAGTGAGTATTTGTTCTTCATGCCGATTCGCCTCTTGTGTTTGTACTGTTGTTGTATTGACTGCGGGAATTCGGGCAGGTCTAGAGCCAAGAAGATTGGTCGTCCGTTGGTGGCAAAGATTCCGCCAGCCGCCACCACGGGAGAGGGCGATCTCCCCAAGAAGAGAAAAGTCGTCGGAGATGTGGCGACCGTGAAAGTCGTGAAGAAGCAGAAGGGGGGGCTGACAACGCCACAACCAAGGACGGCGGCGCGGAGCCTGATATTTTGGCAATCGCCGAAGAAGTGGTGGCGGCGCGATTAGAGCCAGTCTTGGCTGCATCCGCGCCGGAAGCGCCGGCCCCGACAACAAGTGTTCCTGCCAGAGCGTCGGCGATGTTCCCACGCTTCATGGCCAGGGGATTTCCAGGCGTGGCAGACACCCAGTCTCCACAGAGTCCGGAGATCGTGGATGCGGACATTGCGTCCCGTTGTGGGAGCACTTCCTTCACGATCCCATCGACTGACGTCGGAGAACTTAACAGGATGCTTGGCGCCGCCATTCAGGTATGTCCACTCCCCAAGTTCCTAGTTGCTGATTTTCAGCGGCTGGGAACTGAACTTCTTTCTCCTCTCCAGTCCCCGAGTTCCTCGTTGCTACATTTCAGCGGCTGGGAACTGGGAATCTGTTTTGGTATGTGCTGAGGTGTGTTGTTTATTTGCAGGTTTTGCAGAGGGAGTCGACCGATCGGCAAACCGCAAGGGAGCGCTTGGAGCGTGACCTGCACGAAGCGCAGGAGGCAAACCGGCGACTCCAGGAAACTATTGGTGAGTATCTCCTTTTCTGTCCTTTCCTTTGTCGAGTATGAACTATTCGTGTGTGACACGCTGATGGTTTCTCTTTTAGATTGTTTCCCGGCTGTGATTTCCAAGGCCCGTGAAGGGTATGTTCCAGTCGCGGAGCTGGATGCGGTGAATGGACGAATAGCCTCCCTGATCCAAGATTTGGATGAGGCGAAAGCTTCCTTAGTTTCTTCAGAGGAGCGAGCGAAGGCTGCCATTGCTGCGGCTAAGGAGGAATGCAAAGCCACGGATTCGATCATCGTGGGGCTGCACAACAAGCAAGCCACCCTGGAGAAACATGTCATGGAGAGCTGCCGCAAACTCCTTGGTAAGTCTCCGTGTTCGCCTGACTTGTTCGGCGAGTCCCTGATTGGGGATGTCCGTAGTTTCACTAACGTCTGAATTTGCAACTGTGATAGGTCAAAGCGACCCGGTGGTCCAGACCTTCAATGCTTCGCAGTGCGTGACTGCCGTGGTGAACGCGGCCACGGCTTCGGCGTTATGCGTCCAGGCGGTTCTCCAAGGCATGTCCCCCACCGAGGTTATTCCTGGGAGGCTCACGGAGGTGTGGCGCTATCTGGAGGAGGTGCCTGCCGTCGTGGAGTGGATGGCGTGCTCGGCGTTCAGACGCGGGGCCACCACAGCATTGAGTTGGGATCTCACCCACTTCCCCGACGACTTCGACCTAGACGACGTGACGAGTGGCTACCCATCAGCGATCGGCACGGTGGAGATGTCGGAGGTGCTAAAGCTGACTGCAAAGGCTGCCCCTTACGCCGAGCGGGTCCTGGCTATGGGGGATCTGCTGCCATACTAGGAGACGGTGTTGGCACCTGGCGACCCCGAGCCGGAGCATCGTGACATGAAGTCGGAGCAGCCATTCCGGTCGATGTTGTCGAAGTCGCTGACGACGTACCCGACGAACCCGTGGCATCCTTTTGTTCATGTCAAGGGGGGTGGCGGTGCTTCTTCGTCAGGACCTGTAGAATAAACAATGTAGTTGGGCAGTTTGTGATGTATGCCAAGTGGCGACCGCTGTAATATATTTTGTAATGTACGCCAAAGGGAGTCAATCGACTCGTATTGCGACCAAGATTGTGTAGTGTATTTATTTTTGATTTAGCGAGTCCCCGAGCGCGTCCGCCCTTTAATGGGGTATAACTCGATTGTATACTTTTTGTGTTTTGTTTTGGTTGTGCGTTGTTTTATCTCTCGCGTCTTCTGAGTGGCGAGTCCCCGAGCGCGAGTGGGGCCAATTTTAGGCGAGTCCCCGAGCGTGGTGCTCAACCATACTGGTCGTGTTCCTGTTGTGGGTTGTAAATGCGTTGTTTGTAACGTGTCTCCTCCCCTTGCTCGGAGGGCCAGTCGCTTGGCGAGTCCAAGGAAGCTCTCTTACTTGGTATATTCCCGAGCCGCGTGGGTGTTCCCATTGTGCGGAGTCCCCGTGCATGGTACTTAACCGTTCGAGTCGCTCTGCGTGAGGATGGAAGGGACATGTCGCTGTTAGAAGCGTGTACCGGTTGTCTTGGCCCGGTGGGCCAGTCGGGCTAGGCGACTCCAATGGTGGCTCCGGGTTGGCGTTTTCGTGGACGACCCAAGGCCCGAGTATTTCCGGTGCCCTTGTGCCACACTACTTAGCTGTGCCGGTGGATCGACCAGAGGTTGACTTCCATGGGTAGCGTATTGCTAATATGTACGAGTGCGAGTGGCACAAGAATATGGCGAGTAGACACAATTTGTGTGATCTGAATGAATTTCATTATATATGCCAGCTGAGTACAATTTGAGGTTCGAAGTATAGAACTTTCTGAGGAGGTTTACATTCCATGGCCTCCCGACCTCGAGTTGGCCGTCACCTCGTATGTCGATGAGGTAGTAGGCGTCATTGCCGAGGACTCGTCCTATGGCGAATGGCCCCTCCCATGGGGGGAGAGTTTGTGCATGCCTTTCTTGTCTTGGATTAGTCATAGAACCAGGTCGCCTTCCTTGAAGGTGCAAGTTCGTACTCGGCGGCTGTGGTAGTGGCGGAGTCGTTGCTGGTATATGGTGGTGCGAGAGAGAGCTAGGTCGCGTGCCTCGTCAAGTTGATCGATGCTGTCTTGGCGGGCGACCTCGTTGGTCGCTTCGACGTAGTTGGCGACTCGAGGTGAATCGTGCTCTAGGTCGGTTGGCATTACGGCCTCGGCGCCATACACCATGAAGAAGGGTGTGAACCCAGTGGAGCGATTGACGGAGGTGCGGATCCCCCATATGACAGAGGGGAGCTAGTCGACCCACATCCTGGGGTGAGCTCGAGGGGCACTTGGAGTCGCGGCTTGAGCCCGTGGAGGATGCTCTGATTGGCGCGTTCTGCTTGGACGTTCGACTCTGGGTGCGCGACTGAGGCGGGGTCGAGTCGTATGCCATGTTCTTTCGAAAATTCCGCCATGGCCCCCTTGGCGAAGTTGGTGCCATTATCTGTTATGATGCTGTGCGGGTAGCCATATCGGTAGATGAGCTCGCGTAAGAACTTGGTGGCCGTCTTGCCGTCACACTTATTTATTGGCTTGGCCTCGACCCATTTGGTGAACTTGACAACCGCGACCAGGAGATGGGTAAAGCCAGATGGGGCCTTCTTGAATGGGCCTACCATGTCCATGCCCCATACGGCGAATGGCCACGTGATGGGGATGGTCTTGAGTGCCAAACCAGGGAGGTGCGTCTGGTGGGCATACTTCTGGCACCCGACGCATCGTTGGACGATGTCGGTGGTGTCGGCGTGCGTGGTGAGCCAGTAGAAACCGTGCCACATGGCCTTGGAGACTAGCGACTTGGCGCCGGCGTGATGGCCGTAGTCGCCGGCGTGAATGTCCTAGAGGATCTTGCGGCCTTCTTATGGTTGTACGCAGCGCTGGAGCATGCCAGTCACGCTGCGTCTGTGGAGCTCGCCGTTTATGATGACGAAGGATTTGCAGCGGCATACGATCATTCGCGCCTCTGTCTTGTTGCTTGGTAGGATTTTGTGCTCCAAGAAGGCGACGTATGGTGCTGTCCAGTCGCTAGGCTCCACAACCATGGCGACTAAAGCCGGTTCTGGTTGCAGTGGTATCCTGACGTCGATCTCTCTTGGTGGGCTGACCGACGGTTTGTGTATGATGTCGAGGAAGACACCTGCTGGTGGCGCTTGTCGGGCCGACCCGATGCGGGAGAGGGCGTCTGCCTCCTTGTTCTTGTGCCTGTCGATCCACTCGACGGAATAGCCGTCGAAGTGTCCTCCCATCTGGTCTACCGCTTGGCGGTACGCGATCATTGTTCGGGAGACGGTGCCACACGTCCCAGCGACTTGACCGGCGACTATATCGGAGTCGCCATAGCATCATAAGTGGTTGACGTTCATCTCCTTAGCGGCTCTCATGCCGTGAAGGAGGGCCTCGTATTCTGCCATGTTGTTGGTGCAGGGCTTGAAATTTAGGTGGAGCACGTAGCAGAGCTTGTCTCCTTTAGGAGAGGTCAGTATGACCCCAGCCCCTGCGCCGTCAGCATTCTTGGAGCCGTCAAAATGGAGCGACCAGTAGTGGAGGTACGAGAGCTTCTCTGGCTACTGTGCTTCTTCCCAATCTGCGAGGAAATCAGCCAGGGCTTGTGACTTGATCGCTTTGCGGGGCTCGTATTTGATGTTGTGGACGCCGATTTTGACGACCCACTTGGCGACTCGCCCGGTCGCCTCGCGATTGCGTATTATGTCTTGCAGGGGTGTGGAGGGGACTACCGTGATCGGGTGCTCCTGGAAGTAGTGTGGGAGTCGCCGTTGAGCTCGGAATACCGCGTACACTAGTTTTTGGTACTGCGGGTAGCGTTGTCGTGAGTCTGTCAGGACTTCACTGATGTAGTAGACAGGGCACTGTATGAGTCGTTCCTTGCCCTCCTCCAGTCGTTCGACGACCAACACGGAGCTAACAACTCGAGTGGAGGCCGCGACGTAGACGAGCATTGGTTCTTTGTCGAGTGGAGCGGCGAGGAGTGGGGCTGCGAGTAACACTTCTTTGAGTGCATCGTTGGCCTCTGCGTCCCATTGGAGCGTGGGGTTCTTGCACATCAGGCGGTAGAGGGGCATTGCCTTTTTGCCTAGTCGAGGGATGAAGCGACTGAGGGCCGCGACTCGCCCTGCCAATTTCTGGACGTCGTGCAGGCACTCGGGTTTCCCGAGTCGCGCGATGGTGTCGATCTTGGTGGGGTTGGCTTTGATGCCTCGCTTGGAGACTACATACCCCAGGAGCTGTCTGGTGGGGACGCCGAAGGTGCATTTTCCGGGGTTCAGCTTGATGTTGTACCTCCGCAGGTTTGCAAAGGTTTTGGCTAGGTCGGCGAGCAGGTCGTCTTGACGGGTGGATTTTACCACCACGTCATCGATGTAGACGTGGATGTTGCAGCCAACTTGGCTCGCTAGGCACTCCTACATGCATCTCTGGTATGTGGCGCCGACGTTCTTGAGGCCGAACATCATGGCCGTGTAGCAGAAGGCGCCGAATGGCATGATGAACACCGTCTTCTCCTCATCCTCGACCGCCATATTGATCTGGTTATAACCAGAGTAAGCGTCGAGGAAGCACAACGACTCCGATCCCGCGGTTGAGTTGATGATCTGATCGATGCGCGGTAGGACGAACTCCTCCTTCGGGCAGGCGCTGTTGAGGTTGGTGTAGTCGATACACATTCTCCATGTGTTTTTCTTTTTTAGGACCAGGACTGGGTTTGCCAGCCACTTGGAGTATTTGATTGGCCGAATGAAGCCTGCGGCTAGCAGGCGCTATACTTCTTCGGCGATCGCTCGGCAGTGCTCTTCATTGAAGGGCCATAGCGACTGCTTTACTGGTCGCACTTTGAGGTTGGTGTTGAGTTTGTGCTCAGCGAGTTCCCTCGGGACACCTGTCATGTCAGATGGCTTCCATGCGAAGATGTCGCGGTTCTCACGATGGAACCCGATGAGAGTGCTTTCCTCTACGGGGCTCATGTGCGCCTCGATGGTGACCCTCTGGCTGGAGTCGCCTGTGACGAGCTCGACGGTGCGGGTGTGCGTGGTCACCTTGAACGTGGAGTTCATGGCGGTTGGTTTCTTCAGGATAGTGGGGTCGTCCTTGTTGATGTTGCCCGCGTATTTCGCGAGCTCCTCCGCGTGGTCGGTCTCCGTGGCAATGACGGCGTCGGCGAGCTCGGCTCCCTTGTCCTTGCATTCCACGGCCATGTCAGGGTCACCGTGGACGGTGATGATGCCGCTTGGCCCTGGGAGCTTCATCATGTTGTACGTGTAGTAGGGGGTTGCCATTAATTTGGCAAACATCTGGTGTCCCAGCACACAGTGGTAGGGGCTGCGGAAGTTCACCAGCTCGAATTTGATTCACTCGGTGCGGTAGTTCGCTAGTGTGCCGAAGGTGACGGATAGCGTCACTTTTCCGATTGGGTATGCCTTCCGACCGGGGATGATACCATGGAAGGTTTTAGGGTCGGATGGATTGTCGACTCTGGGAGCTGTAGCCTCTTGAACGTGTCCAGGTACATGATGTTGATGGAGCTGCCGCCGTCCATCAATGTCTTGGGTAGCCAGTAATCGGCCACTTTGGGCCTGACTACCAGGGCGACTCGCCCTGGGTACTCGATTCTGGGGGCGTGGTCCTGGCGACTCCAAGTGATACTCTGCTCGGACCAGTTGAGGAAGCGTGGGATGTCGACCTGTGTCACCGCATTGACGACGACCGCGCGGGCGAGCACCTTTCTCTCGCGCTTGGTGCCGAGTCCGGTGAAGGTGTGTAGAGAGCCGACGGCGGTGCCGAAGCCGCCGGCGTTCCTGTTGTCCCGGGGTTGGTTGTTGTTGGGGTTGTCCCTTGCTCGCCTTGCCTTCTCAATCTCTTTGAGAGAGTGGCAATCCATGGTGGTGTGAGTGGCGGGTTTTCCCTCCCTGCTATGGTAGATGCAGGGCTGGTTGAGAAGGGCAGCGGGGTCGAATTTCGGCCTTACTGTGTTGTTGGAGCGGTAGTTTCCGCTGTCGCGGTAATTTCCTCCGTCGCGGCGGTAGCTCTTGGGGCCGCGCTGGCCGTAGCCGGCGTTGGCGACGAAGTCAACTCGCCCGTCCGTGCGACGCTTGCCGATGATGCGGGTGTTGCTGTAGCGCATGTCGCGTAGGCGCCCGATATCATGGATGCTGGTTTGCCGTCTTCCTCCCGAATCGTCGTGGGAGTCTTGGTTGGGGTCCTCCTCCACATAGCGTTTGGCGATCTTGAGGAGGTCGGGGATGTTGTCGAGCGTTCGGTAGACCCTCTTGATCTTGGCGACCAGGGGTTAGTATCGGCACGCGTTCTTGAAGCAATGTATCGCCGTGTCTGGGTGGATGCCAGAGGCATTGATCCACAGTTCTTGCCATCTTTGAACCCATTGGCGAGTCGACTCGCGTTGTCCCTGGATGCATCGCTCCAGGTCTTTAATGGTGGTGGCGCGGGTGTAGGAGCCCTCGAAGTGCCTGATGAAGGCGTCCCGCATTTCTTCCCAGGAGTCGATGCTGTCGGCGAAGAGGGTGTTGATCTATTGCCGAGTCGTGCCCTCCATCATCAGGGGGAGGGAGCGAGTGGCGAGCAGGTCGGTGTGGCTAGCGATTCCCATTGCCATGAGGTATGTGTCTAGCCAGACAGCAGGATCGTATATCGGGTCGTACTTCTCGATCTCCTTGGGAGCCTTAAAGTTAGCGGGGTATGTTTCCCCGTGGATCATGGGTATGAAGCATTGCGGACCGACTCGACTGAGAAAGCCTCTTGGTTCCGGGTCGCCGCGGTTGGTGATGGTGTGCCGCAAGTCGTTGGGCTGGCGCACCCTCCACGCCTGATTGTTGATGATGTTTGTTCGGGCATCAATGGGATTCCGGTTGGTGGCGACCGTGTTATTCGCCGGTCGCGGCTTGTTGGTGGATAGAGCGGGGTTGGTGGCCCGTGGCTGGTTTGCCAAGGGCTGTGGTGGAGGGCAAGTCAATGCCTTGGCGACGGTGGGGTGACCGCTTGACACCGCTCTACTTGCTGAAGAGCGGGAATACATCCGCCCCCACGGGTCGACTCCCACGGCTTGTTGTTCGACGGCTCTGACGAGTAGGGCCTTGGCATATTGGATCTGTAGCGCGCCGTCGCCTTGGACGTCGAGGTTGGCAATCGTGGCATCGGCTACGACGACGTTGTCCATCGCGGTGGAGTAGAGTGGTAGCCCGTTGGCATCGCGGGCTTGAGGCGAGATGATGATCCGCGGCTGGTCCGGCAGGGGCGTGCGGCCGATGTGTGGTGGAGGGGCTCTGGTTGCCGGTGCGCTGGGTGGTGGTCTCGCGGGATTGCTTCCGCCCGGCGGCGCGTTCTCGCAGTATTCGCGCTCGGCCGCGCGTGCGGGGTCGGTTTCGTCATTGAAGTTTAGGACACGGCCCTGGACGTTGGGGTTCAGGCGGGTCCTGATGCGGCGCTGGTGGTAGAGTGATTGCTCCCGCGCCGTTTCCCGCTCAAGGCGATATTTCTCGCGCTCGGCGAGTTTGTTGTGTTGCGCCTCTGCGAGCCGCACGCGGCCTTCCTCCACCTTCGTGGCCGTCGCAGTCGGCGGGATCGGCGTGGCGAACGGATTTGGCGGGGCAGTCGTGCTGCCCGCCATGTAGATCGTGTTGAAGCGATTAGATCTAGCATGGAAGTCTTCAGGCGACTCTGAGCCAGAGTCAGAGTTGAAGATCCTGAGGATGGAGGGGTCCTCGAAATCCCCCGGGTTGGAGACTCGTGTGATGGAGTCCTCTCGTGATGCGGCGGTGATAGATCCGTCGACCGAGGCAGGGGTCGCGGAGTTGGCATCATCGTTTAGGGCCTCGTCGTTGGCGGCGGCGTTGGTCTCGGCCGCATCGCTGGCGGCCGAGTCGTACTCGGTGACGAGGCTCCTGATAGAGCGAACCTGCTCCTCCGAGAGCAGATCGTGGTGTGGCGGCGATCCACCGACGATCACCATTGCAGCTGGGTCGAACGCGCTGGTGAAGCCGACGAAGAGGTTGATGGAGCCGACCGGCATCACCGCGCCGTGAGTTATAGGGCGTGACGCCGGGATGTAGCTGCTGGGCAGGATCTGTAAGATCCCGCCGAAGGCGATCATGCGACCGGTGGCGAGCGGCCGATCGATTGGCGAGTAGGGTCTCGCCGCAGAACTCAGGCCAGTCCTGCTATGCCCCACGGTGGGCGTCACTGTCGTGGAAATGGCCACGGCAGTCGTTGCCTCTGGCAGCGATTGATTGAAGCATGAGGAAGAGTTGGCGGCCATCTGCGGTGCGAGATGGGGGCGGATGCACATGGGTTTATCCAGGTTCGGCCCCCTGGATGGTAAATACCTACTCCTGCTAGATTAGATTATTGGAGAGCGAGTTACAGGGGTGGAGAGCTCGGCGTCTAAGCGGCGAGTCGCTTGAGGGGGTGTATGATGGAACGTGAGTCTCTAGGATACCCTAGGGAGGTTTATATATGAGGCACCTCGCTAGGGTTTACAAGCTACAACCAAACAAGATAAGGATTCGATTAGATTATTGGAAAGCCTGCTAGATTAGATTATTGGAGAGCGAGTTACAGGGGTGGAGAGCTCGGCGTCTAAGCGGCGAGTCGCTTGAGGGGGTGTATGATGGAACGTGAGTCTCTAGGATACCCTAGGGAGGTTTATATATGAGGCACCTCGCTAGGGTTTACAAGCTACAACCAAACAAGATAAGGATTCGGAGGTTTTGACCTAATCCGACTGGGCTTCTGTTGCGCTCCTGGGCCGCTAGTCGCCAGTCGCCGTCCTTCAGGCGCACTGACAGGCCCTTCGGCCCAATCGGAGCATCCTGCTGGGCATACCCCCTTTGGCATATCCCCATCAATTCCAGCGAACGGTGGCTCGAGCGGCTCCGGCGAGAGAGGGGAAATGGTCAGTGGAGAGAGGGGAGTGGAATGGTGTGAAGAGATGGTGCTAGGGTGGCCTCCTTATATAGGCTCGACGGTGAGACCGAGAGGTGTGGGCGGAGCTCGTCGGTGACGACGGGACAGGGGGCTATCGGTGTGGGTGAGGTAGGCGGGCGGTGGGAGGTTCCCTGGCGGTCAGCTACGGCGCAATGGCGCGGCTAGTGGTGGTGGCATTTGGTCGGGAGCGTCGTGTGCTCTAGGAGATAGGGGCGATGCTCGACGGCGATCACGGCAACAGTGGGTCGCGCGGCAATGCATGGCCGTGTCTGGTGGGTTGCTAGGGTCGAGGCAGAGCGGCGTGCGAGCGATAGGGTCAAGGGGCAGTCTGCTGCGTGCTGGCGGCTATCACGCTCTGGTGCGCTCTGGCTTGCTCGCAGAGAGAAAGGGCGGCACTGTTGGGGAGTGGTCCAGGGGCTAGGGTTTATCGAGGGGTGGACCGTGGGCTGCGGTAGGGTTGGGCGGAGCTAGTTGGCACGCTGGTTTGGCGCGGCACGGTCCTTGGCGTGTTGTCCGCGTCTGGCCGGCGATGACCTCAAACGGGCGGCACGCCACATCTGCGGCTAAGGGGGAAGCTGATTAGGGACTTGGTTGGACTCAGGGGGGACAAGGATGATCAATGCACACCAAATGGGTCGACCAGATTAACCCCAAAACAGTAATAGTTAGGCCATAATGATTATGCTAACAAGGTGTTCGATCAAATAGCTGCAAGAGAAAAAGTTTTGAATTTTGGGCTAATTTTTGCTGAAGTGATGTAACTTATGCTTAAGTTTCTAGGTGTGCTTGGGTTTTTGAAATGGAGTTCATTTGGTTTTTGAATAAGTGTGATCTATACATATGAACTACATTCAATTTTCAAATGTCATTTAAATTTAGTGTTTGAAAGTTTTTGGGATGAAACAAAGTGGGCCTTGGCACATCACTACTTGTACTAGCAAGGGGTGCAAAGAACCACAATTTTTTCTGTTAAGAGTTGAGTTCTAGGAATAGCCAAAGTAGGCTAGGTGATTAAAATGGCAAAAGTGACCATTTGCTTATTTTATTTTTTTGATTTGTTTTTCTTTGGGATTTGCTTGGGGATGATCTAGATGATGTTTAATTCACCTTAGAATCATTTAACAACCAATGGATCACTCAAACATGGCAATTCAAAACAACTCCTAATTTAAATGCACACACATATGAATGCTTAATGATTTTAAATGGAAAAGTTTTTGTTAACCCTAAATTGGGTAGATTTGATCTTGATTAACCTTGGATTAAGTTTTGGGATGTTACACTAGGCATCACACTAAACACGCTCCCACACCCTCATTGAGGAACAAGATGCGGCATTTGGCCTCCCGTCACGCAAGCGGTGGTGGGCCGAAGATATGGCTGCCGGCGCATCGTGCTGGACACAGCGCGTGGTGAGCAACCTCGCTTTACTTACCACAGTGCACTGACGCGTAGACGAAGTTTGACACGGCGCTAAAATTGGTGATTGAGAGCCGCTGCGTAAAAATTGGGATATGTCTTATTAAAATCAAGATGCAATAAATTGCAGCTGTCCATCAACGATCGTGCACTCGATGACGCATGCGTTGTGGCGTAGTAGTAGCAGTAGTAGGATTTTTAGACTTGATTAAACATGACATGACCGCTCGACGACTTTTCCATGGACAGCATCATGTTCCTTCTTGTAGAAGTCTCACTGAGGGAGACGTCTATCCTGTCTCACACTATACTGTGAAGGGCACAACGTGTGCAACAATCATCGTTGGATCGCAACGAATCAATGGTTGGTGCGCACGATCCGCATGACAACTGTGATAACCAATCAGGGAGTAGCAGACAGGGTGAGCACATGTTTGTGATTCTATGAAAGATAGAGAGGAGGGGCAAAACTGAGTAGTACCACATAAAACAAAGGGCAAAACTAAGTAGTATAAAAATGTAAAGTGAGTGTCTTGTACAATGAAATACATCGTGGCATACATCAAATTATGCCAAGATAGATCCACTAGATTTCATTGGATGTGTGTTCTTCTCATAAACCACATGGACCCACTAGAGTTCATTGCATGTGTGTTCTTCTCATGACACATGGATCCACCAGTGTCATTGCATGTCTACTCTTTTCATTAACCACAGTTAGTCACTGCATGTCTGTTCTTTTCACAAACCACATATCACCAGTGTCATTGCATGTGTGTTCTTCCCACAGACCACACATGGATCCACCAGTGTCATTGCATGTGTGTCCTTCTCACAAACCACATATGGAGCCACCAATGTCATTGCATGTGTATTCTTCTCACAAGCCACATAAGGATCCACCGGTGTCATTGGATGTTTGTTCCTCTCATAGACCACACATGGATCCACCGGTGTCATCGCATGTTTGCTCTTTTAATGAACCACATCTAGAGTCATTGCATGTGTGTTCTTCCCATAGACCTCACATGGATCCACCAGTGTCATTGCATGTGTGTTCTTATCACAAACCACATCTAGATCCAACAGTGTCATTGGATGTGTGTTCCTCCCACAGACCACACATGGATCCATCGGTGTCATTGCATGTCTGCTCTTCTCATGAACAACAGTTAGAGTCATTGCATGTGTGATCCTCTCACAGACCACACATGGATCCACCAGTGTCATTGGATGCGTTTTGTTCTCATGAACCACAGCTAGAGTCATTGGATGTGTGTTCTTTCCATGAACCACAGCTAGAGTCCTTGCATGTGTGTTCTTCTCACAAACCACATAAGGATACACCAGACTCATTGCATGTGTGTTCTTCCCATGAACCACATCTAGAGTCATTGCATGTGTGTTCTTCTCGCAAACCATATCATGAACCACACCCAGTGTCATTGCATGTGTGTTCTTCTCATTAACCACACATGGATCCACTAGTGTCATTGCATGTCTGCTCTTTTCATTAACCACAGCTAGAGTCATTGCATATCTGTTCTTTTCACAAACCACATATCACCAGTGTCATTGCATGTGTGTTCTTCCCATGAACCACACATGGATCCACCAGTGTCATTGCATGTGTGTTCTTCCCACAGACCACACATGGATCCACCAGTGTCATTGCATGTGTGTCCTTCTCACAAAGCACATATGGATCCACCAGTGTCATTGCATGTGTGTTCTTCTCACAGACCACGTAAGGATCCACCGGTGTCATTGGATGTTTGTTCCTCTCATAGACCACACATGGATCCACCGGTGTCATCGCATGTCTACTCTTTTCATGAACCACATCTAGAGTCATTGCATGTGTGTTCTTCCCACAGACCACACATGGATCCACCAGTGTCATTGGATGTGTGTTCTTCTCAAGAACCACAGCTAGAGTCATTGGATGAGTGTTCTTTCCATGAACCACAGCTAGAGTCCTTGCATGTGTGTTCTTCTCATGAACCACATAAGGATACATTAGACTCATTGCATGTGTGTTCTTCCCATGAACCACAGCCAGAGTGATTGCATGTGTGTTCTTCTCGCAAACCATATCATGAACCACACCTAGTGTCATTGCATGTGTGTTCTTCTCATTAACCACACATGGATCCACTAGTGTCCTTGCATGTCTGCTCTTTTCATTAACCATAGTTAGAGTCATTGCATGTCTGTTCTTTTCACAAACCACATATCACCAGTGTCATTGCATGTGTGTTCTTCCCATGAATCACACATGGATCTACCAGTGTCATTGTATGTGTGTCTTTCTCACAAACCACATATGCATCCACCAGTGTCATTGCATGTGTGTCCTTCTCACAAACCACACATGGATCCACCAGTGTCATTGCATGTGTGTTCTTCTCACAGACCACATAAGGATCCACCAGTGTCATAATATGTCTGTTCTTTTCATGAACCACATCTAGAGTCATTGCATGTGTGTTCTTCCCACAGACCACACATGGATCCACCAGTGTCATTGCATGTGTGTTCTTCCCACAAACCACATATGGATCTAGCAGTGTCAATGGATGTGTGTTCCTCCCACAGACCACACATGGATCCACCGGTGTCATTGCATGTCTAATCTTTTCATGAACCACAGTTAGAGTCATTGCACGTGTGATCCTTGCACAGAACACACATGGATCTACCAGTGTCATTGGATGTGTGTTCTTCTCATGAACGACATCTAGAGTCATTGGATGTGTGTTCTTTCCATGAACCACAGCTAGAGTCCTTGCATGTCTACTCTTCTCATGAACCACATAAGGATACACCACACTCATTGCATGTGTGTTCTTCCCATGAACCACATCTAGAGTTATTGCATGTGTGTTCTTCTCACAAACCATATCATGAACCACACCCAATGTCATTGCATGTGTGTTCTTCTCATTAACCACACATGGATCCACCAGTGTCATTGCATGACTACTCTTTTCATTAACCATAGTTAGAGTCATTGCATACCTATTCTTTTCAAGAAGCACATCTACAGTCATTGCATATGTGTTCTTCCCATAGACCACACATGCATCCACCAGTGTCATTGCATGTATGTCCTTCTCACAAACCACATATGGATCCACCAGTGTCATTGCATGTGCGTTCTTCTCACAGACCACATATGGATCCACCAATGTCGTTGCATGTGTGTTCTTCTCACATACCACCTAAGGATCCACAAGTGTCATTGCATGTGTGTTCTTTTCACAGACAACGTAAGGATCCACCGGTGTCATTGCATGTGTGTTCCTCTCATAGACCACACATGGATCCACCGGTGTCATCACATGTCTGCTCTTTTCATGAACCACAGTTAGAGTCATTGCATGTGTGTTCTTCTCATGAACCATAGCTAGAGTCATTGCATGTGTGTTCTTCTCACAAACCATATCATGAACCACACCCAGTGTCATTGCATGTGTGTTCTTCTCATTAACCACACATGGCTCCACCAGTGTCATTGCATGGCTGCTCTTTTCATGAACCATAGTTAGAGTCATTGCATGTCTGTTCTTTTGAAAAACCACATATCACCAGTGTCATTGCATGTGTGTTCTTCCCACAGACCACACATGAATTCACCAATGTCATTGCATGTGTGTCCTTCTCACAAACCACATATGGATCCACTAGTGCCATTGCATGTGTGTTCTTCCCACAGACCACACATGGATCCACCAGTGTCATTGCATGTGTATTCTTTTCACAGACCACGTAAGGATACACTGGTGTCATTGCATGTGTTCCTCTCATAGACCACACATGGATCCATCGGTGTCATCGCATGTCTGCTCTTTTCATGAACTACATCTAGAGTCATTGCATGTGTGTTCTTCCCATAGACCTCACATGGATCCACCAGTGTCATTGCATGTGTGTTCTTCTCACAAACCACATATGGATCCACCAGTGTCATCGGATGTGTGTTCCTGTCATGAACCACAGCAAGAGTCATTGCATGTGTGTTCTTCTCGCAAACCATATCATGAACCACACCTAGTGTCATTGCATGTGTGTTCTTCTCATTAACCACACATGGATCCACTAGTGTCCTTGCATGTCTGCTCTTTTCATTAACCACAGTTAGAGTCATTGCATGTCTGTTCTTTTCACAAACCACATATCACCAGTGTCATTGCATGTGTGTTCTTCCCGTGAACCACACATGGATCCACCAGTGTCATTGCATGTGTGTCCTTCTCACAAACCACATATGGATCCACCAGTGTCATTGCATGTCTGTCCTTCTCACAAACCACACATGGATCCACCAGTGTCATTGCATGTGTGTTCTTCTCGCAGACCACATAAGGATCCACCGGTATCATTGCATGTGTGTTCTTCTCACAGACTACGTAAGGATCCACTAGTGTCATCATATGTCTGCTCTTTTCATGAACCACGTCTAGAGTCATTGCATGTGTGTTCTTCCCACAGACCACACATGGATCCACCAGTGTCATTGCATGTGTATTCTTCCCACAAACTACATATGGATCCAGCAGTGTCATTGGATGTGTGTCCCTCCCACAGACCATAGATGGATCCACCGGTGTCATTGCATGTCTACTCTTTTCATGAACCACAGTTAGTCATTGCACGTGTGATCCTTGCACAGACCACACATGGATCTACCAGTGTCATTGGATGTGTGTTCTTCTCATGAACGACATCTAGAGTCATTGGATGTGTGTTCTTTCCATGAACCATAGCTAGAGTCCTTGCATGTCTGCTCTTCTCATGAACCACATAAGGATACACCACACTCATTGCATGTGTGTTCTTCCCATGAACCACATCTAGAGTTATTGCATGTGTGTTATTCTCACAAACCATATCATGAACCACACCCAATGTCATTGCATGTGTGTTCTTCTCATTAACCACACATGGATCCACCAGTGTCATTGCATGTCTGCTCTTTTCATTAACCACAGTTAGAGTCATTGCATACCTGTTCTTTTCAAGAAGCACATCTACAGTCATTACATGTGTGTTCTTCCCACAGACCACACATGCATCCACCAGTGTCATTGCATGTGTGTCCTTCTCACAAACCACATATGGATCCACCAGTGTCATTGCATGTGTGTTCTTCTCACAGACCACATATGGATCCACCAATATCATTGCATGTGTGTTCTTCTCACATACCACGTAAGGATCCACAAGTGTCATTGCATGTGTGTTCTTTTCACAGACCACGCAAGGATCCACCGGTGTCATTGCATGTGTGTTCCTCTCATAGACCACACATGGATCCACCGGTGTCATCACATGTCTGCTCTTTTCATGAACCACAGTTAGAGTCATTGCATGTGTGTTCTTCTCATGAACCACAACTAGAGTCATTGCATGTGTGTTCTTCTCACAAACCATATCATGAACCACACCCAGTGTGATTGCATGTGTGTTCTTCTCATTAACCACACATGGCTCCACCAGTGTCATTGCATGGCTGCTCTTTTCATGAAGCATAGTTAGAGTCATTGCATGTCTGTTCTTTTGAAAAACCACATATCACCAGTGTCATTGCATGTGTGTTCTTCCCACAGACCACACATGAATCCACCAATGACATTTCATGTGTGTACTTCTCACAAACCACATATGGATCCACTAGTGTCATTGCATGTGTGTTCTTCCCACGGACCACCTATGGATCCACTAGTGTCATCGCATGTGTGTTCCTGTCATGAACCACAGCAAGAGTCATTGCATGTGTGTTCTTCTCACAAACCATATCATGAACCACACCCAGTGTCATTGCATGTGTGTTCTTCTCATTAACCACACATGGATCCACCAGTGTCATTGCATGTCTGCTCTTTTCATGAACCACAGTTAGAGTCATTGCATGTCTGTTCCTTTCACAAAACACATATCAGCAGTGTCACTACATGTGTGTTCTTCCCACAGACCACACATGGATCCACCAGTGTCATTGCATGTGTTTCCTTCCCATGAACCACACATGGATCCACCAGTGTCATTGCATGTGTGTCCTTCTCACAAACCACATATGGATCCACCAGTGTCATTGCATGTGTCTTCTTCCCACAAACCACGTAAGGATCCACCGGTGTCATTGCATTTGTGTTCCTCTCATAGACCACACATGGATCCACCGATGTCATCGCATGTCTTCTCTTTTGATGAACCACAGTTAGAGTCATTTCATGTGTGTTATTCTCATGAACCATAGCTAGAGTCATTGCATGTGTGTTCTTCTCACAACCCATATCATGAACCACACCCAGTGTCATTGCATGTGTGTTCTTCTCATTAACCACACATGGATCCACTAGTGTCATTGCATGTCTGCTCTTTTCATGAACCACAGTTAGAGCCATTCATGTTTGTTCCTTTCACAAACCACATATCACCAGTGTCATTGCATGTGTGTTCCTCTCACAGACCACACATGCATCCACCAGTATCATTACATGTGTGTTCTTCCCATGAACCACATATGGATCCACCAGGGTCACTGCATGTGTTTCCTTCTCACCAACCACATATGGATCCACCAGTGTCATTGCATGTGTGTTCTTACCACAGACCACACATGGATCCACTAGTGTCATTGCATGTGTGTTCTTCCCATGAACCACACATGGATCCACCAGTGTCATTGCATGTGTATCCTTTTCACGGACCACATATGGATCCACCAGTGTCATTGCATGTGTGTTCTTTTCACAGACCATGTAAGGATCCACCGGTGTCATTGCAAGTGTGTTCCTCTCATAGACCACATATGGATCCACCGGTGTCATCGCATGTCTGCTCTTTTCGTGAACCATAGTTAGAGTCATTGCATGTGTATTCTTCTCATGAACCACAGCTAGAGTCATTGCATGTGTATTCTTCTGACAAACCATATCATGAACCACACCTTGTGTCATTGCATGTCTGCTCTTTTCATGAACCACTGTTAGAGTCATTGCATGTCTGTTCTTTTCAAAAACCACATATCACTAGTGTCATTACATGTGTGTTCTTCCCACAGACCACACATGGATCCACCAGTGTCATTGCATGTGTGTCCTTCTCACAAACTACATATGGATCCACCAGTGTCATTGCATGTGTGTTCTTCCCACAGACCACACATGGATCCACCAATGTCATTGCATGTGTGTTCTTTTAACAGACCACGTAAGGATCAACCGGTGTCATTGCATGTGTGTTCCTCTCATAGACCACACATGGATCCACCGGTGTCATCGCATGTCTGCTCTTTTCATGAACCACAGTTAGAGTCATTGCATGTGTGTTCCTGTCATGAACCACAACAAGAGTCATTGCATGTGTGTTCTTCTCACAAACCATATCATGAACCACACCCAGTGTCATTGCATGTGCGTTCTTCTCATTAACCACACATGGATCCACTAGTGTCATTGCATGTCTGCTCTTTTCATGAACCACAGTTAGAGTCATTGCATGTCTGTTCTTTTGAAAAACCACATATCACCAGTGTCATTGCATGTGTGTTCTTCCCACAGACCACACATGGATCCACCAGTGTCATTGCATGTGTGTCCTTCCCATGAACCACACATGGATCCACCAGTGTCATTGCATGTGTGTCCTTCTCACAAACCACATATGGATCCACCAGTGTCATTGCATGTGTCTTCTTCCCACAAACCACGTAAGGATCCACTGGTGTCATTGCATGTGTGTTCCTCTCATAGACCACACATGGATCCACCGGTGTCATCGCATGTCTGCTCTTTTCATGAACCACAGTTAGAGTCATTGCATGTGTGTTCCTCTCATGAACAATAGCTAGAGTCATTGCATGTGTGTTCTTCTCACAAACCATATCATGAACCACACCAAGTGTCATAGCATGTGTGTTCTTCTCATTAACCACACATGGATCCACCAGTGTCATTGCATGTCTGCTCTTTTCATGAACCACAGTTAGATTTATTGCATGTCTGTTCCTTTCACAAAACACATATCACCAGTGTCACCGCATGTGTGTTCTTCCCATAGACCACACATGGATCCACCAGTGTCATTGCATGTGTGTCCTTCCCATGAACCACACATGGATCCACCAGTGTCATTGCATGTGTGTCCTTCTCAAAAACCACATATGGATCCACCATTGTCATTGCATGTGTGTTCTTCTCACAAACCACGTAAGGAGCCACCGGTGTCATTGCATTTGTGTTCCTCTCATAGACCACACATGGATCCACCGGTGTCACCGCATGTCTGCTCTTTTCATGAACCACAGTTAGATTCATTGCATGTGTGTTCTTCTCATGAACCACAGCTAGAGTCATTGCATGTGTGTTCTTCTCACAAACCATATCATGAACCACACCCAGTGTCATTGCATGTGTGTTCTTCTCATTAACCACACATGGATCCACCAGTGTCATTGCATGTCTGCTATTTTCATGAACCACAGTTAGAGTCATTGCATGCATGTTCCTTTCACAAACCACATATCACCAGTGTCATTGCATTTGTGTTCTTCTCACAGACCACACATGGATCCACTAGTGTCATTGCATGTGTGTTCTTCCCATGAACCACATATGGATCCACCAGTGTCATTGCATGTGTGTCCTTCTCACCAACCACATATGGATCCACCAGTGTCATTGCATGTGTGTTCTTCCCACAGACCACACATGGATCCACCAGTGTCATTGCATGTGTGTTCTTCCCACAGACCACACATGGATCCACCAGTGTCATTGCATGTGTGTCCTTTTCACAGACCACATATGGATCCACTAGTGTCATTGCATGTGTGTTGTTTTCACAGACCACGTAAGGATCCACCGGTGTCATTGCATGTGTGTTCCTCTCATAGACCACAAATGGATCCACCGGTGTCATCGCATGTCTACTCTTTTCGTGAACCACAGTTAGAGAAATTGCATGTGTGTTCTTCTCATGAACCACAGCTAGAGTCATTGCATGTGTGTTCTTCTCATAAACCATATCATGAACCACACCCAATGTAATTGCATGTGTGTTCTTCTCATTAACCACACATGGATCCACCAGTGTCATTGCATGTCTGCTCTTTTCATGAACCATAGTTAGAGTCATTGCATGTCTGTTCTTTTTACAAACCACATATCACAAGTGTCATTGCATGTGTGTTCTTCCCATGAACCACACATGGATCCACCAGTGTCATTGCATGTGTGTCCTTTTCACAGACCACATATGGATCCACCAGTGTCATTGCATGTTTGTTCTTTTCACAGACCATGTAAGGATCCACCCGTGTCATTCCTTGTGTGTTCCTCTCATAGACCACACATGGATCCACCGGTGTCATCTCATGTCTGCTCTTTACGTGAACCACAGTTAGAGTCATTGCATGTGTGTTCTTCTCATGAACCACAGCTAGAGTCATTGCATGTGTATTCTTCTCACAAACCATATCATGAACCCCACCCAGTGTCATTGCATGTGTGTTCTTCTCATTAACCACACATGGATTCACCAGTGTCATTGCATGTCTGCTCTTTTCATGAACCACAGTTAGAGTCATTGCATGTCTGTTCTTTTCACAAACCACATATCACCAGTGTCATTACATGTGTGTTCTTCCCACAGTCCGCACATGGATCCACCAGTGTCATTGCATGTGTGTCCTTCTCAAAAACTACATATGGATCCACTAGTGTCATTGCATGTGTGTTCTTCCCACAGACCACACATGGATCCACCAGTATCATTGCATGTGTGTTCTTTTAACAGACCACGTAAGGATCCACCGGTGTCATTGGATGTGTGTTCCTCTCATAGACCACACATGGATCCATCGGTGTCATCGCATGTCTGCTCTTTTCATGAACCACAGTTAGAGTCATTGCATGTGTGTTCCTCTCATGAACCACAGCTAGAGTCATTGCATGTGTGTTCTTCTGACAAACCATATCATGAACCACACCCAGTGTCATTGCATGTGTGTTCTTCTCATTAACCACACATGGATCCACCAGTGTCATTGCATGTCTGCTCTTTTCATGAACCACAGTTAGAGTCATTGCATGTCTGTTCCTTTTAGAAAACACATATCACCAGTGTCACCGCATGTGTGTTCTTCCCACAAACCACACATGGATCCACCGGTGTCATTGCATGTGTGTCCTTCCCATGAACCACACATGGATCCACCAGTGTCATTGCATGTGTGTCCTTCTCACAAACCACATATGGATCCACCATTGTCATTGCATGTGTGTTCTGCTCACAAACCACGTAAGGATCCACTGGTGTAACACCCTCGAATCGGCCCTATGCAAATTTTAGCGCTTCCCGCCAAACCCGCATAGAAACGATTCAAGGATGCCCACCAGGCACTTTCATGCGGGTGGAAAACGAAGTAATATCATTACACAATAGTCCACGATGGGACCCACAGAACATATATATACAACAGCGACTCCATGAGTCAAGAATACAGATATACAATACAAAGATCCAAATCACCTTGAAATGATACAACATCCGAGTACGGATAAGATGCAAATGGGGCTAAGAGCCCTAAAGAATAACCAATGGCGTCCATAACCCTACCCAGGCCAAGCCGGAAGGGTAACCCTGCTAACGACATCGACCTCAAACCTGATAAAACAAAAGGGGTGCCGACAAAGGGCGAAGGGAAAAAGAGGAGCGTCAGTACTGAGGTCAGTACACGACGAGGCTAGAATTCGGCGGCTCTCGCCTACATAGGTATGGTGGATTGAAGCAGCAGCGAAGCATGCACTAAACAACCTATAGAGACTCAATACAATTGTCGGCCATTAGAGAGGGATAAGAGAAACCTATTCGGGACCAACCTGATACTACCACCAAACATACCCATCCTGGTATTCCCCCTCAAGACCAAACGAGGAAGTCAAACCGAGGAACTCACACAGTTGGTAGTTTTATTCATTCCGTTATAGTTGCAGCACTTACTAATCAGATATAGATAGCATGAGTCATCCTGAAGCGAAAGTAGTGGGCAGTTTTAATTACCATTCTGTGGTAGTTGGAACATTTACTAGTCAGATATAATTGTCCTGAGGAATCCCGAAACCCAGCAGTTGTTGGCATTTTTATTTCATTCCATTGAAGTTGCGATACTTACTAGGCAGGTATAACTTAACACGATACACCCCAGTTCCACCAGTTGTTGGTACTTTTATTATCCATTCCATTGTAGTGAAGTTGATTACTAGTCACATATTAAGTCAAATTTATAGCACTACTTTAGTTATACTTGTCTATGATCGAGATACTGTGTTCCAAGTCGTTCATAACCGCGAACACGGCTTTCAGAAAGATTTACCCTGCAGGGGTGCACAAATAGCAACACACACACGATCAACCTCGGAAAAACCAACTCAAAACCCAACAAGGCTTTCACGACAAAACAATCACAGGATTCATAAAATATTTCAGGGGGCCACCCACTAAGCTACCCGCAACGAAGTTGGCCGGCTCCGGAACGGACTCAGGGTTTGTGACAATGGCTTTAAACGACTGGGAACCCAAAAGTGTGATTGGGCTTGTCGATACCGTGAAAACATTCCACGTTCCAAAACAGTACAGGTGCTCCACGCATAATCGTAAATAAAGCAGTAAAGCATGGCATAAGTACAGGATAGTAATAAAGCCCCAAAGTACTTTGTGGACCCAAGAAATAAGAAATGAATCAAGCTCTGGCTAAGGGGGATTCATAGACTCTCCCGGATGTGGATAGTGCGAATAGTCAAGGAGCAGGTATCAAGTACTCGGGGTCCTACGGGACACAAGTGAGCGTGGAAGAACCAAATAACATCTATTGCCCACCGATGCCTATGCATTAGTTATATCTACCATTTTAATAGTTGTATTTAAAGTCATGATCATCTCCACCATTAAGCATCTCCACCATTTATCATGTGTCAACTTGCCGTCAACGGTGAAACGACAACGACGTGAAGCAACACATAAGCAAGCAACTATGACTCGCAAGGCTGACTATCTATCAAATAACAGGCAATAGGATGTGTCCATGGCAATATAGAGGATGCAAGGAGTATAAATGGTGCACGGAAACTAAAGCATCACAACACGGATAGCAATAGATCAATAGGAGGAAATAAAGACTATAAAGCAAAATAGGTAGAAAGGGGGAGATGCTCGCCTGGACAACACTACTAAAGATACATTATCCAAAGAACTTGTCGGTACTCGCATCAACTCAACGGCCTAATCCGCGAAGAAGCAAATCACTAAAAGAAACACCGGATACACTATTTAATACTACGACAGAAGATCGGGCATGATGCAGGTATGATGCATGCCATGGCAAAGATGCGATGCGACTAGGCAATATTAAGCAGAACCGGGGTCCCGACGATTAATTAGACGGTTCATGTTATTTAACTACCTCATAATTTAAATGTTGTCTTAACAAGACAAAACATGGCATCGGTTCGCTACACAAGTTTAAATGGAGACAATATAAGACTAGCAAAGCCCGCATATGGCTCCATATTTAATTATTAAGTGAGTCGGCATAATGCCCCCAAACCACCAAACATATATGCAAGCATGAATAATTGTTATGCAACAATTCATATCTATGTCAATTTATAAAATAGGGCTCGGATAAAGGGGTCACACATCAGGACGAAGATCTTGGTGTCCACCGGGGGTCGATGGGGTTCGGTCTTGGCAGGATCGGTCTTCGGATCGGGGCTTCAGGGTTTCAGCGTCTCCGGGTCCGAGAAGGAGATCTTGGGTTTCCATGGAGAACTTGGTTCGGCATCGGTCTTCGGATCACGCGGGTTCTTGATGTGGTTCTTCAGGCTCCGGATCTTGTTTGCCTAGACGTTATGTTCTGAAGATCTTGTCGAGATTAGCTTCCATCTGTAACAGTTCTCTGGTTTGCACTTGAGCAACTCCAATACCGTATCGCAACATCACTTCATGAAAACAACAGCCAGAGCAGAGGAATAGTAGCAGGAGCAGGACACGACCTTGGTGTTCATGAAGAGGTCGGTGATGACGTGCGTGCATGAGAAAAGTCTCGGACGGACGCTCCATGTGGCTCGATGTCGTGCAGGTCGTGCGTGGAAGCACACGAGGAGGTCATCGCGTTGCTGGGGTGAGGCAGGGCTCGTGCGTGCCGCACGGAGGGAACATGGCGTCGGTCGCGGATAGTAGCTCGGGGAGGCGATGCTGGTGGCCTACGACGGTGTCAGGAAGCACAGGGACGACAAGGCGAGAAAGGACCGGCGAGCGATGTACGGGCCGGCTGTCGAGGACAGCGGGTCGAGCTGCTGTGGTGAAGGGGCTCCAGGTGGCGCAGATGGGGTGAGGCCGACAGCGGCGGACGCGGTCGCGGCCAGAGGTGCTCGGGAGAAGGGAGGCCAGCCGAGACGGCTGCTGCTGGGGATGGATTCCACGGTGGCGGGTTGGACGGATCAGAGGAGAAGGCCACGGCGGCCGGGGCACGGGGCTCGACGAGGTCCATGAGGATGGGGCTCACCGGCCGGGAGGAAGACATCAACATGGCCGACACAGAGGAGAGAGGCGGCTCTGCGGGATCGAGGGCGGCTACCGACAGCGGGCTTGGGAGGAAGCAGGGCCGGCGAGCGGCGGAGGATCCGCTTGAGGAGAGGGGCGACGGGGCCTCCAGCGGGAGGAGGGAGACGCGGAGAGGGAGGAGAGCAGAGGAGCGGTGTCATGAGCGGGTGGGAGTTGGGGATTGCGAGGAAGGTGGCACGGGAATCACGCGAGGTGGGGTCGGGAGGAGCGTGCGGGAGGGCGAGCGAGCGAGCGTTGATAGGGAGTGGTCGGTCCAGGTGTGTGTTGGGATCGGGACCCAGGGGCAGTCGTGTTGCGCGAGGGGTGGTGTCGGGTGTCGTGGCGGGGATCCCGAGGCGGGGTAGGTGGGGAGTGGGGAGAGGGCATTTGGGTCAGGCTATGCGCGCATGTGTGTGCTGCCTCTGTGTGGCGGCGGCGGGGAGGGAGTAGGTAGGTGGGGATTGGGTGGGACTGGTTAGGGTAGATTTGTCTAGGGTTTGGGGTAGTAGGCTAGCTGGCTGGGCCTTTGGGCCTGGCCGGTTGCCTCCCCTAATAAAAACATTTTGATTTATTTATTTTATTTGTTTTATTTTTAGAAAAGCTTTTGTAAATAATTTTTAGACAAATAAAAGATCTGGAAAAGACCGAGATCTGATTTGAAATAAAGACAGGGATATTTAGAAAACAAAACTAGGCTTTTAGAAATAGTTTTAGGCAAACCATGCATTATGACATGACGATGCTCAAATGCAAAGTGGCATGATGACATGAGCATGCGGTCATGATGATGCACACAACAAAAACAAAGTGATTTTCTAGTAGTGGTTTTAGCGGGATGCCACAACCAGTGTCATTGCATTTGAGTTCCTCTCATAGACCACACATGGATCCACCAGTGTCATTGCATGTCTGCTCTTTTCATGAACCACAGTTAGAGTCATTGCATGTGTGTTCTTCTCATGAACCACAGCTAGAGTCATTGCATGTGTGTTCTTCCCACAAACCATATCATGAACCACACCCAGTGTCATTGCATGTGTGTTCTTCTCATTAACCACACATGGATCCACCAGTGTCATTACATGTCTGCTCTTTTCATGAACCACAATTAGAGTCATTGCATGCCTGTTCCTTTCACAAACCACATATCACCAGTGTCATTGCATGTGTGTTCTTCTCACAGACCACACATGGATCCACCAGTGTCATTGCATGTGTGTTCTTCCCATGGATCCACCAGTGTCATTGCATGTGTGTCCTTCTCACAAACCACACATGGATCCACCAGTGTCATTACATGTGTGTTTATTTCACAGACCACGTAAGGATCCACCGTTGTCATTGCATGTGTGTTCCTCTCATAGACCACACATGAATCCACCAGTGTAATTGCATGTCTGCTCTTTTCATGAACCACGGTTAGAGTCATTGCATTTGTTTCCTTCTCACAAACCACATATCACCAGTGTCATTGCATGTGTGTTCTTCCCATGAACGACACATGGATCCACCAGTGTCATTGCATGTGTGTTCTTTTCACATACCACATATGGATCCACCAGTGTCATTACATGTGTGTTCTTCTCAGAGACCACGTAAGGATCCACAGGTGTCATTGCATGTGTGTTCCTTTCATAGACCACACATGGATCCACCGGTGTCATCGCATGTCTGCACTTTTCATGAACCACAGTTATAGTCATTCCATGTGTGTTCTTCTCATGAACCACATCTACAGTCATTGCATGTGTGTTCTTCTCACATGTCACAAGTGTCATTGCATGTGTGTTCTTCCCACAGACCACACATGGATCCACCAGTGTCATTGCATGTGTGTTCCTCCCATGAACCACACATGGATCCACCAGTGTCATTGCATGTGTGTTCTTGTCACATACCACATTTGGATCCACCAGTGTCATTGCATGTGTGTTCTTCTCACAGACCACATACGGATCCACCGTTGTCATTGCATGTGTGTTCCTCTCATAGACCACACATGGATCCAAGGGTGTCATCGCATGTCTGCTCTTTTCATGAACCACAGTTAGAGTCATTGCATGTGTGTTCCTCTCATAGACCACACATGGATCCACCGGTGTCATCGCATGTCTGCTCTTTTCATGAACCATAGTTAGAGTCATTGCATGTGTGTTCTTCTCATGAAACACATCTAGAGTCATTGCATGTGTGTTCTTCTCACAAACCATATCATGTACCACACCCAGTGTCATTGCATGTGTGTTCTTCTCATTAACCACACATGGATCCACTAGTGTTATTGCATGTCTGCTCTTTTCATGAACCACAGTTAGAGTCATTGCATATCTGTCCTTTTCACAAACCACATATCAATAGTGTCATTGCAAGTGTGTTCTTCCCACAGACCACACATGGATCATCCAGTGTCATTGCATGTGTGTTCCTCCCATGAACCACACATGGATCCACCAGTGTCATTGCATGTGTGTTCTTTTCAGAGACCACATTTGGATCCACTGGTGTCATTGCATGTGTGTTCTTCTCACAGACCACGTAAGGATCCACCGGTGTCATTGCATGTGTGTTCCTCTCATAGACCACACATGGATCCACCGGTGTCATCGCATGTCTGCTCTTTTCATGAACCACAGTTAGAGTCATTACATGTCTATTCTTTTCACAAACCACATGTCACTAGTGTCATTGCATGTGTGTTCTTCCCACAGACCACACATGGATCCACCGGTGTCATTGCATGTGTGTTCCTCCCATGAACCACACATGGATACACCAGTGTCATTGCATGTGTGTTCTTTTCACATACCACATTTGGATCCACCAGTGTCATTGCATGTGTGTTCTTCTCACAGACCACATACGGATCCACCGGTGTCATTGCATGTGTGTTCCTCTCATAGACCACACATGGATCCACCGGTGTCATCGCATGTCTGCTCTTTTCATGAACCATAGTTAGAGTCATTGCATGTGTGTTCCTCTCATAGACCACACGTGGATCCACCGGTGTCATCGCATGTCTGCTCTTTTCATGAACCACAGTAAGTGTCATTGCATTTGTGTTCTTCTCACAAACCATATCATGTACCACACCCAGTGTCATTGCATGTGTGTTCTTCTCATTAACCACACATGGATCCACCAGTGTCATTGCATGTCTGCTCTTTTCATGAACCACAGTTAGAGTCATTGCATGTCTGTTCTTTTCACAAACCACATATCACTAGTGTCATTGCAAGTGTGTTCTTGCCACAGACCACACATGGATCATCCAGTGTCATTGCATGTGTGTTCCTCCCATGAACCACACATGGATCCACCAGTGTCATTGCATGTGTGTTCTTTTCACAGACCACATTTGGATCCACCGGTGTCATTGCATGTGTGTTCTTCTCACAGACCACGTAAGGATCCACCGGTGTCATTGCATGTGTGTTCCTCTCATAGACCACACATGGATCCACCGGTGTCATCGCATGTCTGCTCTTTTCATGAACCACAGTTAGAGTCATTGCATTTGTGTTCTTCTCATGAACCACAGGTAGAGTCATTGCATGTGTGTTCTTCTCATAAACCATATCATGAACCAGACCCATTGTCATTGCATGTGTGTTCTTCTCATTAACCACACATGGATCCACCAGTGTCATTGCATGTCTGCTCTTTTCATGAACCACAGTTAGAGTCATTGCATGTCTATTCTTTTCACAAACCACATATCACCAGTGTTATTGCATGTGTTTTCTTCCCATAGACCACACATGTATCCACCAGTGTCATTTCATGTGTGTTCTTCCCATGAACCACACATGGATCCACCAGTGTCATTGCATGTGTTTTATTTTCACAGACCACATATGGATCCACTAGTGTCATTTCATGTGTGTTATTCACACAGACCACGTAAGGATCCACCGATGTCATGGCATGTCTATTCCTCTCATATACCACACATGGATCCACCGGTATCACCGCATGTCTGCTCTTTTCATGAAACACAGTTAGAGTCATTGCATGTGTGTTTCTCTCATAGACCACACATGAATCCACCAGTGTAATTGCATGTCTGCTCTTTTCATGAACCATAGTTGGAGTCATTGCATTTGTTTCCTTCTCACAAACCACATATCACCAGTGTCATTGCATGTGTGTTCTTCCCACAGACCACACATGGATCCACTAGTGTCATTGCATGTGTGTTCTTCCCATGAACGACACATGGATCCACCAGTGTCATTACATGTGTGTTCTTCTCAGAGACCACGTAAGGATCCACAAGTGTCATTCCATGTGTGTTCCTTTCATAGACCACACATGGATCCACCGGTGTCATCGCATGTCTGCTCTTTTCATGAACCACAGTTATAGTCATTCCATGTGTGTTCTTCTCATGAACCACATCTATTGTCATTGCATGTGTGTTCTTCTCACAAACTATATCCTGTACCACACCCAGAGTCATTGCATGTGTGTTCTTCTCATTAACCACACATGGATCCACCAGTGTCATTGCATGTCTGCTCTTTTCATGAACCACAGTTAGAGCCATTGCATGTCTGTTCTTTTCACAAACCACATGTCACTAGTGTCATTGTATGTGTGTTCTTCCCACAGACCACACATGGATCCACCAGTGTCATTGCATGTGTGTTCCTCCCATGAACCACACATGGATCCACCAGTGTCATTGCATGTGTGTTCTTTTCACATACCACATTTGGATCCACTAGTGTCATTGCATGTGTGTTCTTCTCACAGACCACATACGGATCCACCGGTGTCATTGCATGTGTGTTCCTCTCATAGACCACACATGGATCCACGGGTGTCATCGCATGTCTGCTCTTTTCATGAACCACAGTTAGAGTCATTGCATGTGTGTTCCTCTCATAGACCACACATGGATCCACCGGTGTCATCGCATGTCTACTCTTTTCATGAACCATAGTTAGAGTCATTGCATGTGTGTTCTTCTCATGAAACACATCTAGAGTCATTGCATGTGTGTTCTTCTCACAAACCATATCATGTACCACACCCAGTGTCATTGCATGTGTGTTCTTCTCATTAACCACACATGGATCCACCAGTGTCATTGCATGTCTCCTCTTTTCATGAACCACAGTTAGAGTCATTGCATGTCTGTTCTTTTCGCAAACCACATATCAATAGTGTCATTGCAAGTGTGTTCTTCCCACAGACCACACATGGATCATCCAGTGTCATTGCATGTGTGTTCTTTTCATAGACCACATTTGGATCCACCGGTGTCATTGCATGTGTGTTCTTCTCACAGACCACGTAAGGATCCACCGGTGTCATTGCATGTGTGTTCCTCTCATAGACCACACATGGATCCACCGGTGTCATCGCATGTCTGCTCTTTTCGTGAACCACAGTTAGAGTCATTACATGTCTGTTCTTTTCACAAACCACATGTCACTAGTGTCATTGCATGTGTGTTCTTCCCACAGACCACACATGGATCCAGCAGTGTCATTGCATGTGTGTTCCTCCCATGAACCACACATGGATACACCAGTGTCATTGCATGTGTGTTCTTTTCGCATACCACATTTGGATCCACCAGTGTCATTGCATGTGTGTTCTTCTCACAGACCACATACGGATCCACCGGTGTCATTGCATGTGTGTTCCTCTCATAGACCACACATGGATCCACCGGTGTCATCGCATGTCTGCTCTTTTCATGAACCACAGTTAGTGTCATTGCATTTGTGTTCTTCTCACAAACCATATCATGTACCACACCCAGTGTCATTGCATGTGTGTTCTTCTCATTAACCACACATGGATCCACCAGTGTCATTGCATGTCTGCTCTTTTCATGAACCACAGTTAGAGTCATTGCATGTCTGTTCTTTTCACAAACCACATATCACTAGTGTCATTGCAAGTGTGTTCTTCCCACAGACCACACATGGATCATCTAGTGTCATTGCATGTGTGTTCCTCCCATGAACCACACATGGATCCACCAGTGTCATTGCATGTGTGTTCTTTTCACATACCACATTTGGATCCACCGGTGTCATTGCATGTGTGTTCTTCTCACAGACCACGTAAGGATCCACCGGTGTCATTGCATGTGTGTTCCTCTCATAGACCACACATGGATCCACCAGTGTCATCGCATGTCTTCTCTTTTCATGAACCACAGTTAGAGTCATTGCATTTGTGTTCTTCTCATGAACCACAGGTAGAGTCATTGCATGTGTGTTCTTCTCATAAACCATATCATGAACCAGACCCATTGTCATTGCATGTGTGTTCTTCTCATTAACCACACATGGATCCACCAGTGTCATTTGATGTCTGCTCTTTTCATGAACCACAGTTAGACTCATTGCATGTCTATTCTTTTCACAAGCCACATATCACCAGTGTCATTGCATGTGTGTTCTTCCCATAGACCACACATGGATCAACCAGTATCATTTCATGTGTGTTCTTCCCATGAACCACACATGGATCCACCAGTGTCATTGCATGTGTTTTCTTTTCACAGACCACATATGGATCCACTAGTGTCATTGCATGTGTGTTCTTCTCACAGACCACGTAAGGATCCACCGATGTCATGGCATGTTTATTCCTCTCATATACCACACATGGATCCACCGGTGTCATCGCATGTCTTCTCTTTTCATGAACCACGGTTAGAGTCATTGCATGTGTGTTCTTCTCATGAACCACAGCTAGAGTCATTGCATGTGTGTTATTCTGACAAACCAGATCATGTACCACACCCTGTGTCATTGCATGTGTGTTCTTCTCATTAACCACACATGGATCCACTAGTGTCATTGCATGTCTGCTCTTTTCATGAACCACAGTTAGAGTCATTGCATGTCTATTCTTTTCACAAACCAAATATCACCAGTGTCATTGCATGTGTGTTCTTCCCATAGACCACACATAGATCCACCAGTGTCATTGCATGTGTGTTCTTCCCATGAACCACACATGGATCCACCAGTGTCATTGCATGTGTGTTCTTCTCATTAACCACACATGGATCCACCTGTGTCATTGCATGTGTGTTCTTCTCACAGACCATGTAAGGATCCACCGATCTCATTGCATGTGTGTTCCCCTCATATACCACACATGGATCCACCGGTGTCATCGCATGTCTGCTCTTTTCATGAACCACGGTTAGAGTCATTGCATGTGTGTTCTTCTCATGAACCACAGCTAGAGTCATTGCATGTGTGTTTTTCTTACAAACCATATCATGTACCAAACCCAGTGTCATTGCATGTGTGTTCTTCTCATTAACCACACATGGATCTACCAGTGTCATTGCATGTCTGCTCTTTTCAAGAACCACAATTAGAGTCATTGCATGTATGTTCCATTCACAAACCACATATCACCAGTGTGATTGCATGTGTGTTCTTCTCACAGACCACACATGGATCCACTAGTGTCATTGCATGTGTGTTCTTCCCATGAACGACACATGGATCCACCAGTGTCATTGCATGTGTGTTCTTTTCACAGACCACATATGGATCCACTAGTGTCATTGCATGTGTGTTCTTCTCACAGACCACGTAAGGATCCACAGGTGTCATTGCATGTGTGTTCCTTTCATAGACCACACATGGATCCACCGGTGTCATCGCAGGTCTGCTCTTTTCATGAACCACAATTATAGTCATTGCATGTGTGTTCTTTTCATGAACCACATCTACAGTCATTGCATGTGTGTTCTTCTCACAAACCATATCCTGTACCACACCTAGTGTCATTGCATGTGTGTCCTTCTCATTAACCACACATGGATCCACCAGTGTCATTGCATGTCTGCTCTTTTCATGAACCACAGTTAGAGTCATTGCATGTCTGTTCTTTTCACAAACCACATGTCACTAGTGTCATTGTATGTGTGTTCTTCCCACAAACCACACATGGATCCACCAGTGTCATTGCATCTGTGTTCCTCCCATGAACCACACATGGATCCACCAGTGTCATTGCATGTGTGTTCTTTTCATAGACCACATTTGGATCCACCAGTGTCATTGCATGTGTGTTCTTCTCACAGACCATGTAAGGATCCACCGGTGTCATTGCATGTGTGTTCCTCTCATAGACCACACATGGATCCACCGGTGTCATCGCATGTCTGCTCTTTTCATTAACCACAGTTAGAGTCATTGCATGTGTGTTCTTCTCATGAACCACAGCTAGAGTCAATGCATGTGTGTTCTTCTCACAAACTATATCATGAACCACACCCAGTGTCATTGCATGTGTGTTCTTCTCATTAACCACACATGGATCCACCAGTGTCATTGCATGTCTGCTCTTTTCATGAACCACAGTTAGAGTCATTGTGTGTCTGTTCTTTTCACAAACCACATATCACCAGTGTCATTCCATGTGTGTTCTTCCCACAAACCACACATGGATCCACCAGTGTCATTGCATGTGTGTCCTTCCCATGAACCACAAATGGATCCACTAGTGTCATTGCATGTGTGTTCTTCCCACAGACCAAACATGGATCCATCAGTGTCATTGCATGTGTGTTATTTTCACATACCATGTAAGGATCCACCGGTGTCATTCCATATGTGTTCCTCTCATAGACCACACATGGATCCACCGGTGTCATCGCATGTCTGCTCTTTTCTTGAACCACAGTTAGAGTCATTGCATGTGTGTTCCTCTTATGGACCACACATGGATCCACCGGTGTCATCGCATGTCTGCTCTTTTCATGAACCACAGTTAGAGTCAATGCATGTGTGTCCTTCTCACAAACCACATATCACTAGTGTCATTGCATGTGTGTTCTTCCCACAGACCACACATGGATCCACCAGTGTCATTGCATGTGTGTTCTTCCCATGAACAACACATGGATCCACCAGTGTCATTGCATGTGTGTTCTTTTCACAAACCACATATGGATCCACCAGTGTGATTACATGTGTGTTCTTCTCATAGACCACGTAAGGATCCACCAGTGTCATTGCATGTGTGTTCCTCTCATAGACCACACATGGATCCACCGGTGTAATCGCATGTCTGCTCTTTTCATGAACCACAGTTGGAGTCATTGCATGTGTGTGCTTCTCATGAACCACAACTAGATTCATTGCATGTGTGTTCTTCTCACAAACCATATCATGTACCAAACCCAGTGTCATTGCATGTGTGTTCTTCTCATTAACCACACATGGACCCACCAGTGTCATTGCTTGTCTGCTCTTTTCATGAACCACAGTTAGAGTAATTGCATGTATGTTCCTTTCAGAAACCACATATCACCAGTGTCATTGCATGTGTGTTCTTCTCACAGAACACACATTGATCCACCGGTGTCATTGCATGTGTGTTCTTCCCATGAACCACATATGGATCCACCAGTGACATTGCATGTGTGTCCTTCTCACAAACCACATATGGATCCACCAGTGTCATTGCATGTGTGTCCTTCTCACAAACCACATATGGATCCACCAGTGTCATTGCATGTGTGTCCTTCTCACAAACCACATAAGGATCCACCAGTGTCATTGCATGTGTGTTCTTCCCATGAAACACATATGGATCCACCAGTGTCATTGCATGTGTGTCCTTCTCACAAACCACATATGGATCCACCAGTGTCATTGCATGTGTGTTCTTCCCACAGACCATGCATGGATCCACCAGTGTCATTGCATGTGTGTTCTTCCCATGAACCACACATGGATCCACCAGTGTCATTGCATGTGTGTCCTTTTCGCAGACCACATAAGGATCCACCGGTGTCATTGCATGTGTGTTCCTGTCATAGACCACACATGGATCCACCGATGTCATCGCATGTGTGTTCTTCCCACAGACCAAACATGGAACCACCGGTGTCATTGCATGTGTGTTCTTTTCACATACCACGTAAGGATCCACCGGTGTCATTCCATATGTGTTCCTCTCATAGACCACACATGGATCCACCGGTGTCATCGCATGTCTGCTCTTTTCATGAACCACAGTTAGAGTCATTGCATGTGTGTTCCTCTTATGGACCACACATGGATCCACCGGTGTCATCGCATGTCTGCTCTTTTCATGAACCACAGTTAGAGTCAATGCATGTGTGTCCTTCTCACAAACCACATATCACTAGTGTCATTGCATGTGTGTTCTTCCCACAGACCACACATGGCTCCACCAGTGTCATTGCATGTGTGTTCTTCCCATGAACAACACATGGATCCACCAGTGTCATTGCATGTGTGTTCTTTTCACAAACCACATATGGATCCACCAGTGTGATTACATGTGTGTTCTTCTCATAGACCATGTAAGGATCCACCGGTGTCATTGCATGTGTGTTCCTCTCATAGACCACACATGGATCCACCGGTGTCATCGCATGTCTGCTCTTTTCATGAACCACAGTTAGAGTCATTGCATGTGTGTGCTTCTCATGAACCACAGCTAGATTCATTGCATGTGTGTTCTTCTCACAAACCATATCATGTACCACACCTAGTGTCATTGCATGTGTGTTCTTCTCATTAACCACACATGGATCCACCAGTGTCATTGCTTGTCTGCTCTTTTCATGAACCACAGTTAGAGTCATTGCATGTATGTTCCTTTCAGAAACCACATATCACTAGTGTCATTGCATGTGTGTTCTTCTCACAGAACACACATTTATCCACCGGTGTCATTGCATGTGTGTTCTTCCCATGAACCATATATGGATCCACCAGTGTCATTGCATGTGTGTCCTTCTCACAAACCACATATGTATACACCAGTGTCATTGCATGTGTGTTCTTCCCACACACCACGCATGGATCCACTAGTGTCATTGGATGTGTGTTCTTCCCATGAACCACACATGGATCCACCAGTGTTATTGCATGTGTGTCGTTTTCACAGACCACATATTGATCCACTAGTGTCATTGCATGTGTGTTCTTTTCACAGACCACGTAAGGATCCACCGGTGTCATTGCATTTGTGTTCCTCTCATAGACCACACATGGATCCACCGGTGTCATCGCATGTCTACTCTTTTCATGAACCACAGCTAGAGTCATTGCATGTGTGTTCTTCTCACAAACCATATCATGAACCACACCTAGTGTCGTTGCATGTGTGTTCTTCTCATTAACCACACATGGATCCACCAGTGTCATTGGATGTCTGCTCTTTTCATTAACCGCAGTTAGAGTCATTGCATGTCTGTTCTTTTCAAAAACCACATATCACCAGTGTCATTGCATGTGTGTTCTTCCCACAGACCGCACATGGATCCACCAGTGTCATTGCATGTGTGTTCTTCCCATGAACCACATATGGATCCACCAGTGTCATTGCATGTGTGTCCTTCTCACAAACCACATATGGATCCACTAGTGTCATTGCATGCGTGTTCTTCCCACAGACCAGTCATGGATCCACCAGTGTCATTGTATGTGTGTTCTTCCCATGAACCACACATGGATCCACCAGTGTCATTGCATGTGTGTCCTTTTCACAGACCACATAAGGATCCACCGGTGTCATTGCATGTGTGTTCCTGTCATAGACCACACATGGATCCACCGGTGTCATCGCATGTCCGCTCTTTTCATGAACCACAGTTAGAGTCATTGCATGTGTGTTCTTCTCATGAGCCACATCTAGAGTCATTTCATGTGTGTTCTTCTCACAAACCATATCATGAACCACACCTAGTGTCATTGCATGTGTGTTCTTCTCATTAACCACACATGGATCCACCAGTGTCATTGCATGTCTGTTCTTCCCATGAACCACATATGGATCCACCAGTGTCATTGCATGTGTGTCCTTCTCACAAACCACACATGGATCCACCAGTGTCATTACATGTGTGTTCTTTTCACAGACCATGTAAGGATCCATCGGTGTCATTGCATGTGTGTTTCTCTCATAGACCACACATGGATCCACCGCTGTCATCGCATGTCTACTCTTTTCATGAACCATAGTTAGAGTCATTGCATGTGTGTTCCTAGAGAATTGGAGTTGAACTCAATTTATCATAAACTTAGTCTAAACTACTTGCAAAATTTGTTGTAGATTATGGCGAACCTCTCCATCAATTTCAATGCGTTCCTAGAGAAAGAAAAACTTAAGAACAATGGAAGCAACTTCACGGACTGGCTCCGTGGTCTGAAGATTGTCCTCAGGGCTGGTCAGATGACCTATGTGCTCGATGCACCGCTAGGTGACCCACCTGCAGAAGATGCCACCGATGACGTAAAAAATGTTTACACCACTCGGAAAAATCATTACTCCACAGTTCAGTGTGCCATCCTGTATGGTCTGGAAACGGAGCTTTAGAAGCGCTTTGAGCACCACGACCCGTTCGAGATCATTAAGGATCTCAAGCTCATTTTTGAGACTCACGCGACCGTGGTGAGCTATGAGGCCTCCGGAAAGTTCTTTACCTGCAAGATGGAAGAGGGAAGCTCCGTTAGCGAGCATGTGCTCACCATGTCTGGGCACGCAAACAAGCTCCAAGAGTTGGGGATAACGATTCCTAATGAGTTAGGGATTCACCGTGTCCTCCAATCACTGCCACCGAGTTATAAGAACTTTGTGATGAACTACAATATGCACTGCATGAACAAGACGTTGCCTGAACTATCGTCCATGCTGAAAACTGCTGAAGTGGAGATCAAGAAGGAGCACCAAGTGTTGATGGTTAATAAGACCACCAATTTCAAGAAACAGGGCAAACCTAAGAACAAGGGCAACTTCAAGAAGGACGGCAAGAAAGCTGCCGCACCTGCTAAGAAGCCCAAGGCTGGTCCTAAACCTGAAACTGAATGCTTCTACTGCAAGGGTGCTGGTCACTGGAAGCGCAACTGCCCCAAGTACCTGGCAGATCTGAAGAACGGCAACATCAAGAAGAAAGGTATATTCGATATACATGTTATTGATGTGTATCTTACTAGTAATCGTAGTAGTGCCTGGGTATTTGATACTGGTTCGGTTGCTCATATTTGTAACTCGAAACAGGAGCTGCGGAATAAACAAAGACTGGCGAGAGACGAGGTGACGATGCGCGTTGGAAATGGCTCCAAGGTTGATGTGATCGCCGTCGGCACGCTCCCTCTACATCTACCTTCGGGATTAGTTTTAAATTTGAATAATTGTTATTTGGTGCCTGCGTTAAGCATGAACATTATATCTGGATCTTGTTTATTGCGAGACGGTTACTCTTTTAAGTCCGAGAATAAAGGTTGTTCGATTTATATGAGTAATATCTTTTATGGTAATGCACCTGAGATGAATGGTTTATTCTTACTGAATCTCGATAGTAGTGATACACATGTTCACAACATAGATGCTAAACGAACAAAATTGAATGATAATTCTACATACATGTGGCACTATCGTCTTGGTCACATTGGAGTGAAGCGTATGAAGAAACTCCATTCTGATGGACTTCTTGAATCACTTGATTTTGAATCACTTGAAAGATGCGAAGCATGTCTAATGGGAAAAATGACTAAGACTCCATTCTCTGGAATAATGGAGCGAGCTACAGACTTATTGGAAATAATACATACCGATGTGTGCGGTCCAATGAGTGTAGCATCGCGTGGTGGATATCGTTATGTTCTCACTTTCACGGATGACTTAATTAGATATGGGTATGTCTACTTTATGAAACATAAGTCCGAAACTTTCGAGAAGTTTAAGGAATTTCAAAGTGAAGTGTAAAATCATCGTAACAAGAAGATTAAGTTTCTGCGTTCTGACCGTGGAGGTGAATATCTAAGTTATGAGTTTGGCATGCATTTAAAGAAATGTGGAATACTTTCGCAGTTGACACCGCCGGGAACACCACAGCGTAATGGTGTGTCCGAACGTCGTAATCGAACTCTCTTAGATATGGTTCGGTCTATGATGTCTCTTACAGATTTACCGCTATCGTTTTGGGGCTATGCATTAGAGACAGCCGCATTCACTTTAAATAGGGCACCATCTAAATCCGTTGAAACGACACCGTACGAATTGTGGTTTGGAAAGAAACCTAAGTTCTCGTTCCTTAAAGTTTGGGGTTGCGAAGCGTATGTAAAGAAGTTACAACCTGATAAGCTAGAACCCAAAGCGGAGAAATGCGTCTTCATAGGATACCCTAAAGAAACAATTGGGTATACCTTCTATCAAAGATCCGAAGGAAAAGTTTTTGTTGCCAAGAATGGATCCTTTCTTGAGAAGGAGTTTCTCTCGAAAGAAGTGACTGGAAGGAAAGTAGAACTCGACGAGGTTATTGAACCTTCTCTCGGGGTTGAGAGTAGCGCAGCACCGGAAGATGTTTTCGTGCCGCCTGCACCAACTGGAGAGGAAGCTAATGATGGTGATCATGAAACTTCGAACGAAGTTACTACTGAACCTCGCAGGTCAACGAGGGTTCGTACCACTCCTGAGTGGTATGACTCTGCCTTGAACGTCATGTTGGTGGACAACACTGATGACCCTGCGACGTATGAAGAAGCTATGGTGAGCCCAGATTCCGACAAATGGCTAGAAGCCATGAAATCCGAAATGGGATCCATGTACGAAAACCAAGTATGGACGTTGGTGGACTTACCGGATGGCCGTAAGGCTGTCGAGAACAAATGGATTTTCAAAAGAAAAACAGATGCTGATGGTAATGTTACTGTCTATAAAGCTCGACTTGTCGCGAAAGGGTTCCGACAAATTCAAGGTGTTGACTATGATGAGACTTTCTCACCAGTAGCGAAGCTAAAGTCTGTGAGGATTCTGTTAGAAATTGCTGCATATTTCGACTATGAGATATGGCAGATGGATGTCAAAACGGCGTTCCTTAATGGTGACATTGAGGAAGAGTTGTACATGGTACAACCCAAGGGTTTTGTCGATCCTAGTGATGCTGACAAGGTATGCAAACTTCAGCGCTCCATTTATGGACTGAAGCAAGCATCCCGGAGTTGGAATCAACGTTTTGATAAAGTAATCAAAAAATTTGGTTTTATACAAACTTATGGAGAAGCTTGTATTTACAAGAAAGTGAGTGGGAGCTCTATAGCATTCCTAGTACTATATGTAGATGACGTACTGTTGATTGGGAATGATATAGAACTTCTTAATAGCGTCAAAGCCTATTTGAATAATAGTTTTTCAATGAAGGATCTTGGCGAAGCGGCATATATTCTAGGCATCAAGATTTATAGAGATAGGTCGAGACGCCTGCTAGCGCTTTCACAAAGTACATACCTGGACAAAGATCTAAAGAAGTTTAGAATGGAAGAGAGCAAGAAAGGGTTCGTGCCCATGTTGTCAGGAAAGACCTTGAGTAAGACTCAAAGTCCAGCTACGGCAGAAGATAGAGAGAAGATGAATAATGTTCCCTATGCCTCAGCCATAGGTTCTATCATGTATGCCATGTTGTGTACAAGACCAGATATAGCACATGCTGTTAGTTTGACTAGCAGATATCAAAGTGATCCTGGAATGGAGCACTGGACAGCGGTCAAGAATATCCTTAAGTACCTGAATAGGACTAAGGATATGGTTCTTTCTTATGGAGGTGATGAATAGCTTGTTGTAAACAGTTACACTGATGCTAGTTGGAACACCGATCCAGATGACTCGAAGTCACAGTCTGGATACGTATTTATTTTGAATGGTGCTGCAGTGAGTTGGAGGAGTGCCAAGCAAAGCGTTGTGGCGAAATCTTCAACTGAATCGGAATACATAGCTGCTTCGGAGGCTGCACAAGAAGCCATATGGATGAAGGAGTTCATTACTGAACTTGGCGTGGTTCCTAGTGCGTTGGACCCGATGGCCATCTACTGTGACAACACAGGTGCCATAGCTAATGCACAGGATCCAGGGTCACATAGCAAGATGAAGCACATCAAGCTACGTTTCCATGCCATTCGCGAGTATGTCCGAGATGGTGACATAAAGATTTGCAAAGTACACACTGATCTAAATGTGGCAGATCCGTTGACTAAACCTCTCCCTAGAGCAAAGCATGACCAACACCAGAACGCCATGGGTGTTAGGTATATTACCATGTAATCTAGATTATTGACTCTAGTGCAAGTGGGAGACTGTTGGAGATATGCCCAAGAGGCAATAATAAAAATGGTTATTAGTATATCTTTGTGTTTATGATGAATGTTTGCATCCCATGCTGTAATTGTATTATAAGGAAACACTAATACATGTGTGTTTTGTAAACATAAAAGGGTCCCTAGTAAGCCTCTTGTTAAACTAGCTTGTTGATTAATTGATGATCATGGTTTCCTGATCATGGACATTGGATGTCATTAATAACAAGATTGTATCATTAGGAGAATGATGTAATGGACACACACACCCATAGTAAGCGTAGCATTAGATCAAGTCATTAAGTTCACATTGCTATAAGCTTTCGATACATAGTAACCTAATCCTTCGACCATGAGGTTGTGTTAATCACCATCACCAGATGAGTACTTTGATGACATCAAACACCACTTTGTACCTGGGTGGTTATAAAGGTGTCATTAGGTATTCTGAAAGTATGTGTTGAAGCGCATGGACCAAGATTGGGATTTTTCCATCCATATGATGGATAGATATGCTCTGGGCCCTCTCGGTGGAATGTCATCTAGTTAGCTTGCAAGCATGTCACTAGGTCACAAGGGATGGCATAACACGGAACGAGTAAAGAGTACTTATCAGTAACGAGGTAGAACTAGGTATGGAGATACTGATGATCAAACCTCGGATAAGTAGAAGTATCGCGTGACAAAGGGAATTGGTTTCGTATGTTAATTGTTCCATCGATCATGAAGTCATCGTTGAGTATGTGGGAGCCGTTATGGATCTCCAGATCCCGCTGATGGTTATTGATCGGAGAGGTGTCTTCATCATGTCTGCATATTCACGAACCGTAGGGTGACACACTTAAGGTTCGAAGTTGTTTTAAGTAGATATTGAATGTGCGTTGGAGACCGAATGTTGTTCGGAGTCTCGGATTGGATCCGGGACATCACGAGGAGATCCGGAACTGTCCGGGGAATAAGATTCATATAATGGGGATCATTTTCTAAGTTAGGAAATGTTCCAGAGTGTTTGTATGGGGATTCTAGAAGGTTTCGGAATGTTCCGGAAAGTTCTAGAAGATATCTTGGAGTTTATTTGAAAACCGAGATAAGATAGGATAAGATAAGGGGAGTTTAAAGGGGAAACTTGGGGGGAAGGACTCTCCCCCCAAGCTCCCAAGTGCGCCGGCCCTAAGGGGTGGGCCTAGGGGTGGGAACCCTAGGCCACACCCCTCCCTCTATATATAGAGGGGTGGAGGCGCCACCTCTCCTTGCCCCCTCCCACTCCAAACCCTAGCCGCCTCTCTCTTCCTCCTTCCATCTGCTCCGGCTTAGGCGAAGCCCTGCAGAATTCTCTCCACCACCACCACCACCACGCCGTCCTGCTGCTGGGATTGCGTGGAGAAGATCTACTACCTCCGCTGCTCACTGGAACGAGGAGAGGAAGGTCTACTTCAACTCCGCACGTGTGACCGACTGCGGAAGCGCTGCAGGAACGCGGTGCCGGAAGGATCATCTACTCGATCTTGAGATCGGCAAGTGATCGACTACATCATCCACGAGATCTAATATCGTTAACGCTTTCGGTTCTACGAGGGTTAGTACCGATCTATCTCGTTGCTCATGTCTAGTAGATCTTGGCTTTTATCTAGATTAGATCTGGGTTTTGTTTGTTCTTGCGGTAGAATTTTTTTGTTTTCAATGCTACGAACCCATCATCCACCAGTCTCATCGCATGTCTGCTCTTTTCATGAATCATAGTTAGAGTCATTGCATGTGTGTTCCTCTCATAGACCACACATGGATCCACCGGTGTCATCGCATGTCTGGTCTTTTCATGAACCACAGTTAGAGTCATTGCATGTGTGTTCTTCTCATGAACCACAGTTAGAGTTATTGCATGTGTGTTCTTCTCACAAACCATATCATATACCACACCCAGTGTTATTGCATGTGTATTTTTCTCATTAACCACACATGGATCCACCAGTGTCATTGCATGTCTGCTCTTTTCATGAACCACAGTTAGAGTCATTGCATGTCTGCTCTTTTCACAAACCACATATCACCAGTGTCATTGCATGTGTGTTCTTCCCACAGACCACACATGGATCCACCAGTGTCATTGCATGTGTGTTCTTCCCAAGAACCACACATGGATCCACCAGTGTCATTGCATGTGTGTTCTTTTCACAGACCACATATGGATCCACCAGTGTCATTGCATGTGTGTTCTTCTCATAGACCACGTAAGGATCCGCCAATGTCATTTCATGTGTGTTCCTCTCATAGACCACACATGGATCCACCGGTGTCATCGCATGTCTGCTGTTTTCATGAACCACAGTTAGAGTCATTGCATGTGTGTTCTTCTCATGAACCACAACTAGAGTCATTGCATGTGTGTTCTTCTCACAAACCATATCATGAACCACACCCAGTGTCATTGCATGTGTGTTCTTCTCATTAACCACACATGGATCCACCAGTGTCATTACATGTCTGCTCTTTTCATGAACCACAGTTAGAGTCATTGCATGTCTGTTCTTTTCACAACCACATATCACCAGTGTCATTGCATGTGTGTTCTTCCCACAGACCAGACATGGATCCACCAGTGTCAATGCATGTGTGTTCTTCCCATGAACCACACATGGATCCACCAGTGTCATTGCATGTGTGTTCTTTTCACACACCACATATGGATCCACCAGTGTCATTGCATGTGTGTTCTTCTCACAGACCACGTAAGGATCCACCGGTGTCATTGCATGTGTGTTCCTCTCATATGCCACACATGGATCCACCGGTATCATCGCATGTCTGCTCTTTTCATGAACAATAGTTAGAGTCATTGCATGTGTGTTCTTCTCATAAACCACATATGGATCCACCATTGTCATTGCATGTGTGTTCTTCTCATAGACCACGTAAGGATCCGCCAATGTCATTGCATGTGTGTTGCTCTTATAGACCACACATGGATCCACCGGTGTCATCGCATGTCTGCTCTTTTCATGAACCACAGTTAGAGTCATTGCATGTGTGTTCTTCTCATGAACCACATCTAGAGTTATTGCATGTGTGTTCTTCTCACAAACCATATCATGTACCACACCCAGTGTTATTGCATGTGTGTTTTTCTCATTAACCACACATGCATCCACCAGTGTCATTGCATGTCTGCTCTTTTCATGAACCACAGTTAGAGTCATTGCATGTTTGTTCTTTTCACAAACCACATATCACCAGTGTCATTGCATGTGTGTTCTTCCCACAGACCACACATGGATCCACCAGTGTCATTGCATGTGTGTTCTTCCCATGAACCACACATGGACCCACCAGTGTCATTGCATGTGTGTTCTTTTCACAGACCACATATGGATCCACCAGTGTCATTGCATGTGTGTTCTTATCATAGACCACGTAAGGATCCGCCAATGTCATTGCATGTGTGTTGCTCTTATAGACCACACATGGATCCACCGGTGTCATCGCATGTCTCCTCTTTTCATGAACCACAGTTAGAGTCATTGCATGTGTGTTCTTCTCATGAACCACATCTAGAGTTATTGCATGTGTGTTCTTCTCACAAACCATATCATGTACCACACCCAGTGTTATTGCATGTGTGTTTTTCTCATTAACCACACATGGATCCACCAGTGTCATTGCATGTCTGCTCTTTTCATGAACCACAGTTAGAGTCATTGCATGTCTATTCTTTTCACAAACCACATATCACCAGTGTCATTGCATGTGTGTTCTTCCCACAGACCACACATGGATCCACCAGTGTCATTGCATGTGTGTTCTTCCCATGAACCACACATGGACCCACCAGTGTCATTGCATGTGTGTTCTTTTCATAGACCACATATGGATCCACCAGTGTCATTGCATGTGTGTTCTTCTCATAGACCACGTAAGGATCCACCAATGTCATTTCATGTGTGTTCCTCTCATAGACCACACATGGATCCACCGGTGTCATCGCATGTCTGCTGTTTTCATGAACCACAGTTAGAGTCATTGCATGTGTGTTCTTCTCATGAACCACAACTAGAGTCATTGCATGTGTGTTCTTCTCACAAACCATATCATGAACCACACCCAGTGTCATTGCATGTGTGTTCTTCTCATTAACCACACATGGATCCACTAGTGTCATTACATGTCTGCTCTTTTCATGAACCACAGTTAGAGTCATTGCATGTCTGTTATTTTCACAAACCACATATCACCAGTGTCATTGCATGTGTGTTCTTCCCACAGACCAGACATGGATCCACCAGTGTCAATGCATGTGTGTTCTTCCCATGAACCACACATGGATCCACCAGTATCATTGCATGTGTGTTCTTTTCACACACCACATATGGATCCACCAGTGTCATTGCATGTGTGTTCTTCTCATAGACCACGTAAGGATCCACCGGTGTCATTGCATGTGTGTTCCTCTCATATGCCACACATGGATCCACCGGTGTCATCGCATGTCTGCTCTTTTCATGAACCATAGTTAGAGTCATTGCATGTGTATTCTTCTCATAAACCACATATGGATCCACCATTGTCATTGCATGTGTGTTCTTCTCATAGACCACGTAAGGATCCGCCAATGTCATTGCATGTGTGTTGCTCTTATAGACCACACATGGATCCACCGGTGTCATCGCATGTCTTCTCTTTTCATGAACCACAGTTAGAGTCATTGCATGTGTGTTCTTCTCATGAACCACATCTAGAGTCATTGCATGTGTGTTCTTCTCACAAACCATATCATGAACCACACCTAGTGTCATTGCATGTCTGCTCTTTTCATGAACCACAGTTAGAGTCATTACATGTCTGTTCTTTTCAGAAACCACATATCACCAGTGTCATTGTATGTGTGTCCTTCCCATGATGCACATATGGATCCACCAGTTGTCATTGCAGGTGTGTTCTTCCCACAGACCACACATGGATCCACTAGTGTCATTGCATGTGTGTTCTTCTCACAGACCACGTAAGGATCCACCAGTGTCATTGCATGTGTGTTCCTCTCATAGACCACACATGGATCCACCGGTGTCATCGCATGTCTGCTCTTTTCATGAACCACAGTTAGAGTCATCGCATGTGTGTTCCTCTCATAGACCACACATGGATCCATCGGTGTCATCGCATGTCCGGTATTTTCATGAACCACAGTTAGAGTCATTGCATGTGTGTTCTTCTCATGAACCACAGCTAGAGTTATTGCATGTGTGTTCTTCTCACAAACCATATCAGGTACCACACCCAGTGTTATTGCATGTGTGTTTTTCTCATTAACCACACATGGATCCACCAGTGTCATTGCATGTCTGCTCTTTTCATGAACCACAGTTAGAGTCATTGCATGTCTGTTCTTTTCACAAACCACATATCACCAGTGTCATTGCATGTGTGTTCTTCCCGCAGACCACACATGGATCCACCAGTGTCATTGCATGTGTGTTCTTCCCATGAACCACACATGGATCCGCCAGTGTCATTGCATGTGTGTTCTTTTCACAGACCACATATGGATCCACCAGTGTCATTGCATGTGTGTTCTTCTCACAGACCATGTAAGGATCCGCCAATGACATTTCATCTGTGTTCCTCTCATAGACCACACATGGATCTACCGGTGTCATCGCATGTCTGCTCTTTTCATGAACCACAGTTAGAGTCATTACATGTGTGTTCTTCTCATGAACCACACCTGGAGTCATTGCATGTGTGTTCTTCTCACAAACCATATCATGAACCACATCCAGTGTCATTGCATGTGTGTTCTTCTCATTAACCACACATGGATCCACCAGTGTCGTTACATGTCTGCTCTTTTCATGAACCACAGTTAGAGTCATTGCATGTCTGTTCTTTTCACAAACCACATATCACCAGTGTCATTGCATGTGTGTTCTTCCCACAGACCACACATGGATCCACCAGTGTCATTGCATGTGTGTTCTTACCATGAACCACACATGGATCCACAAGTGTCATTGCATGTGTGTTCTTTTCACAGACCACGTAAGGATCCACCGTGTCATTGCATGTGTGTTCCTCTGATAGACCACACATGGATCCATCGGTGTCATCGCATTTCTGCTCTTTTCATGAACCACAGTTAGAGTCATTGCATGTGTGTACTTCTCACAAACCACATATCATTAGTGTGAATGCATGTGTGTTCTTCCCACAGACCACACATGGATCCACCAGTGTCATTGCATGTGTGTTTTCCCATGAACCACACATGGATCCACCAGTGTCATTGCATGTGTGTTTTCCCATGAACCACACATGGATCCACCAGTGTCATTGCATGTGTGTTCTTTTCACACACCACATATGGATCCACCAGTGTCATTGCATGTGTGTTCTTCTCTTAGACCACGTAAGGATCCACCGATGTCATTGCATGTGTGTTCCTCTCATATGCCACACATGGATCCACCGGTGTCATCGCATGTCTGCTCTTTTCAAGAACCATAGTTAGAGTCATTGCATGTGTGTTCTTCTCACAAACCACATATGGATCCACCATTGTCATTGCATGTGTGTTGTTCTCACAGACCACGTAAGGATCCGCTAATGTCATTGCATGTGTGTTCCTCTTATAGACCACACATTGATCCACCGGTGTCATCGCATGTATGCTCTTTTCATGAACCACAGTTAGAGTCATTGCATGTGTGTTCTTCTCATGAACCATAGCTAGAGTCATTGCATGTGTGTTCTTCTCACAAACCATATCATGAACCACACCCAGTGTCATTGCATGTGTGTTCATCTCATTAACCACACATGGATCCACCAGTGTCATCGCATGTCTGCTCTTTTCATGAACCACAGTTAGAGTCATTGCATGTCTGTTCTTTTCACAAACCACATATCACTAGTGTCATTGCATGTTTGTTCTTCCCACAAACCATACATAGATCTACCAGTGTCATTGCATGTGTGTCCTTCTCACAAACCACATATGGATCCACCAGTGTCATTGCATGTGTGTTCTTCCCACAGACCACACATGGATCCACCAGTGTCATTGCATGTGTGTTCTTTTCACAGAACACGTAAGGATCCACCGGTGTCATCGCATGTCTGCTCTTTTCATGAACCATAGTTGGAGTCATTGCATGTGTGTTCCTCTCAAAGAACACACATGGATCCACCGGCGTCATCGCATGTCTGCTCTTTTCATTAACCATAGTTAGAGTCATTGCATGTGTGTTCTTCTCACAAACCATATCATGTACCACACCCAGTGTTATTGCATGTGTGTTTTTCTCATTAACCACACATGGATCCACCAGTGTCATTGCATGTCTGCTCTTTTCATGAACCACAGTTAGAGTCATTGCATGTATGCTCTTTTCACAAGCCACATATCACCAGTGTCATTGCATGTGTGTTCTTCCCACAGACAACACATGGATCCACCAGTGTCATTGCATGTGTGTTTTTCCCATGAACCACACATGGAACCACCAGTGTCATTGCATGTGTGTTCTTTTCACAGACCACATATGGATCCACCAGTGTCATTGCATGTGTGTTCGTCTCACAGAGCACGTAAGGATCCGCCAATGTCATTGCATGTGTGTTCCTCTCATAGACCACATATGGATCCACCGGTGTCATCGCATGTCTACTCTATTCATGAACCACAGTTAGAGTCATTGCATGTGTGTTCTTCTCATGAACCACAGCTAGAGTCATTGCATGTGTGTTCTTCTCACAAACCATATCATGAACCACACCCAGTGTCATTACATGTGTGTTCTTCTCATTAACCACACATGGATCCACCAGTGTCATTACATGTCTCCTCTTTTCATGAACCACAGTTAGAGTCATTGCATGTCTGTTCTTTTCACCAACCACATATCACCAGTGTCATTGCATGTGTGTTCTTCCCACAAACCACACATGGATACAAAAGTGTCATTCCATGTGTGTCCTTCCCATGAAGCACATATGGATCCACCAGTGTCATTGCATGTGTGTTCTTCCCACAGACCACACATGGATCCACTAGTGTCATTGCATGTGTGTTCTTTTCACAGACCACGTAAGGATCCACCGGTGTCATTGAATGTGTGTTACTCTCATAGACCACACATGGATCCACCTGTGTCATCGCATGTCTGCACTTTTCATGAACCACAGTTAGAGTCATTGCATGTGTGTTCCTCTCATAGACCACACATGGATCCACCGGTGTCATCGCATGTCTGCTCTTGTCATGAACCACAGTTAGAGTCATTGCATGTGTGTTCTTCTCATGAACCACAGCTAGAGTTATTGCATGTGTGTTCTTCTCACAAACCATATCATGTACCACACCAAGTGTTATTGCATGTGTGTTTTTCTCATTAATCACACATGGATCCACCACTGTCATTGCATGTATGCTCTTTTCATGAACCACAGTTAGAGACATTGCATGTCTATTCTTTTCACAAACCACATATCACCAGTGTCATTGCATGTGTGTTCTTCCCACAGACCACACATGGATCCACCAGTGTCATTGCATGTGTGTTCTTCCCATGAACCACACATGGATCCACCAGTGTCATTGCATGTGTGTTCTTTTCACAGACCACATATGGATCCACCAGTGTCATTGCATGTGTGTTCTTCGCACAGACCACGTAAGGATCCGCCAATGTCATTGCATGTGTGTGCCTCTCATAGACCACACATGGATCCACCGGTGTCATCGCATGTCTGCTCTTTTCATGAACCACAGTTATAGTCATTCCATGTGTGTTCTTCTCATGAACCACATCTATAGTCATTGCATGTGTGTTCTTCTCACAAACTATATCCTGTACCACAGCTAGAGTCATTGCATGTGTGTTCTTCTCATTAACCACACATGGATCCACAAGTGGCATTGCATGTCTGCTCTTTTCATGAACCACAGTTAGAGTCATTGCATGTCTGTTCTTTTCACAAACCACATGTCACTAGTGTCATTGCATGTGTGTTCTTCCCACAGACCACACATGGATCCACCAGTGTCATATCATGTGTGTTCCTCCCATGAACGACACATGGATCCACCAGTGTCATTGCATGTGTGTTCTTTTCACAAACCACATTTGGATCCACCAGTGTCATTGCATGTGTGTTCTTCTCACAGACCACATACGGATCCATCGGTGTCATTGCATGTGTGTTCCTCTCATAGACCACACATGGATCCACCGGTGTCATCGCATGTCTGCTCTTTTCATGAACCACAGTTAGAGTCATTGCATGTGTGTTCTTCTCATGAACCACAGCTAGAGTCATTGCATGTGTGTTTTTCTCATAAAACATATCATGAACCACACCCAGTGTCATTGCATGTGTGTTCTTCCCATTAACCACACATGGATCCACAAGTGTCATTGCGTGTCTGCTCTTTTCATGAACCATAGTTAGAGTCATTGCATGTCTGTTCTTTTCACAAACCACATATCACCAGTGCCATTGCAAGTGTGTTCTTCCCACAGACCACACATGGATACACAAGTGTCATTGCATGTGTGTCCTTCCCATGAAGCACATATGGATCCACCAGTGTCATTCATGTGTGTTCTTTTCACAGACCATGTAAGGATCCACTAGTGTCATTGCATGTGTGTTACTCTCATAGACCACACATGGATCCACCGGTGTCATCGCATGTCTACTCTTTTCATGAACCATAGTTAGAGTCATTGCATGTGTGTTCCTCTCATAGACCACACATGGATCCACCAGTGTCATTGCATGTCTGCTCTTTTCATGAACCACAGTTAGAGTCATTGCATGTGTGTCCTTCTCACAAACCACATATCACAAGTGTCATTGCATGTGTGTTCTTCCCACAGACCACACATGGATCCACCAGTGTCATTGCATGTGTGTTCTTCCCATGAACCACACATGGATCCACCAGTGTCATTGCATGTGTGTTCTTTTCACATACCACATATGGATCCACCAGTGTCATTGGATGTGTGTTCTTCTCATAGACCACATAAGGATCCATCGATGTCATCGCATGTGTGTTCCTCTCATATACCACACATGGATCCACCGGTGTCATTGCATGTCTGCTCTTTTCATGAACCACAGTTAGAGTCATTGCATGTGTGTTTTTCTCATGAACCACATCTAGAGTCATTGCATGTGTGTTCTTCTCACAAACCATATCATGAACCACACACAGTGTCATTGCATGTGTGTTCTTCTCATTAACCACACATGGATCCACTAGTGTCATTGCATGTCTGCTCTTTTCATGAACCACAGTTAGAGTCATTGCATGTCTGTTCTTTTCACAAACCATATATCACTAGTGTCATTGCATGTGTGTTCTTCCCACAGACCACACATGGATACACAAGTGTCATTTCATGTGTGTCCTTCCCATGAAGCACATATGGATCCACCAGTGTCATTGCATGTGTGTTCTTCCCACAGACGACACATGGATCCACCAGTGTCATTGCATGTGTGTTCTTTTCACAGACCACGTAAGGATCCACCGGTGTCATTGATTGTGTGTTCCTCTCATAGACCACACATGGATCCACCGGTGTCATCGCATGTCTGCTCTTTTCATGAACCACAGTTAGAGTCATTGCATGTGTGTCCTTCTTAGAAACCACATATCATTAGTGTCAATGCATGTGTGTTCTTCCCACAGACCACACATGGATCCACCAGTGTCATTGCATGTGTGTTTTCCCATGAACCACACATGGATCCACTAGTGTCATTGCATGTGTGTTCTTCTCTTAGACCACGTAAGGATCCACCGGTGTGATTGCATGTGTGTTCCTCTCATATGCCACACATAGATCCACCGGTGTCATCGCATGTCTGCTCTTTTCATGAACCATAGTTAGAGTCATTGCATGTGTGTTCTTCTCACAAACCACATATGGATCCACCATTGTCATTGCATGTGTGTTCTTCTCACAGACCACGTAAGGATCTGCCAATGTCATTGCATGTGTGTTCTTCTCATAGACCACATAAGGATCCACCGATGTCATTGCATGTGTGTTCCTCTCATATACCACACATGGATCCACCGGTGTCATCGCATGTCTGCTCTTTTCATAAACCACAGTTAGAGTCATTGCATGTGTGTTCTTCTCATGAACCACATCTAGAGTCATTGCATGTGTGTTCTTCTCACAAACCATATCATGAACCACATCTAGTGTCATTGCATGTGTGTTCTTCTCATTAACCACACATGGATCCACTAGTGTCATTGCATGTCTGCTCTTTTCATGAACCACAGTTAGAGTCATTGCATGTCTGTTCTTTTCACAAACCATATATCACTAGTGTCATTGCATGTGTGTTCTTCCCACAGACCACACATGGATACACAAGTGTCATTCCATGTGTGTCCTTCCCATGAAGCACATATGGATCCACCAGTGTCATTGCATGTGTGTTCTTCCCACAGACCACACATGGATCCACCAGTGTCATTGCATGTGTGTTTTCCCATGAACCACACATGGATCCACTAGTGTCATTGCATGTGTGTTCTTCTCTTAGACCACGTAAGGATCCACCGGTGTCATTGCATGTGTGTTCCTCTCATATGCCACACATGGATCCACCGGTGTCATTGCATGTCTGCTCTTTTCATGAACCATAGTTAGAGTCATTGCATGTGTGTTCTTCTCACAAACCACATATGGATCCACCATTGTCATTGCATGTGTGTTCTTCTCACATACCACGTAAGGATCTGCCAATGTCATTGCATGTGTGTTCCTCTTATAGACCACACATGGATCCACCGGTGTCATCGCATGTCTGCTCTTTTCATGAACCACAGTTAGAGTCATTGCATGCGTGTTCTTCTCATGAACCCTAGCTAGAGTCATTGCATGTGTGTTCTTCTCACAAACCATATCATGAACCACACCCAGTGTCATTGCATGTGTGTTCTTCTCATTAACCACACATGGATCCACCAGTGTCATCGCATGTCTGCTCTTTTCATGAAGCACAGTTAGAGTCATTGCATGTCTGTAATTTTCACAAACCACATATCACCAGTGTCATTGCATGTTTGTTCTTCCCACAAACCATACATAGATCCACCAGTGTCATTGCATGTGTGTCCTTCTCACAAACCACATATGGATCCACCAGTGTCATTGCATGTGTGTTCTTCCCACAGACCACACATGGATCCTCCAGTGTCATTGCATGTGAGTTCTTTTCACAGAACACGTAAGGATCCACCGGTGTCATTGCATGTGCGTTCCTCTCATAGACCCCACATGGATCCACCGGTGTCATCGCATGTCTGCTCTTTTCATGAACCATAGTTGGAGTCATTGCATGTGTGTTCCTCTCATTGAACACACATGGATCCACCGGCGTCATCGCATGTCTGCTCTTTTCATGAACCACAGTTAGAGTCATTGCATGTTTGTTCTTCTCACAAACCATATCATGTACCACACCCAGTGTTATTGCATGTGTGTTTTTCTCATTAACCACACATGGATCCACCAGTGTCATTGCATGTCTGCTCTTTTCATGAACCACAGTTAGAGTCATTGCATGTCTGTTCTTTTCACAAGCCACATATCACAAGTGTCATTGCATGTGTGTTCTTCCCACAGACCACACATGGATCCACCAGTCTCATTGCATGTGTGTTCTTCCCATGAACCACACATGGATCCACCAGTGTCATTGCATGTGTGTTCTTTTCACAGACCACATATGGATCCACCAATGTCATTGCATGTGTGTTCGTCTCACAGAACAAGGTAAGGATCCGCCAATGTCATTGCATGTGTGTTCCTCTCATAGACCACATATGGATCCACCGTTGTCATCGCATGTCTACTCTATTCATGAACCACAGTTAGAGTCATTGCATGTGTGTTCTTCTTATGAACCACAGCTAGAGTCATTGCATGTGTGTTCTTCTCACAAACCATATCATGAACCACACCCAGTGTCATTACATGTGTGTTATTCTCATTAACCACACATGGATCCACCAGTGTCATTACATGTCTCCTCTTTTCATGAACCACAGTTAGAGTCATTGCATGTCTGTTCGTTTCACCAACCACATATCACCAGTGTCATTGCATGTGTGTTCTTCCCACAAACCACACATGGATACACAAGTGTCATTCCATGTGTGTCCTTCCCATGAAGCACATATGGATCCACCAGTGTCATTGCATGTGTGTTCTTCCCACAGACCACACATGGATCCACTAGTGTCATTGCATGTGTGTTCTTTTCACAGACCACGTAAGGATCCACCGGTGTCATTGAATGTGTGTTACTCTCATAGACCACACATGGATCCACCTGTGTCATCGCATGTCTGCTCTTTTCATGAACCACAGTTAGAGTCATTGCATGTGTGTTCCTCTCATAGACCACACATGGATCCACCGGTGTCATCGCATGTCTGCTCTTGTCATGAACCACAGTTAGAGTCATTGCATGTGTGTTCTTCTCATGAACCACAACTAGAGTTATTGCATGTGTGTTCTTCTCACAAACCATATCATGTACCACACCAAGTGTTATTGCATGTGTGTTTTTCTCATTAATCACACATGGATCCACCACTGTCATTGCATGTCTGCTCTTTTCATGAACCACAGTTAGAGACATTGCATGTCTGTTCTTTTCACAAACCACATATCACAAGTGTCATTGCATGTGTGTTCTTCCCACAGACCACACATGGATCCACCAGTGTCATTGCATGTGTGTTCTTCCCATGAACCACACATGGATCCACCAGTGTCATTGCATGTGTGTTCTTTTCACAGACCACATATGGATCCACCAGTGTCATTGCATGTGTGTTCTTCGCACAGACCACGTAAGGATCCGCCAATGTCATTGCATGTGTGTTCCTCTCATAGACCACACTAGGATCCACCGGTGTCATCGCATGTCTGCTCTTTTGATGAACCACAGTTATAGTCATTCCATGTGTGTTATTCTCATGAACCACATCTACAGTCATTGCATGTGTGTTCTTCTCACAAACTATATCCTGTACCACAGCTAGAGTCATTGCATGTGTGTTCTTCTCATTAACCACACATGGATCCACAAGTGGCATTGCATGTCTGCTCTTTTCATGAACCACAGTTAGAGTCATTGCATGTCTGTTCTTTTCACAAACCACATGTCACTAGTGTCATTGCATGTGTGTTCTTCCCACAGACCACACATGGATCCACCAGTGTCATTTCATGTGTGTTCTTCCCATGAACCACACATGGATCCACCAGTGTCATTGCATGTGTGTTCTTCCCACAGACAACACATGGATCCACCAGTGTCATTGCATGTGTGTTTTTCCCATGAACCACACATGGAACCACCAGTGTCATTGCATGTGTGTTCTTTTCACAGACCACATATGGATCCACCAGTATCATTGCATGTGTGTTCGTCTCACAGAGCACGTAAGGATCCGCCAATGTCATTTCATGTGTGTTCCTCTCATATACCACACATGGATCCACCGGTGTCATCGCATGTCTGCTCTTTTCATAAACCACAGTTAGAGTCATTGCATGTGTGTTCTTCTCATGAACCACATCTAGAGTCATTGCATGTGTGTTCTTCTCACAAACCATATCATGAACCACATCTAGTGTCATTGCATGTGTGTTCTTCTCATTAACCACACATGGATCCACTAGTGTCATTGCATGTCTGCTCTTTTCATGAACTACAGTTAGAGTCATTGCATGTCTGTTCGTTTCACAAACCATATATCACTAGTGTCATTGCATGTGTGTTCTTCCCACAGACCACACATGGATACACAAGTGTCATTCCATGTGTGTCCTTCCCATGAAGCACATATGGATCCACCAGTGTCATTGCATGTGTGTTCTTCCTGCAGACCACACATGGATCCACCAGTGTCATTGCATGTGTGTTTTCCCATGAACCACACATGGATCCACTAGTGTCATTGCATGTGTGTTCTTCTCTTAGACCACGTAAGGATCCACCGGTGTCATTGCATGTGTGTTCCTCTCATATGCCACACATGGATCCACCGGTGTCATCGCATGTCTGCTCTTTTCATGAACCATAGTTAGAGTCATTGCATGTGTGTTCTTCTCACAAACCACATATGGATCCACCATTGTCATTGCATGTGTGTTCTTCTCACATACCACGTAAGGATCTGCCAATGTCATTTCATGTGTGTTCCTCTTATAGACCACACATGGATCCACCGGTGTCATCGCATGTCTGCTCTTTTCATGAACCACAGTTAGAGTCATTGCATGCGTGTTCTTCTCATGAACCCTAGCTAGAGTCATTGCATGTGTGTTCTTCTCACAAACCATATCATGAACCACACCTAGTGTCATTGCATGTGTGTTCTTCTCATTAACCACACATGGATCCACCAGTGTCATCGCATGTCTGCTCTTTTCATGAACCACAGTTAGAGTCATTGCATGTCTGTAATTTTCACAAACCACATATCACCAGTGTCATTGCATGTTTGTTCTTCCCACAAACCATACATAGATCCACCAGTGTCATTGCATGTGTGTCCTTCTCACAAACCACATATGGATCCACCAGTGTCATTGCATGTGTGTTCTTCCCACAGACCACACATGGATCCTCCAGTGTCATTGCATGTGAGTTCTTTTCACAGAACACGTAAGGATCCACCGGTGTCATTGCATGTGCGTTCCTCTCATAGACCCCACATGGATCCACCGGTGTCATCGCATGTCTGCTCTTTGCATGAACCATAATTGGAGTCATTGCATGTGTGTTCCTCTCATAGAACACACATGGATCCACCGGCGTCATCGCATGTCTGCTCTTTTCATGAACCACAGTTAGAGTCATTGCATGTGTGTTCTTCTCACAAACCATATCATGTACCACACCCAGTGTTATTGCATGTGTGTTTTTCTCATTAACCACACATGGATCCACCAGTGTCATTGCATGTCTGCTCTTTTCATGAACCACAGCTAGAGTCATTGCATGTCTGTTCTTTTCACAAGCCACATATCACAAGTGTCATTGCATGTGTGTTCTTCCCACAGACCACACATGGATCCACCAGTCTCATTGCATGTGTGTTCTTCCCATGAACCACACATGGATCCACCAGTGTCATTGCATGTGTGTTCTTTTCACAGACCACATATGGATCCACCAATGTCATTGCATGTGTGTTCGTCTCATAGAGCAAGGTAAGGATCCGCCAATGTCATTGCATGTGTGTTCCTCTCATAGACCACATATGGATCCACCGTTGTCATCGCATGTCTACTCTATTCATGAACCACAGTTAGAGTCATTGCATGTGTGTTCTTCTTATGAACCACAGCTAGAGTCATTGCATGTGTGTTCTTCTCACAAACCATATCATGAACCACACCCAGTGTCATTACATGTGTGTTATTCTCATTAACCACACATGGATCCACCAGTGTCATTACATGTCTCCTCTTTTCATGAACCACAGTTAGAGTCATTGCATGTCTGTTCGTTTCACCAACCACATATCACCAGTGTCATTGCATGTGTGTTCTTCCCACAAACCACACATGGATACACAAGTGTCATTCCATGTGTGTCCTTCCCATGAAGCACATATGGATCCACAAGTGTCATTGCATGTGTGTTCTTCCCACAGACCACACATGGATCCACTAGTGTCATTGCATGTGTGTTCTTTTCACAGACCACGTAAGGATCCACCGGTGTCATTGAATGTGTGTTACTCTCATAGACCACACATGGATCCACCTGTGTCATCGCATGTCTGCTCTTTTCATGAACCACAGTTAGAGTCATTGCATGTGTGTTCCTCTCATAGACCACACATGGATCCACCGGTGTCATCGCATGTCTGCTCTTGTCATGAACCACAGTTAGAGTCATTGCATGTGTGTTCTTCTCATGAACCACAACTAGAGTTATTGCATGTGTGTTCTTCTCACAAACCATATCATGTACCACACCAAGTGTTATTGCATGTGTGTTTTTCTCATTAATCACACATGGATCCACCACTGTCATTGCATGTCTGCTCTTTTCATGAACCACAGTTAGAGACATTGCATGTCTGTTCTTTTCACAAACCACATATCACCAGTGTCATTGCATGTGTGTTCTTCCCACAGACCACACATGGATCCACCAGTGTCATTGCATGTGTGTTCTTCCCATGAACCACACATGGATCCACCAGTGTCATTGCATGTGTGTTCTTTTCACAGACCACATATGGATCCACCAGTGTCATTGCATGTGTGTTCTTCGCACAGACCACGTAAGGATCCGCCAATGTAATTGCATGTGTGTTCCTCTCATAGACCACACATGGATCCACCGGTGTCATCGCATGTCTGCTCTTTTCATGAACCATAGTTATAGTCATTCCATGTGTGTTCTTCTCATGAACCACATCTACAGTCATTGCATGTGTGTTCTTCTCACAAACTATATCCTGTACCACAGCTAGAGTCATTGCATGTGTGTTCTTCTCATTAACCACACATGGATCCACAAGTGGCATTGCATGTCTGCTCTTTTCATGAACCACAGTTAGAGTCATTGCATGTCTGTTCTTTTCACAAACCACATGTCACTAGTGTCATTGCATGTGTGTTCTTCCCACAGACCACACATGGATCCACCAGTGTCATTTCATGTGTGTTCTTCCCATGAACCACACATGGATCCACCAGTGTCATTGCATGTGTGTTCTTTTCACAAACCACATTTGGATCCACCAGTGTCATTGCATGTGTGTTCTTCTCACAGACCACATACGGATCCACCGGTGTCATTGCATGTGTGTTCCTCTCATAGACCACACATGGATCCACCAGTGTCATTGCATGTCTGCTCTTTTCATGAACCACAGTTAGAGTCATTGCATGTGTGTCCTTCTCACAAACCACATATCACAAGTGTCATTGCATGTGTGTTCTTCCCACAGACCACACATGGATCCACCAGTGTCATTGCATGTGTGTTCTTCCCATGAACCACACATGGATCCACCAGTGTCATTGCATGTGTGTTCTTTTCACATACCACATATGGATCCACCAGTGTCATTGCATGTGTGTTCTTCTCATAGACCACATAAGGATCCATCGATGTCATCGCATGTATGTTCCTCTCATATACCACACATGGATCCACCGGTGTCATCGCATGTCTGCTCTTTTCATGAACCACAGTTAGAGTCATTGCATGTGTGTTTTTCTCATGAACCACATCTAGAGTCATTGCATGTGTGTTCTTCTCACAAACCATATCATGAACCACACACAGTGTCATTGCATGTGTGTTCTTCTCATTAACCACACATGGATCCACTAGTGTCATTGCATGTCTGCTCTTTTCATGAACCACAGTTAGAGTCATTGCATGTCTGTTCTTTTCACAAACCATATATCACTAGTGTCATTGCATGTGTGTTCTTCCCACAGACCACACATGGATACACAAGTGTCATTTCATGTGTGTCCTTCCCATGAAGCACATATGGATCCACCAGTGTCATTGCATGTGTGTTCTTCCCACAGACGACACATGGATCCACCAGTGTCATTGCATGTGTGTTCTTTTCACAGACCACGTAAGGATCCACCGGTGTCATTGATTGTGTGTTCCTCTCATAGACCACACATGGATCCACCGGTGTCATCGCATGTCTGCTCTTTTCATGAACCACAGTTAGAGTCATTGCATGTGTGTCCTTCTTAGAAACCACATATCATTAGTGTCAATGCATGTGTGTTCTTCCCACAGACCACACATGGATCCACCAGTGTCATTGCATGTGTGTTTTCCCATGAACCACACATGGATCCACTAGTGTCATTGCATGTGTGTTCTTCTCTTAGACCACGTAAGGATCCACCGGTGTCATTGCATGTGTGTTCCTCTCATATGCCACACATGGATCCACCGGTGTCATCGCATGTCTGCTCTTTTCATGAACCATAGTTAGAGTCATTGCATGTGTGTTCTTCTCACAAACCACATATGGATCCACCATTGTCATTGCATGTGTGTTCTTCTCACAGACCACGTAAGGATCTGCCAATGTCATTGCATGTGTGTTCTTCTCATAGACCACATAAGGATCCACCGATGTCATTGCATGCGTGTTCCTCTCATATACCACACATGGATCCACCGGTGTCATCGCATGTCTGCTCTTTTCATAAACCACAGTTAGAGTCATTGCATGTGTGTTCTTCTCATGAACCACATCTAGAGTCATTGCATGTGTGTTCTTCTCACAAACCATATCATGAACCACATCTAGTGTCATTGCATGTGTGTTCTTCTCATTAACTACACATGGATCCACTAGTGTCATTGCATGTCTGCTCTTTTCATGAACCACAGTTAGAGTCATTGCATGTCTGTTCTTTTCACAAACCATATATCACTAGTGTCATTGCATGTGTGTTCTTCCCACAGACCACACATGGATACACAAGTGTCATTCCATGTGTGTCCTTCCCATGAAGCACATATGGATCCACCAGTGTCATTGCATGTGTGATCTTCCCGCAGACCACACATGGATCCACCAGTGTCATTGCATGTGTGTTTTCCCATGAACCACACATGGATCCACTAGTGTCATTGCATGTGTGTTCTTCTCTTAGACCACGTAAGGATCCACCGGTGTCATTGCATGTGTGTTCCTCTCATATGCCACACATGGATCGACCGGTGTCATCGCATGTCTGCTCTTTTCATGAACCATAGTTAGAGTCATTGCATGTGTGTTCTTTTCACAGACCACATATGGATCCACCATTGTCATTGCATGTGTGTTCTTCTCACATACCACGTAAGGATCTGCCAATGTCATTGCATGTGTGTTCCTCTTATAGACCACACATGGATCCACCGGTGTCATCGCATGTCTGCTCTTTTCATGAACCACAGTTAGAGTCATTGCATGCGTGTTCTTCTCATGAACCCTAGCTAGAGTCATTGCATGTGTGTTCTTCTCACAAACCATATCATGAACCACACCCAGTGTCATTGCATGTGTGTTCTTCTCATTAACCACACATGGATCCACCAGTGTCATCGCATGTCTGCTCTTTTCATGAACCACAGTTAGAGTCATTGCATGTCTGTAATTTTCACAAACCACATATCACCAGTGTCATTGCATGTTTGTTCTTCCCACAAACCATACATAGATCCACCAGTGTCATTGCATGTGTGTTCTTCCCATGAACCACACATGGATCCACCAGTGTCATTGCATGTGTGTTCTTTTCACAAACCACATTTGGATCCACCAGTGTCATTGCATGTGTGTTCTTCTCACAGACCACATACGGATCCACCGGTGTCATTGCATGTGTGTTCCTCTCATAGACCACACATGGATCCACCAGTGTCATTGCATGTCTGCTCTTTTCATGAACCACAGTTAGAGTCATTGCATGTGTGTCCTTCTCACAAACCACATATCACAAGTGTCATTGCATGTGTGTTCTTCCCACAGACCACACATGGATCCACCAGTGTCATTGCATGTGTGTTCTTCCCATGAACCACACATGGATCCACCAGTGTCATTGCATGTGTGTTCTTTTCACATACCACATATGGATCCACCAGTGTCATTGCATGTGTGTTCTTCTCATAGACCACATAAGGATCCATCGATGTCATCGCATGTGTGTTCCTCTCATATACCACACATGGATCCACCGGTGTCATCGCATGTCTGCTCTTTGCATGAACCACAGTTAGAGTCATTGCATGTGTGTTTTTCTCATGAACCACATCTAGAGTCATTGCATGTGTGTTCTTCTCACAAACCATATCATGAACCACACACAGTGTCATTGCATGTGTGTTCTTCTCATTAACCACACATGGATCCACTAGTGTCATTGCATGTCTGCTCTTTTCATGAACCACAGTTAGAGTCATTGCATGTCTGTTCTTTTCACAAACCATATATCACTAGTGTCATTGCATGTGTGTTCTTCCCACAGACCACACATGGATACACAAGTGTCATTTCATGTGTGTCCTTCCCATGAAGCACATATGGATCCACCAGTGTCATTGCATGTGTGTTCTTCCCACAGACGACACATGGATCCACCAGTGTCATTGCATGTGTGTTCTTTTCACAGACCACGTAAGGATCCACCGGTGTCATTGATTGTGTGTTCCTCTCATAGACCACACATGGATCCACCGGTGTCATCGCATGTCTGCTCTTTTCATGAACCACAGTTAGAGTCATTGCATGTGTGTCCTTCTTAGAAACCACATATCATTAGTGTCAATGCATGTGTGTTCTTCCCACAGACCACACATGGATCCACCAGTGTCATTGCATGTGTGTTTTCCCATGAACCACACATGGATCCACTAGTGTCATTGCATGTGTGTTCTTCTCTTAGACCACGTAAGGATCCACCGGTGTCATTGCATGTGTGTTCCTCTCATATGCCACACATGGATCCACCGGTGTCATCGCATGTCTGCTCTTTTCATGAACCATAGTTAGAGTCATTGCATGTGTGTTCTTCTCACAAACCACATATGGATCCACCATTGTCATTGCATGTGTGTTCTTCTCACAGACCACGTAAGGATCTGCCAATGTCATTGCATGTGTGTTCTTCTCATAGACCACATAAGGATCCACCGATGTCATTGCATGCGTGTTCCTCTCATATACCACACATGGATCCACCGGTGTCATCGCATGTCTGCTCTTTTCATAAACCACAGTTAGAGTCATTGCATGTGTGTTCTTCTCATGAACCACATCTAGAGTCATTGCATGTGTGTTCTTCTCACAAACCATATCATGAACCACATCTAGTGTCATTGCATGTGTGTTCTTCTCATTAACTACACATGGATCCACTAGTGTCATTGCATGTCTGCTCTTTTCATGAACCACAGTTAGAGTCATTGCATGTCTGTTCTTTTCACAAACCATATATCACTAGTGTCATTGCATGTGTGTTCTTCCCACAGACCACACATGGATACACAAGTGTCATTCCATGTGTGTCCTTCCCATGAAGCACATATGGATCCACCAGTGTCATTGCATGTGTGATCTTCCCGCAGACCACACATGGATCCACCAGTGTCATTGCATGTGTGTTTTCCCATGAACCACACATGGATCCACTAGTGTCATTGCATGTGTGTTCTTCTCTTAGACCACGTAAGGATCCACCGGTGTCATTGCATGTGTGTTCCTCTCATATGCCACACATGGATCCACCGGTGTCATCGCATGTCTGCTCTTTTCATGAACCATAGTTAGAGTCATTGCATGTGTGTTCTTCTCACAAACCACATATGGATCCACCATTGTCATTGCATGTGTGTTCTTCTCACATACCACGTAAGGATCTGCCAATGTCATTGCATGTGTGTTCCTCTTATAGACCACACATGGATCCACCGGTGTCATCGCATGTCTGCTCTTTTCATGAACCACAGTTAGAGTCATTGCATGCGTGTTCTTCTCATGAACCCTAGCTAGAGTCATTGCATGTGTGTTCTTCTCACAAACCATATCATGAACCACACCCAGTGTCATTGCATGTGTGTTCTTCTCATTAACCACACATGGATCCACCAGTGTCATCGCATGTCTGCTCTTTTCATGAACCACAGTTAGAGTCATTGCATGTCTGTAATTTTCACAAACCACATATCACCAGTGTCATTGCATGTTTGTTCTTCCCACAAACCATACATAGATCCACCAGTGTCATTGCATGTGTGTCCTTCTCACAAACCACATATGGATCCACCAGTGTCATTGCATGTGTGTTCTTCCCACAGACCACACATGGATCCTCCAGTGTCATTGCATGTGAGTTCTTTTCACAGAACACGTAAGGATCCACCGGTGTCATTGCATGTGCGTTCCTCTCATAGACCCCACATGGGTCCACCGGTGTCATCGCATGTCTGCTCTTTTCATGAACCATAGTTGGAGTCATTGCATGTGTGTTCCTCTCATAGAACACACATGGATCCACCGGCGTCATTGCATGTCTGCTCTTTTCATGAACCACAGTTAGAGTCATTGCATGTGTGTTCTTCTCACAAACCATATCATGTACCACACCCAGTGTTATTGCATGTGTGTTTTTCTCATTAACCACACATGGATCCACCAGTGTCATTGCATGTCTGCTCTTTTCATGAACCACAGTTAGAGTCATTGCATGTCTGTTCTTTTCACAAGCCACATATCACAAGTGTCATTGCATGTGTGTTCTTCCTACTGACCACACATGGATCCACCAGTCTCATTGCATGTGTGTTCTTCCCATGAACCACACATGGATCCACCAGTGTCATTGCATGTGTGTTCTTTTCACAGACCACATATGGATCCACCAATGTCATTGCATGTGTGTTCGTCTCACAGAGCAAGGTAAGGATCCGCCAATGTCATTGCATGTGTGTTCCTCTCATAGACCACATATGGATCCACCGGTGTCATCGCATGTCTACTCTATTCATGAACCACAGTTAGAGTCATTGCATGTGTGTTCTTCTCATGAACCACAGCTAGAGTCATTGCATGTGTGTTCTTCTCACAAACCATATCATGAACCACACCCAGTGTCATTACATGTGTGTTATTCTCATTAACCACACATGGATATACCTGTGTCATTACATGTCTCTTCTTTTCATGAACCACAGTTAGAGTCATTGCATGTCTGTTCGTTTCACCAACCACATATCACCAGTGTCATTGCATGTGTGTTCTTCCCACAAACCACACATGGATACACAAGTGTCATTCCATGTGTGTCCTTCCCATGAAGCACATATGGATCCACTAGTGTCATTGCATGTGTGTTCTTCCCACAGACCACACATGGATCCACCAGTGTCATTGCATGTGTGTTCTTTTCACAGACCACGTAAGGATCCACCGGTGTCATTGCATGTGTGTTCCTCTCATAGACCACACATGGATCCACCCGTGTCATCGCATGTCTGCTCTTTTCATGAACCACAGTTAGAGTCATTGCAAGTGTGTTCCTCTCATAGACCACACATGGATCCACCGGTGTCATCGCATGTCTGCTCTTGTCATGAACCACAGTTAGAGTCATTGCATGTGTGTTCTTCTCATGAACCACAACTAGAGTTATTTCATGTGTGTTCTTATCACAAACCATATCATGTACCATACCAAGTGTTATTGCATGTGTGTTTTTCTCATTAGCCACACATGGATCCACCACTGTCATTGCATGTCTGCTCTTTTCATGAACCACAGTTAGAGTCATTGCATGTCTGTTCTTTTCACAAACCACATATCACCAGTGTCATTGCATGTGTGTTCTTCCCACAGACCACACATGGATCCACCAGTGTCATTGCATGTGTGTTCTTCCCATGAACCACACATGGATCCACCAGTGTCATTGCATGTGTGTTCTTTTCACAGACCACATATGGATCCACCAGTGTCATTGCATGTGTGTTCTTCTCACAGACCACGTAAGGATCCGCCAATGTCATTGCATGTGTGTTCCTCTCATAGACCACACATGGATCCACCGGTGTCATCGCATGTCTGCTCTTTTCATGAACCACAGTTATAGTCATTCCATGTGTGTTCTTCTCATGAACCACATCTACCGTCATTGCATGCGTGTTCTTCTCACAAACTAAATCATGTACCACACCCAGAGTCATTGTATGTGTGTTCTTCTCATTAACCACACATGGATCCACCAGTGTCATTGCATGTCTGCTCTTTTTATGAACCACAGTTAGAGTTATTGCATGTCTGTTCTTTTCACAAACCACATGTCACTAGTGTCATTGCATGTGTGTTCTTCCCATAGACCACACATGGATCCACCAGTGTCATTGCATGTGTGTTCTTCCCATGAACCACACATGGATCCACCAGTGTCATTGCATGTGTGTTCTTTTCACAAACCACATTTGGATCCACCAGTGTCATTGCATGTGTGTTCTTCTCACAGACCACATACGGATCCACCGGTGTCATTGCATGTGTGTTCCTCTCATAGACCACACATGGATCCACCGGTGTCATCGCATGTCTGCACTTTTCATGAACCACAGTTAGAGTCATTGCATATGTGTCCTTCTCACAAACCACATATCACTAGTGTCATTGGATGTGTGTTCTTCCCATAGACCACACATGGATCCACCAGTGTCATTGCATGTGTGTTCTTCCCATGAACCACACATGGAACCACCAGTGTCATTGCATGTGTGTTCTTTTCACACACCACATATGGATACACTAGTGTCATTGAATGTGTGGTCTTCTCACATACCACGTAAGGATCCACCGGTGTCATTGCATGTGTGTTCCTCTCATATACCACACATGGATCCACCGGTGTCATCGCATGTCTGCTCTTTTCATGAACCACAGTTAGAGTCATTGCATGTGTTTTCCTCTCATAGACCACACATGGATCCACCAGTGTCATTGCATGTTTGCTCTTTTCATGAACCACAGTTAGAGTCATTGCATGTGTGTCCTTCTCACAAACCACATATCACTAGTGTCATTGCATGTGTGTTCTTCACACAGACCACACATGGATCCACCAGTGTCATTGCATGTGTGTTCTTCCCATGAACCACAAATGGATCCACCAGTTTCATTGCATGTGTGTCCTTCTCACAAACCACATATGGATCCACCAGTGTCATTGCATGTGTGTTCTTTTCACATACCACGTAAGGATCCACCGGTGTCATTGCATGTGTGTTCCTCTCATAGACCACACATGGATCCACCGGTGTCATCGCATGTCTGCTCTTTTCATGAACCACAGTTAGAGTCATTGCATGTGTGTTCTTCTCATGAACCACAGCTAGAGTCATTGCATGTGTGTTCTTCTCACAAACCATATGATGAACCACACCCAGTGTCATTGCATGTGTGTTCTTCTCATTAACCACACATGGATCCACCAGTGTCATCGCATGTCTGCTCTTTTCATGAACCACAGTTAGAGTCATTGCATGTCTGTTATTTTCACAAACCACATATCACCAGTGTCATTGCATGTTTGTTCTTCCCACAAACCATACATAGATCCAGCAGTGTCATTGCATGTGTGTCCTTCTCACAAACCACATATGGATCCACCAGTGTCATTGCATGTGTGTTCTTCCCACAGACCACACATGGATCCTCCAGTGTCATTGCATGTGTGTTCTTTTCACAGAACACGTAAGGATCCACCGGTGTCATTGCATGTGTGTTCCTCTCATAGACCACACATGGATCCACCGGTGTCATCGCATGTCTGCTCTTTTCATGAACCACAGTTGGAGTCATTGCATGTGTGCTCCTCTCATAGAACACACATGGATCCATCGGTATCATCGCATGTCTGCTCTTTTCATGAACCACAGTTAGAGTCATTGCATGTGTGTTCTTCTCACAAACCATATCATGTACCACACCCAGTGTTATTGCATGTGTGTTTTTCTCATTAACCACACATGGATCCACCAGTGTCATTGCATGTCTGCTCTTTTCATGAACCACAGTTAGAGTCATTGCATGTCTATTCTTTTCACAAGCCACATATCACCAGTGTCATTGCATGTGTGTTCTTCCCATAGACCACACATGGATCCACCAGTGTCATTGCATGTGTGTTCTTCCCATTTACCACACATGGATCCACCAGTGTCATTGCATGTGTGTTCTTTTCACAGACCACATATGGATCCACCAGTGTCATTGCATGTGTGTTCGTCTCACAGAGCACGTAAGGATCCGCCAATGTCATTGCATGTGTGTTCCTGTCATAGACCACATATGGAAACACCGGTGTCATCGCATGTCTACTCTATTCATGAACCACAGTTAGAGTCATTGCATGTGTGTTCTTCTCATGAACCACAGCTAGAGTCATTGCATGTGTGTTCTTCTCACAAACCATATCATGAACCACACCCAGTGTCATTACATGTGTGTTCTTCTCATTAACCACACATGGATCCACCTGTGTCATTACATGTCTCCTCTTTTCATGAACCACAGTTAGAGTCATTGCATGTCTGTTCTTTTCACCAACCACATATCACCAGTGTCATTGCATGTGTGTTCTAACCACAAACCATACATGGATACACAAGTGTCATTCCATGTGTGTCCTTCCCATGAAGAACATATGGATCCACCAGTGTCATTGCATGCGTGTTCTTCCCACAGACCACACATGGATCCACCAGTGTCATTACATGTGTGTTCTTTTCACAAACCACGTAAGGATCCACCGGTGTCATTGCATGTGTGTTCCTCTCATAGACCACACATGGATCCACCTGTGTCATCGCATGTCTGCTCTTTTCACGAACCACAGTTAGAGTCATTGCATGTGTGTTCCTCTCATAGACCACACATGGATCCACCGGTGTCATCGCATGTCTTCTCTTGTCATGAACCACAGTTAGAGTCATTGCATGTGTGTTCTTCTCATGAACCACAACTAGAGTTATTGCATGTGTGTTCTTCTCACAAACCATATCATGTACCACACCAAGTGTTATTGCATGTGTGTTTTTCTCATTAACCACACATGGATCCACCACTGTCATTGCATGTCTGCTCTTTTCATGAACCACAGTTAGAGTCATTGCATGTCTGTTCTTTTCACAAACCACATATCACCAGTGTCATTGCATGTGTGTTCTTCCCACAGACCACACATGGATCCTCCAGTGTCATTGCATGTGTGTTCTTCCCATGAACCACCCATGGATCCACCAGTGTCATTGCATGTGTGTTCTTTTCACAGACCACATATGGATCCACCAGTGTCATTGCATGTGTGTTCTTCTCACAGACCACATAAGGATCCGCCAATGTCATTGCATGTGTGTTCCTCTCATAGACCACACATGGATCCACCGGTGTCATCGCATGTCTGCTCTTTTCATGAACCACAGTTATAGTCATTCCATGTGTGTTCTTCTCATGAACCACATCTACAGTCATTGCATGTGTGTTCTTCTCACAAACTATATCCTGTACCACACCCAGAGTCATTGCATGTGTGTTCTTCTCATTAACCACACATGGATCCACCAGTGTCATTGCATGTCTGCTCTTTTCATGAACCACAGTTAGAGTCATTGCATGACTGTTCTTTTCACAAACCACATGTCACTAGTGTCATTGCATGTGTGTTCTTCCCTGTAACTACCTCGGTGAATTACGCTCCTAGTTACAAGCCTTGATGAACGGAAATGGTTGAAATAGTACGGTGGGGCCCAAATGCCACTCACAGGTAGACCTTTCGGCCGTCCCAACCATTTCCAAACATCGGGACAAGAACGGGCGGCGTAATCGGCAGGCGAAGGGATCAACTACATACACAAATGAGTATGTATGCAAGCCACTATACAACAGTACATCAGAGCCATTCCATCTAAAAAGAAAGGAAATATGGCAACGCCATACGGCAAGATCCAAATATCCTAGATAGATATAATAGTTTAGGATATCTCCTCATACATCAATCAACAGAGTGTCAAGCGGAAGCGGAAGATAAAATCCGAGTACGGATAAGAAGCAAATCGGCATAAGATGCCCCATAAATAAGCAGATCCCGCCCACAGATCTCACGGATCCCCGTTCCCGGAATCTCTACACCGAATGATCGTTGCCCACATCGTCCGTCTCTTCCACCCAGTATCCATCTTGCGAGTGTACCTGTTCATCTGAACCAAATAATTTATCGTGTGAGACCCTAGGGGTACTCAGCAAGTCTTTATGCCTCTAAAGGGGACACAACCTGGGGTGACGCAATTGCAGCAAAAGATAAACCCTAGCAATTCTATAGATACTCGCTAACCATCCGCCTAACCAGAGATAGACGGATGTCCGTTAATTAATAACAACAGTTATAACAGTTATAATGGTAATCTTAACAGATCCATCCTCCTCCTCGCTTACCGATGAGGAAGCGGACGAACAACCCCCATCCGTTGGCAGTTTTATTATCCATTCCATGAGTGTTGTACTATTTACTAGTCAGGTACCTAGTCTAGTGAAATTAAAAGCGGTACTTTAGTTATGCTTGTCTATGATCGAGAAACTATGCTCCAAGTCGTCCATAACCGCGGACACGGCTTTCAGAAAGTTTTACCCTGCAGGGGTGCACAAATAGCAACACACATTCGATATGCCTCGGAAAAACCAAATCAAAACCCAACGAGGCAGTCACGACAAAGCAATCACAGGATTCAGAAATATTTCAGGGGGCCACCCCATTGAGCTACCCGCAACGAAGTTAGCTGACTCCGAGACGGCCTCAAGGTTTGTGGAGCCGGCTGTAAACGACTGGGAACCCGAAAGTGTGACTGGGCTTGTCGATACAGCGAAAACGGGTCACGGCCCTAAATAGTACAGTGTGCATTACCTCGCACAATCTTAAATTAAAGCAGTAAAGCATGGCATAAGTACAGGATAGTAAATAAATCCTCAAACTAGTTTGTGGCCCCAAGAAATAAGAATGAATCAAGCTCTGGCTCAGGGGGGTTCATAAGCCTCCCGGATGTGGATAGCGCGAATATTCAAGGAACAGGAATCAAGTACTCGGGGTCCTACGGGACACAAGTGAGCCTGAAAACCAAATAGCGAATATGGCTCACCGATGCCACTTTCATTAGTTATCCCAATACTACTCAGGTTAATTTGTTTAGGTACCTCGTTATCCATCAGACACTCACATACCCTACACATGCTGTTTTACGACTCGCATGGCTCAAACAACTCCTGTAGTAATGGCTCATGGGATGGAGGAACAAGCTTCGGTGGGGTTTAAAGTAAAGGCTATGCATTACTTGGGATTCAATTTAATGCAATCGCGACTCAATGATGCAAGAATAAGATAGAGGCAATAGGTACTATATGTATGCAAGCATGTGGTAGTGCTTGCCTGGCAGCTCAGTTGAAGCAAAGGATGGATCTGGGTAGTGCTCCTGGTTCTCTTGGTATATCCCCTGCTCAGCGTCTATTCGAAGAAGAACCAAACAAACAAGGGCCAACATAAATAAAGTGCATAAGCATATGAATAAAATGCGACAAGCAAACAATCATGCCATGATGAATGATGCACAATTTGCATGGCAATAAGGTAGCATGGCATGGGTGAGGTGTGGAAAAACAATAATAAAGCATTATATTGGGTTTTGGCCACATTTTATTCACAATTAAGTTGCTGTCCACAATATATTTATATGATGCATGCTTCAAAACAAACCAAGGAATGCATAAACAGAAAGGTCTCGTCGAGCTAATCGTTTTAGACATATCATTTATTAAATTTGGAGTTATAAATCAAAAGTTATTAATTAATTAAGATAAAGGGGCAAATTATTGTAATTTAAATAAACTTGGAATTTTAAATGTTCAAAATATATTTTAGATTGCATATTTGAATTCCTCACATTTTTCTGATTTGAAAACATATATTATTTGTATTATTTGGATTTATATTTCAAAAGTTATTTAAAAACAGAATTTAAATTGAATTTGAATTAATTTGAAAAAGATTTGAATTTAAACAGATAGACTGAAATACTTTTTATACTCAGTCTAATCTAGCCACAGACGCTTATAGGTGGGGCCAGGCTGACTGGGTGTCCACGCGCGCAGAAAAGCGTTTTACACCGCGGCCTGTTCTAGCCCAGAGGATGACAGGTGGGGCTAGCTGGCTCGGGCCCAGGCGTCAGCGATCGAACGCGCGGGGACTGCGGGTTGAGGCTGAGGTTATGCGGGTGGGTTCTCTGCAAGATTGTCTGGGTGGCTGTCTGGTGGGCCAAAGGGTACCGCGGGTTGATGCATAAAGAAAGGCAGGGGGTTTTCGGCAAAACGTCGCGGCCGTACTGTAGATCTTCCTCTGAATCTGTCTGTCGACAGATCGGTGCGCAGCAGCGGCACGCGGCGCGCGGGGCTCGAACCAGGGATCTGCGGGCGCGCGCTGGGGTGGCTAACCAGTGCGGCTAGCGGCGGGTTGGTGCTAGGAGGGCGGACGGGACCTAGCTAGGGCTTCTGCGCGGCGCGGGAGCGAGCAGACATAGCGAGCGACGGCGCGCGGAGGGCGCTCGACGGAAAGTCCGGCGAGGCCAGGGCGAGTCGGCGACGACGAGGATGTCTGGGGGGTTGAGTAGCTCACCGAGAGTGCGTTGGTGGCGTTGGATCGGGTCGGGGCGCTGGCGATCGACGACGGCGCAGACGGACCGGAGCTAGGGTTTCTCGTCGGTGCAGCGTCGGCCTGGTGGTTCTGGTACTCCTCCTTCTCGCTGGTGTCTACTGGACGTTGCAGGGGAGCCTCCTCGAACTTCCTCGACACCTAGCGCTTCACGCCGCCGGCTGGTCTGAGTAAGGGCGGTGGAGGCCGAGGGTTTTCCGGCGAGGGGGTAGACGGTGGTGGAGGAGAGAGGGGAGGGAGAAGGGCGTCCTTGGGGTGGATCTGGGGATGGTCTGGCGAGGCAGAGAGGCAGGAGATAAGCAGAGGGAGGGAGAGGCTGCCGTGGAGGAGTGGGTGGATGAAAAGGTGGCTCGGCCACCTTTTCTCTACCTCTCCTCATGTGCTCTGGTCAGGCAGGAGGCAGGGCAGGGCGAGGGGCAGGTAGATGGGGACGTCCAGGTGGGGTAGGGTGAGGCCAGGAGGGAGGCTCGGGGTGGAGGGGCCCTTGTGGCATAGAGAGAAAAGCGAGAGGGAGGAGCTCGGGTGGGGGCTAGGGTAGGAGCTAGGCTCGGTTAGGGTTTAGGTTTGGTGGGGTAGCTAGGTGGCCAGGGTGGCCAAGCTAGGTAGGTCATGGTGGGGTGGCTCGGCTAGAGAGAGGAGAGAAGAGGGAGGTTACTTAGGGTTTGGTGTAGATTAGGTGTAGCTTAGGGTTTAGGTTTAGATGGGGTATGGGTATGGTGATGATGGAGTAGGTTTAGATGAGAGAGAGATGAGGGGTGAGGTTTATTGTTTTGTCAAGCTCAAGCAAGATCAAGCAAAGAGCGGGCAAGAACTAGACAAGGAAAAGAGAGGGTGAGGATTAAGCAAGATCACACTAGATCCCACCAAGAGAAGGGGAAGATAGAGATGCTCCCCTCAAACAAACAAAATCCAAAAGGCAAGCAAAAAGGTGGTACTTGCATGGGCCATGCAAAAATATTCAATGCCATGTGTATTTTGTGAGAACAATAATATTAACATGGCATTATTATTATGCATTCCAAAAATTGGAAAAAAAAGGCCAAGCAAAAAGAATTAACAAGGATGTCCCATGTGGAGTAGATGGAGATGACCATTTTGATATACAATGGGACTTGCTAGTGTGTATATGCCACTAGGTAGTTAATAAGCCCACAAAATATTCCAACATGATGATCACCCCCAAAACAACACATATGAGAGCTAGAAATAGGGTTCCACCCACAAGGCATGCAAAGGTGGCCATGTGGCTCTCATATATCAATGAGGTGAAAACAACATGATGCCAAGATGAGAGCATGTGGAAAAGAATTGGATCCATCCCAACCCACATGAGCTAGAAGTAAAACCAGTAATGCCAAGCTCATATTTAGTTGGATGGTGGAATTATAAGGTGGTGAAAGAAAGGTGGTGGAGTTAATAAAAGATATGCCCCCAACTCAACTTGGGCATTGAAACAATATATCAAGAACCAAATACAATATCAAGAAGCAAATACAATTACTAATGCATATGAGATAAGAACCAAATGGAAAAGGGTTTTATATGATGCTCAAATGCAAGGTGGCATGATGACATGAGCATGATATAATTATGATGCAACCATTGTATGTTTGAAGTAGCCATTATATTACTAGACCAAGTAGCATTACAATTGTTAGACAACTGGGATGCTACAACTCTCCCCCACTAAACAGGAATCTCGCCCCGAGATTCTAGGAAGAAGAAGACACAAAGAGGGTAGGATACTTGGCACGGAGGTCATCTTCACGTTCCCAAGTGGCTTCATCAACGGAATGGTGCGACCACTGCACCTTGCAGAACTTGATGGACTTGTTGCGAGTCCTTCTTTCTGCGATCTCAAGGATTTTTGTGGGGTGTTCTTGATAAGACAGGTCTTCTTGGAGATTGATAAGCTCATGATCCACGGTCCTGCCGGGATCCTTGAAGCACTTCTTGAGGTGCGAGATGTGGAAAACATCATGGACCTTGAGTTTTTCCGGGAGCTCAAGAGCATAAGCAACTTCTCCTCTTCTTCCACGGATTTTGAAAGGACCGATGTATCTAGGAGCCAGCTTTCCTTTGATACCAAAACGGTGCGTGCCTCTCATGGGAGTGACACGAAGGTAAACGAGATCACCAGGGACATACTCCATGTCCGTGTGCTTCCTGTCATAACTGCTCTTCTGGCGACTTTGAGCAATCCTCAGATTTTCAAGAATGATATGAACCTTCTCCTCCGCTTGAATCACAATGTCAGGGCCAAACAACATTCTTTCACCTGCACCCGACCAACCAATCGGAGTTCTGCATTTGCGACCATAGAGAGCCTCAAATGGTGCCATCTTTAGACTTTTCTGGAAGCTGTTGTTGTAAGAGAACTCAGCATAAGGAAGACATTCTTCCCACTTCATGCCAAACGAGATGACGCAAGCACGAAGCATATCCTCCAGAATCTGATTGATCCTTTCCACTTGTCCTTGCGACTGAGGGTGGTAGGCTGTGCTGAAGTTCAACTTTGTTCCCAAAGCATTTTGGAAACTCTCCCAGAACTTGGAAGTGAAGATACTTCCATGGTCTGAACTGATCTCGAGAGGAACCCCATACAGAGAGACAATTCTGTTGATATAGAGCTCCGCCAACTGAATCGCAGAAATGGTTTCCTTGACGGGGAAGAAGTGAGCCACTTTAGAAAGCCTGTCAATGACAACAAAGATTGCATTGTTGCCCTTCTGTGACCTAGGAAAACCAGTGATGAAGTCCATCTCTACTTTCTCCCATTTCCATTCCGGGGGTTTCAATGGCTGTAGAAGACCGGAAGGTTTCTGATGAATAGCTTTCACTCTGCGGCAGACATCACACTCCGAGACATACTTGGCACAATACCTTTTCAAACCAGGCCACCAATATTGTGTTTTCAAGTCCATGTACATCTTTGTGCTGCCAGGGTGGATAGAAAGAACAGAATCATGCGCCTCCTTGAGAACTTGCTCTCTCAAACCCGGGTAGTTCGGAACAAACATCCGGTGTTCAAAGAAAAGCGTGCCTTGATCATCGATGTGGAAGGACTCATACTTCGGAAGCTGAATCCTGGAGATGATTTTTCTTGTGTGCGGATCACCAAGCTGAGAAGAGAGAACCTTTTCTTCCAAGAGAGGGGTTGCTAGAAGGTTCAGGAGATACCCTTGTTCCACAATTTCAAGGTTGAGCTGACGGAATTCCTCGCACAAGAGAGGCTGTTGTTCTTCCATCATGAGGTTGTTGACATAAGCTTTGCGGCTGAGAGCATCTTCCATGACATTAGCTTTGCCCGGAGTGTAGTTGATGGTCAAATCGAAGTCATTGATTGCTTCAATCCATCTCCTTTGCCGAAGGTTGAGATCAGGCTGAGTAAAGATATACTTCAGACTCTTGTGATCAGAAAAGTTCTCACATCGGTTGCCAAGCAAGTAGTGCCTCCATACTTTCAAAGCAAAGACAATTGCTGCGAGCTCGAGGTCATGTGTAGGATAGTTGATCTCATGCATCTTCAACTAACGAGAGGCATAAGCAACAACTTGTTTTTCTTGCATGAGGACCGCACCCAATCCATGCAAAGAGGCGTCACAGAAGATCTGGAACGGCTTGGATGTATCCGGAGGAACCAAGACTGGTGTGGAAGTGAGCTTTTCTTTGAGTGTCTCAAAGCTTGCTTGACATGCAGGAGTCCAAAGGTATTTCTTGCCTTTCTTGAGGAGATCGGTAAGAGGCTTCGCTATCTTCGAAAAGTTCTGAACGAAGCGACGGCAATAACTAGCCAAACCAAGGAAACTCCGCACTTCTTTGACATTAACAGGAGGAAGCCATTCAACAATTGTCTTCACAGTTTCCGGGTTGACTGCAATGCCCTTGGCAGAGATGACATGTCCAAGATAGGTAACTTGAGGCAGCCAAAACTCACACTTGGAGAATTTTGCATACAAGCGGTTCTCACGAAGTTTGCTTAGGACACACCGAAGGTGTTCTTCATGCTCTTCTTGTGACTTAGAATAGACTAGGATGTCATCCAGATAGACCACAACGAACTTATCAAGATACTCCATGAAAACCGAGTTCATGAGCCTCGAGAAGGTGGCAGGTGCGTTGGTGAGACCGAAAGACATGACCGTATACTCATACAGGCCATAGCGGGTGGTGAAAGCTGTCTTAGGAACATCTTCCTTGCGAATCTTGATTTGGTGATAACCACTTCTCAAGTCAAGCTTAGAGAATACCACAGCTCCAGCTAGCTGATCAAAGAGATCATTAATCCGCGGAAGGGGATATTTATTCTTGATGGTTTTAGCATTAAGAGCCCGATAGTCAACACAAAGTCTATCAGTCTGGTCTCGCTTCTTCACAAAGAGAGTTGGGCTACCCCAAGAATAAGTACTATGCTGAATGAAACCCAACTTCTCTTGTTCATCAAGCTAACGTTTGAGTTCAGCCAACTCAGCAGGACCCATTTTATAAGGCCGCTTGGAGATAGGAGCGGTACCAGGTTCAAGCTCAATTACAAACTCAACCTCACGATCCGGAGGCATACCTGGCAACTCTTCAGGAAAGACATCTGGGAACTCACAGACCACCGGAACACTCTGAATAGCTTCCATAGCATCAACATTCAGAGCCGCCAAAGAGAAAAGCTGGATAGCAGGAGTCTGACTTGGAGAATAGACTATATGGCCTTCAGGAATCTTCAGAGAAACCGAGCGTTCAGCACAATCAATCACAACTGCATTTGCTGTCAACCAATCCATGCCCAAGATGACATCAATGTCAGAGTTGCCCAGAAGGATTAAGGACGCCGAGAACGAAGAGCCACCAATCTCAATTTGATTGCCATGGCTGATATGAGCAACCCTCATGTTTGAACCAGGAGATAGAACCACCAGACGCTGTGATAAAGGAACCTTATCCAGATCCTGCTCTTGCGCAAACTTATGCGAAACAAAAGAATGCGAAGCACCAGAATCAAACAGAACTCTTGCAGGAACTGAGTTAACGGGAAGCATACCCATCACAACTCCAGGTGCATGCTCAGCTTGAGCGGCGTTGATGCAGTTGGCACGAGCAACAGTAGACCCGGGCTTGGTGTTGATGTTGAGAGCCCGAGGTGGTGGTGCACGAACCAAAGGAGAGCTTGCCGCAGATCTTGGAGGTGGTGGAGGAAGAGCCTTGTTCTTCATCGGGCAGTTCCAGCTTTGATGCCCAGAGTCTCCACAAGTGTAACAAGCACCAGGTGGACGTGGAGCAACATAGCCAGGGACTTCGCCAGGCGCTCCAGGGTAGTGGTGGTTGTAGCCCCTGGGAGCAGCAGTGAGGAAGTTTGGTGGCCTTGCCGCGTAGCTTGAAGGTCTTGGTGGAGCCGGGAGCGACGGTGGGGTGTTAGGAACCCAGACACGACACTTAGAAGGAGCTGACATAGCTGAAGAGCTTGCTGCATCACAGTTGTGTTTCTTTGACTCCTCAAACACTTGCCTACTTGCCTCTTCCTGCAGAGCTGTATGCTGAAGTTCCAGAAAAGACGCCGGCCTTGCATGTGTGATTGCATACTTGATCGATGCATTGAGCCCTTGCCTGAACCTCTTTTGCTTCTTCTTGTCATCAGAGATCTCATCGCCACCATAATGAGAAAGGTTCATGAAGTTCCTGATGTAGGTATTGACATTATCATTACCCTGCTTGAGGTTGAGAAACACTTCCTTCATCCTCTCCATGACAATTTCTGACAGATACTGCTCTTTGAAAGCTCCGGTGAACTGTCCCCAAGTAGGCTGAAAACCAGTGCAGTTTGCCTTCAGGTAATTCTCCCACCAGAGAGATACATCTCCCTTAGGAAGGTGAGTAGCACACTTTACCCATTCTTGCTCAGGAACATCAGCAGTCATCAGCAACCTTGACATCTCACGCAACCAATCATCAGCATCAAGTGGTTGATCAGAAACATCAAACTGGCGTGGGTTGAACTTCAGGAAGCTTTTAATGTCTCCTCGCTTGGGAGGTGGAGGTAGCGGAACAAACTCATTCCTCCTGACACTTTCCTCGAAACGCTGCTGGTTCTGCTGCATTGCTGCCAAGGCATTGGTGATGCTTGACAACGCTGCCCCCAGTTCAGGTTGTATGTCCTCCTCAGAACGGCGTGGTGGTGCCATCCTGTGATTGATATAAAACACAAGTCAGTACAATGATGGAGAATAATAATAATCCAAAATAGTACCAAGATGGAATTAATCAAGATTAAAGGATACAATTTACTAAGATGATATTAGAATATCAACGAAGTTCAAAGCACCTAGAAGATATTAAGCATATCGCACACAACTGAAAAGGAGTGTGGTACACAAATATATCAAAGAAAATTTTTCCACAAATTTCGGCATTAAAATACCAATAGATGCGCAAAATCACTTAACGAATCAAGATTAGTGACTCTACCAATTCAATATACAAGAGCGAATGATAATAGTAGTGGTATGGTCGCGACTCCATCCCGCACCCAAATCATTACTCCGCACATGAATAAGTAAAACACGTATCCCAATACCTTCTTCTCAAGATGATCCTACAGATTAGAGACTACGGAAACGAACACCCCAAACAAGATGACGTCGGATAACAAAGAGTAAGACAGATCGCGTCGGTATACAACGAATCAGATAGATCGCGTCGGTTTGCAAAAGCCTGTTGGTATGGAATGTACCAACAGTTGATAACCAAAAGGCCGATAAAGATAACAACTTGGATGCAACAGATAGACAAAGAATTACACACACACACTCACACACACAACCTATGGTACTACGGAATCCCAGAACACGTGAATCCTAGTTTGAATTTTAAGAAGAGGATTGAAAACGTTACACTTCCTTACCAGAAAAGGGTGGGTGGATGGGTAAGAAGAAAAGTGGAAGCAATCCTACTCTCGCGTTTTGTTTTTCCCTAGTATACATAACTACCAAAATATTTGCTAGACAGACAACGACCATTTGGCTGAGACCCTAAAGGGCGGGATGGCTCTGATACCAATTGTAACTACCTCGGTGAATTACGCTCCTAGTTACAAGACTGGATGAACGGAAATGGTTGAAATAGTATGGTGGGGCCCAAATGCCACTCACAGGTAGACCTTTCGGCCGTCCCAACCATTTCCAAACATCGGGACAAGAACGGGCGGCGTAATCGGCAGGAGAAGGGATCAACTACATACACAAATGAGTATGTATGCAAGCCACCATACAACAGTACATCAGAGCCATTCCATCTAAAAAGAAAGGAAATATGGCAACGCCATACGGCAAGATCCAAATATCCTAGATAGATATAATAGTTTAGGATATCTCCTCATACATCAATCAACAGAGTGTCAAGCGGAAGCGGAAGACAAAATCCGAGTACGGATAAGAAGCAAATCGGCATAAGATGCCCCATAAATAAGCGGATCCCGCCCACAGATCTCACGGATCCCCGTTCCCGGAATCTCTACACCGAATGATCGTTGCCCACATCGTCCGTCTCTTCCACCCAGTATCCATCTTGCGAGTGTACCTGTTCATCTTAACCAAATAATTTATCGTGTGAGACCCTAGGGGTACTCAGCAAGTCTTTATGCCTCTAAAGGGGACACAACCTGGGGTGACGCAATTGCAGCAAAAGATAAACCCTAGCAATTCTATAGATACTCGCTAACCATCCGCCTAACCAGAGATAGACGGATGTCCGTTAATTAATAAAAACAGTTATAACAGTTATAATGGTAATCTTAACAGATCCATCCTCCTCCTCGCTTACCGATGAGGAAGCGGACGAACAACCCCCATCCGTTGGCAGTTTTATTATCCATTCCATGAGTGTTGTACTATTTACTAGTCAGGTACCTAGTCTACTCAAATTAAAAGCGGTACTTTAGTTATGCTTGTCTATGATCGAGAAACTGTGCTCCAAGTCGTCCATAACCGCGGACACGGCTTTCAGAAAGTTTTACCCTGCAGGGGTGCACAAATAGCAACACACACTCGATATGCCTCGGAAAAACCAAATCAAAACCCAACGAGGCAGTGACGACAAAGCAATCATAGGATTCAGAAATATTTCAGGGGGCCACCCCATTGAGCTACCCGCAACGAAGTTAGCTGACTTCGAGACGGCCTCAAGGTTTGTGGAGCCGGCTGTAAACGACTGGGAACCCGAAAGTGTGACTGGGCTTGTCGATACAGCGAAAACGGGTCACGACCCTAAACAGTACAGTGTCCATTACCTCGCACAATCTTAAATTAAAGGAGTAAAGCATGGCATAAGTACAGGATAGTAAATAAATCCTCAAACTAGTTTATGGCCCCAAGAAATAAGAATGAATCAAGCTCTGGCTTAGGGGGGTTCATAAGCCTCCCGGATGTGGATAGCGCGAATATTCAAGGAACAGGAATCAAGTACTCGGGGTCCTACGGGACACAAGTGAGCCTGAAAACCAAATAGCGAATATGGCTCACCGATGCCACTTTCTTTAGTTATCCCATTACTACTCAGGTTAAGTTGTTTAGGTACCTCGTTATCCATCAGACACTCACATACCCTACACATGCTGTTTTACGACTCGCATGGCTCAAACAACTCCTGTAGTAATGGCTCATGGGATGGAGGAACAAGCTTCGGTGGGGTTTAAAGTAAAGGCTATGCATTACTAGGGATTCAATTTAATGCAATCGCGACTCAATGATGCAAGAATAAGATAGAGGCAATAGGTACTATATGTATGCAAGCATGTGGTAGTGCTTGCCTGGTAGCTCAGTTGAAGCAAAGGATGGATCTGGGTAGTGCTCCTGGTTCTCTTGGTATATCCCCTGCTCAGCGTCTATTCGAAGAAGAACCAAACAAACAAGGGCCAACATAAATAAAGTGCACAAGCATATGAATAAAATGCAACAAGCAAAAAATCATGCCATGATGAATGATTCACAATTTGCATGGCAATAAGGTAGCATGGCATGGGTGAGGTGTGGAAAAACAATAATAAAGCATTATATTGGGTTTTGGCCACATTTTATTCACAATTAAGTTGCTGTCCACAATATATTTATATGATGCATGCTTCAAAACAAACCAAGGAATGCATAAACAGAAAGGTCTCGTCGAGCTAATCGTTTTAGACATATCATTTATTAAATTTGGAGTTATAAATCAAAAGTTATTAATTAATTAAGATAAAGGGGCAAATTATTGTAATTTAAATAAACTTGGAATTTTAAATGTTCAAAATATATTTTGGATTGCATATTTGAATTCCTCACATTTTTCTGATTTGAAAACATATATTATTTGTATTATTTGGATTTATATTTCAAAAGTTATTTAAAAACAGAATTTAAATTGAATTTGAATTAATTTGAAAAAGATTTGAATTTAAACAGATAGACTGAAATAATTTTTATACTCAGTCTAATCTAGCCACAGACGTTTACAGGTGGGGCCAGGCTGACTGGGTGTCCACGCGTGCAGAAAAGCGTTTTACACCGCGGCCCGTTCTAGCCCAGAGGATGACAGGTGGGGCTAGCTGGCTCGGGCCCAGGCGTCAGCGATCGAACGCGCGGGGACTGCGGGTTGAGGCTGAGGTTATGCGGGGGGGGGGGGGGGGGGTTCTCTGCAAGATTGTCTAGGTGGCTGTCTGGTGGGCCAAAGGGTACCGCGGGTTGATGCATAAAGAAAGGCAGGGGGTTTTCGGCAAAACGTCGTGGCCGTACTGTAGATCTTCCTCTGAATCTGTCTGTCGACAGATCGGTGCGCAGCAGCGGCACGCGGCGCGCGGGGCTCGAACCAGGGATCTGCGGGCGCGCGCTGGGGTGGCTAACCAGTGCGGCTAGCGGCGGGTTGGTGCTAGGAGGGCGGACGGGACCTAGCTAGGGCTTCTGCGCGGCGCGGGAGCGAGCAGACATAGCGAGCGACGGCGCGCGGAGGGCGCTCGACGGAAAGTCCAGCGAGGCCAGGGCGAGTCGGCGACGACGAGGATGTCTGGGGGGTTGAGTAGCTCACCGAGAGTGCGTTGGTGGCGTTGGATCGGGTCGGGGCGCTGGCGATCGACGACGGCGCAGACGGACCGGAGCTAGGGTTTCTCGTCGGTGCAGCGTCGGCCTGGTGGTTCTGGTACTCCTCCTTCTCGCTGGCGTCTACTGGACGTTGCAGGGGAGCCTCCTCGATCTTCCTCGACACCTAGCGCGTCACGCCGCCGGCTGGTTTGAGTAAGGGCGGTGGAGGCCGAGGGTTTTCCGGCGAGGGGGTAGACGGTGGTGGAGGAGAGAGGGGAGGGAGCAGGGCGTCCTTGGGGTGGATCTGGGGATGGTCTGGCGAGGCAGAGAGGCAGGAGATAAGCAGAGGGAGGGAGAGGCTGCCGTGGGGGAGTGGGTGGATGAAAAGGTGGCTCGGCCACCTTTTCTCTACCTCTCCTCACGTGCTCTGGTCGGGTAGGAGGCAGGGCAGGGAGAGGGGCAGGTAGATGGGGACGTCCAGGTGGGGTAGGGTGAGGCCAGGAGGGAGGCTCGGGGTGGAGGGGCCCTTGTGGCATAAAGAGAAAAGAGAGAGGGAGGAGCTCGAGTGGGGGCTAGGGTAGGAGCTAGGCTCGGTTAGGGTTTAGGTTTGGTGGGGTAGCTAGGTGGCCAGGGTGGCCAAGCTAGGTAGGTCATGGTGGGGTGGCTCGGCTAGAGAGAGGAGAGAAGAGGGAGGTTACTTAGAGTTTGGTGTAGATTAGGTGTAGCTTAGGGTTTAGGTTTAGATGGGGTATGGGTATGGTGATGATGGAGTAGGTTTAGATGAGAGAGAGATGAGGGGTGAGGTTTATTGTTTTGTCAAGCTCAAGCAAGATCAAGCAAAGAGCAGGAAACAACTAGACAAGGAAAAGAGAGGGTGAGGATTAAGCAAGATCACACTAGATCCCACCAAGAGAAGGGGAAGATAGAGATGCTCCCCTCAAACAAACAAAATCCAAAAGGCAAGCAAAAAGGTGGTACTTGCATGGGCCATGCAAAAATATTCAATGCCATGTGTATTTTGTGAGAACAATAATATTAACATGGCATTATTATTATGCATTCCAAAAATTGGAAAAAAAGGCAAAGCAAAAAGAATTAACAAGGATGTCCCATGTGGAGTAGATGGAGATGACCATTTTGATATACAATGGGACTTTGTAGTGTGTATATGCCACTAGGTAGTTAATAAGCCCACAAAATATTCCAACATGATGATCACCCCCAAAACAACACATATGAGAGCTAGAAATAGGGTTCCACCCACAAGGCATGCAAAGGTGGCCATGTGGCTCTCATATATCAATGAGGTGAAAACAACATGATGCCAAGATGAGAGCATGTGGAAAAGAATTGGATCCATCCCAACCCACATGAGCTAGAAGTAAAACCAGTAATGCCAAGCTCATATTTAGTTGGATGGTGGAATTATAAGGTGGTGAAAGAAAGGTGGTGGAGTTAATAAAAGATATGCCCCCAACTCAACTTGGGCATTGAAACAATATATCAAGAACCAAATACAATATCAAGAAGCAAATACAATTACTAATGCATATGAGATAAGAACCAAATGGAAAAGGGTTTTATATGATGCTCAAATGCAAGGTGGCATGATGACATGAGCATGATATAATTATGATGCAACCATTGTATGTTTGAAGTAGCCATTATATTACTATACCAAGTAGCATTACAATTGTTAGACAACTGGGATGCTACATTCCCACAGACCACACATGGATCCACCAGTGTCATTGCATGTGTGGTCCTCCCATGAACCACACATGGATCCACCAGTGTCATTACATGTGTGTTCTTTTCACAAACCACATTTGGATCCACCAGTGTCATTGCATGTGTGTTCTTCTCACAGACCACATACGGATCCACCGGTGTCATTGCATGTGTGTTCCTCTCATAGACCACACATGGATCCACCGGTGTCATCGCATGTCTGCACTTTTCATGAACCACAGTTAGAGTCATTGCATGTGTGTCCTTCTCACAAACCACATACCACTAGTGTCATTGGATGTATGTTCTTCCCATAGACCACACATGGATCCACCAGTGTCATTGCATGTGTGTTCTTCCCATGAACCACACATGGAACCACCAGTGTCATTGCATGTGTGTTCTTTCACACACCACATATGGATCCACTAGTGTCATTGCATGTGTGGTCTTCTCACATACCACGTAAGGATCCACCGGTGTCATTGCATGTGTGTTCCTCTCATATACCACACATGGATCCACCGGTGTCATCGCATGTCTGCTCTCTTCATGAACCACAGTTAGAGTCATTGCATGTGTGTTCCTCTCATAGACCACACATGGATCCACCAGTGTCATTGTATGTCTGCTCTTTTCATGAACCACAGTTAGAGTCATTGCATGGGTGTCCTTCTCACAAACCACATATCACTAGTGTCATTGCATGTGTGTTCTTCCCACAGACCACACATGGATCCACCAGTGTCATTGCATGTGTGTTCTTCCCATGAACCACAAATGGATCCACCAGTTTCATTGCATTTGTGTCCTTCTCACAAACCACATAAGGATCCACCGGTGTCATTGCATGTGTGTTCCTCTCATAGACCACACATGGATCCACCGGTCTCATCGCATGTCTTCTCTTTTCATGAACCACAGTTAGAGTCATTGCATGTGTGTTCCTCTCATAGACCACACATGGATCCACCGGTGTCATCGCATGTCTGCTCTTGTCATGAACCACAGTTAGAGTCATTTCATGTGTGTTCTTCTCATGAACCACAACTAGAGTTATTGGATGTGTGTTCTTCTCACAAACTATATCATGTACCACACCAAGTGTTATTGCATGTGTGTTTTTCTCATTAACCACACATGGATCCACCAGTGTCATTGCATGTCTGCTCTTTTCATGAACCACAGTTAGAGTCATTGCATGTCTGTTCTTTTCACAAACGACATATCACCAGTGTCATTGCATGTGTGTTCTTCCCATAGACCACACATGGATCCACCAGTGTCATTGCATGTGTGTTCTTTTCACAGACCACATATGAATCCACCAGTGTCATTGCATGTGTGTTCTTCCCACATACGACACATGGATCCACCAGTGTCATTGCATGTGTGTTCTTTTCACAGACCACGTAAGGATCCACCGGTGTCATTGCATGTGTGTTCCTCTCATAGACCAGACATGGATCCACCGGTGTCATCGCATGTCTGCTCTTTTCATGAACCACAGTTAGAGTCATGGCATGTGTGTCCTTCTCAGAAACCACATATCACTAGTGTCAATGCATGTGTGTTCTTCCCACAGACCACACATGGATCCACCAGTGTCATTGCATGTGTGTTCTTCCCATGAACCACAGATGGATCCACCAGTGTCATTGCATGTGTGTTCTTTTCACACACCACATATGGATCCATCAGTGTCATTGCATGTGTGTTCTTCTCACAAAACACGTAAGGATCCACCGGTGTCATTGCATGTGTGTTCCTCTCATATACCACATATGGATCCACCGGTGTCATTGCATGTCTGCTCTTTTCATGAACCATAGTTAGAGTCATTGCATGTGTGTTCTTCTCATGAACCACAACTAGAGTCATTGCATGTGTGTTCTTCTCACACACCATATCAGGCACCACACCCAGTGTCATTGCATGTGTGTTCTTCTCATTAACCACACATGGATCCACCAGTGTCATTGCATGTCTGCTCTTTTCATGAACCACGGTTAGAGTCATTGCATGTCTGTTCCTTTCACAAACCACATATCACCAGAGTCATTGCATGTGTGTTCTTCTCACAGAACACACATGGATTCACCAGTGTCATTGAATGTGTGTTCGGCCCATGAACCACATATGGATCCACCAGTGTCATTGCATGTGTGTCCTTCTCACAAACCACACATGGATCCACCAGTGTCATTGCATGTGTGTTCTTCTCACAGACCACGTAAGGATCCACCGGTGTCATTGCATGTGTGTTCCTCTCATATACCACACATGGATCCACCGGTGTCATCGCATGTCTGTTCTTTTCATGAACCACAGTTAGAGTTAGTGCATGTGTGTTCTTCTCATGAACCACAGCTAGAGTCATTGCATGTGTGTTCTTCTCACAAACCATATCATGAACCACACCCAGTGTCATTGCATGTGTGTTCTTATCATTAACCACACATGGATCCACCAATGTCATTGTATGTCTGCTCTTTTCAAGAACCACAGTTAGAGTCATTGCATGTGTGTCCTTCTGAGAAACCACATATCACTAGTGTCAATGCATGTGTGGTCTTCCCACAGACCACACATGGATCCACCAGTGTCATTGCATGTGTGTTCTTCCCATGAACCACAGATGGATCCACCAGTGTCATTGCATGTGTGTTCTTTTCACACACCACATATGGATCCATCAGTGTCATTGCATGTGTGTTCTTCTCACAAACCACGTAAGGATCCACCGGTGTCATTGCATGTGTGTTCCTCTCATATACCACATATGGATCCACCGGTGTCATTGCATGTCTGCTCTTTTCATGAACCATAGTTAGAGTGATTGCATGTGTGTTCTTCTCATGAACCACAACTAGAGTCATTGCATGTGTGTTCTTCTCACACACCATATAAGGCACCACACCTAGTGTCATTGCATGTGTGTTCTTCTCATTAACCACACATGGATCCACCAGTGTCATTGCATGTCTGCTCTTTTCATGAACCACAGTTAGAGTCATTGCATGTCTGTTCCTTTCACAAACCACATATCACCAGAGTCATTGCATGTGTGTTCTTCTCACAGAACACACATGGATTCACCAGTGTCATTGAATGTGTGTTCGGCCCATGAACCACATATGGATCCACCAGTGTCATTGCATGTGTGTCCTTCTCACAAACCACACATGGATCCACCATTGTCATTGCATGTGTGTTCTTCTCACAGACCACGTAAGGATCCACCGGTGTCATTGCATGTGTGTTCCTCTCATATACCACACATGGATCCACCGGTGTCATCGCATGTCTGCTCTTTTCATGAACCACAGTTAGAGTCAGTGCATGTGTGTTCTTCTCATGAACCACAGCTAGAGTCATTGCATGTGTGTTCTTCTCACAAACCATATCATGAACCACACCCAGTGTCATTGCATGTGTGTTCTTATCATTAACCACACATGGATCCACCAATGTCATTGTATGTCTGCTCTTTTCATGAACCACAGTTAGAGTCATTGCATGTGTGTCCTTCTCAGAAGCCACATATCACTAGTGTCAATGCATGTGTGTTCTTCCCACAGACCACACATGGATCCACCAGTGTCATTGCATGTGTGTTCTTCCCATGAACCACAGATGGATCCACCAGTGTCATTGCATGTGTGTTCTTTTCACACAACACATATGGATCCATCAGTGTCATTGCATGTGTGTTCTTCTCACAAACCACGTAAGGATCCACCGATGTCATTGCATGTGTGTTCCTCTCATATACCACATATGGATCCACCGGTGTCATTGCATGTCTGCTCTTTTCATGAACCATAGTTAGAGTCATTGCATGTGTGTTCTTCTCATGAACCACAACTAGAGTCATTGCATGTGTGTTCTTCTCACACACCATATCAGGCACCACACCCAGTGTCATTGCATGTGTGTTCTTCTCATTAACCACACATGGATCCACCAGTGTCATAGCATGTCTGCTCTTTTCATGAACCACAGTTAGAGTCATTGCATGTCTGTTCCTTTCACAAACCACATATCACCAGAGTCATTGCATGTGTGTTCTTCTCACAGAACACACATGGATTCACCAGTGTCATTGAATGTGTGTTCGGCCCATGAACCACATATGGATCCACCAGTGTCATTGCATGTGTGTCCTTCTCACAAACCACACATGGATCCACCAGTGTCATTGCATGTGTGTTCTTCTCACAGACCACGTAAGGATCCACCGGTGTCATTGCATGTGTGTTCCTCTCATATACCACACATGGATCCACCGGTGTCATCGCATGTCTGCTCTTTTCATGAACCACAGTTAGAGTCAGTGCATGTGTGTTCTTCTCATGAACCATAGCTAGAGTCATTGCATGTGTGTTCTTCTCACAAACCATATCATAAACCACACCCAGTGTCATTGCATGTGTGTTCTTATCATTAACCACACATGGATCCACCAATGTCATTGTCTGTCTGCTCTTTTCATGAACCACAGTTAGAGTCATTGCATGTCTATTCTTTTCACAAACCACATATCACCAGTGTCATTGCATGTGTGTTCTTCCCACAGACCACACATGGATCGACAAGTGTCATTGCATGTGTGTCCCTCCCATGAAGCACATATGGATCCACCAGTGTCATTGCATGTGTGTTCTTCCCATAGACCACACATGGATCCACCAGTGTCATTGCATGTGTGTTCTTTTCACAGACCACGTAAGGATCCACCGGTGTCATTGCATGTGTGTTCCTCTCATAGACCACACATGGATCCACCAGTGTCATTGCATGTCTGCTCTTTTCATGAACCACAGTTAGAGTCATTGCATGTGTGTCCTTCTCACAAACCACATATCACTAGTGTCATTGCATGTGTGTTCTTCTCACAGACCACACATGGATCCACCAGTGTCATTGCATGTGTGTTCTTCCCATGAACCACACATGGATCCACCAGTGTCATTGCATGTGTGTCCTTCTCACAAACCACATATGGATCCACTAGTGTCATTGCATGTGTGTTCTTTTCACAGACCATGTAAGGATCCACCGGTGTCATTGCATGTGTGTTCCTCTCATAGACCACACATGGATCCACCGGTCTCATCGCAAGTCTGCTCTTTTCATGAACGACAGTTAGAGTCATTGCATGTGTGTTCCTCTCATAGACCACACATTGATCCACCAGTGTCATTGCATGTGTGTTCTTTTCACAGACCACATATGGATCCACCAGTGCCATTGCATGTGTGTTCTTCCCACATACGACACATGGATCCACCAGTGTCATTGCATGTGTGTTCTTTTCACAGACCACGTAAGGATCCACCGGTGGCATTGCATGTGTGTTCCTCTCATAGACCAGACATGGATCCACCGGTGTCATCGCATGTCTGCTCTTTTCATGAACCACAGTTAGAGTCATGGCATGTGTGTCCTTCTCAGAAACCACATATCACTAGTGTCAATGCATGTGTATTCTTCCCACAGACCACACATGGATCCACCAGTGTCATTGCATGTGTGTTCTTCCCATGAACCACAGATGGATCCACCAGTGTCATTGCATGTGTGTTCTTTTCACACACCACATATGGATCCATCAGTGTCATTGCATGTGTGTTCTTCTCACAAACCACGTAAGGATCCACCGGTGTCATTGCATGTGTGTTCGTCTCATATACCACATATGGATCCACCGGTGTCATTGCATGTCTGCTCTTTTCATGAACCATAGTTAGAGTCATTGCATGTGTGTTCTTCTCATGAACCATATCATAAACCACACCCAGTGTCATTGCATGTGTGTTCTTATCATTAACCACACATGGATCCACCAATGTCATTGTCTGTCTGCTCTTTTCATGAACCACAGTTAGAGTCATTGCATGTCTATTCTTTTCACAAACCACATATCACCAGTGTCATTGCATGTGTGTTCTTCCCACAGACCACACATGGATCGACAAGTGTCATTGCATGTGTGTCCCTCCCATGAAGCACATATGGATCCACCAGTGTCATTGCATGTGTGTTCTTCCCATAGACCACACATGGATCCACCAGTGTCATTGCATGTGTGTTCTTTTCACAGACCACGTAAGGATCCACCGGTGTCATTGCATGTGTGTTCCTCTCATAGACCACACATGGATCCACCAGTGTCATTGCATGTCTGCTCTTTTCATGAACCACAGTTAGAGTCATTGCATGTGTGTCCTTCTCACAAACCACATATCACTAGTGTCATTGCATGTGTGTTCTTCTCACAGACCACACATGGATCCACCAGTGTCATTGCATGTGTGTTCTTTTCACAGACCACGTAAGGATCCACCGGTGTCATTGCATGTGTGTTCCTCTCATAGACCACACATGGATCCACCAGTGTCATTGCATGTCTGCTCTTTTCATGAACCACAGTTAGAGTCATTGCATGTGTGTCCTTCTCACAAACCACATATCACTAGTGTCATTGCATGTGTGTTCTTCTCACAGACCACACATGGATCCACCAGTGTCATTGCATGTGTGTTCTTCCCATGAACCACACATGGATCCACCAGTGTCATTGCATGTGTGTCCTTCTCACAAACCACATATGGATCCACTAGTGTCATTGCATGTGTGTTCTTTTCACAGACCATGTAAGGATCCACCGGTGTCATTGCATGTGTGTTCCTCTCATAGACCACACATGGATCCACCGGTCTCATCGCAAGTCTGCTCTTTTCATGAACGACAGTTAGAGTCATTGCATGTGTGTTCCTCTCATAGACCACACATTGATCCACCAGTGTCATTGCATGTGTGTTCTTTTCACAGACCACATATGGATCCACCAGTGTCATTGCATGTGTGTTCTTCCCACATACGACACATGGATCCACCAGTGTCATTGCATGTGTGTTCTTTTCACAGACCACGTAAGGATCCACCGGTGTCATTGTATGTGTGTTCCTCTCATAGACCAGACATGGATCCACCGGTGTCATCGCATGTCTGCTCTTTTCATGAACCACAGTTAGAGTCATGGCATGTGTGTCCTTCTCAGAAACCACATATCACTAGTGTCAATGCATGTGTATTCTTCCCACAGACCACACATGGATCCACCAGTGTCATTGCATGTGTGTTCTTCCCATGAACCACAGATGGATCCACCAGTGTCATTGCATGTGTGTTCTTTTCACACACCACATATGGATCCATCAGTGTCATTGCATGTGTGTTCTTCTCACAAAACAAGTAAGGATCCACCGGTGTCATTGCATGTGTGTTCGTCTCATATACCACATATGGATCCACCGGTGTCATTGCATGTCTGCTCTTTTCATGAACCATAGTTAGAGTCATTGCATGTGTGTTCTTCTCATGAACCACAACTAGAGTCATTGCATGTGTGTTCTTCTCACACACCATATCAGGCACCACACCCAGTGTCATTGCATGTGTGTTCTTCTCATTAACCACACATTGATCCACCAGTGTCATTGCATGTCTGCTCTTTTCATGAACCACAGTTAGAGTCATTGCATGTATGTTCCTTTCACAAACCACATATCACCAGAGTCATTGCATGTGTGTTCTTCTCACAGAACACACATGGATTCACCAGTGTCATTGAATGTGTGTCCGGCCCATGAACCACATATGGATCCACCAGTGTCATTGCATGTGTGTCCTTCTCACAAACCACACATGGATCCACCAGTGTCATTGCATGTGTGTTCTTCTCACAGACCACGTAAGGATCCACCGGTGTCATTGCATGTGTGTTCCTCTCATATACCACACATGGATCCACCGGTGTCATCGCATGTCTGCTCTTTTCATGAACCACAGTGAGAGTCAGTGCATGTGTGTTCTTCTCATGAACCACAGCTAGAGTCATTGCATGTGTGTTCTTCTCACAAACCATATCATGAACCACACCCAGTGTCATTGCATGTGTGTTCTTATCATTAACCACACATGGATCCACCAATGTCATTGTATGTCTGCTCTTTTCATGAACCACAGTTAGAGTCATTGCATGTGTGTCCTTCTGAGAAACCACATATCACTAGTGTCAATGCATGTGTGTTCTTCCCACAGACCACACATGGATCCACCAGTGTCATTGCATGTGTGTTCTTCCCATGAACCACAGATGGATCCACCAGTGTCATTGCATGTGTGTTATTTTCACACACCACATATGGATCCATCAATGTCATTGCATGTGTGTTCTTCTCACAAACCACGTAAGGATCCACCGGTGTCATTGCATGTGTGTTCCTCTCATATACCACATATGGATCCACCGGTGTCATTGCATGTCTGCTCTTTTCATGAACCATAGTTAGAGTCATTGCATATGTGTTCTTCTCATGAACCACAACTAGAGTCATTGCATGTGTGTTCTTCTCACACACCATATCAGGCACCACACCCAGTGTCATTGCATGTGTGTTCTTCTCATTAACCACACATGGATCCACCAGTGTCATTGCATGTCTGCTCTTTTCATGAACCACAGTTAGAGTCATTGCATGTCTGTTCCTTTCACAAACCACATATCACCAGAGTCATTGCATGTGTGTTCTTCTCACAGAACACACATGGATTCACCAGTGTCATTGAATGTGTGTTCGGCCCATGAACCACATATGGATCCACCAGTGTCATTGCATGTGTGTCCTTCTCACAAACCACACATGGATCCACCAGTGTCATTGCATGTGTGTTCTTCTCACAGGCCACGTAAGGATCCACCGGTGTCATTGCATGTGTGTTCCTCTCATATACCACACATGGATCCACCGGTGTCATCGCATGTCTGCTCTTTTCATGAACCACAGTTAGAGTCAGTGCATGTGTGTTCTTCTCATGAACCACAGCTAGAGTCATTGCATGTGTGTTCTTCTCATGAACCACAACTAGAGTCATTGCATGTGTGTTCTTCTCACACACCATATCAGGCACCACACCCAGTGTCATTGCATGTGTGTTCTTCTCATTAACCACACATTGATCCACCAGTGTCAATGCATGTCTGCTCTTTTCATGAACCACAGTTAGAGTCATTGCATGTATGTTCCTTTCACAAACCACATATCACCAGAGTCATTGCATGTGTGTTCTTCTCACAGAACACACATGGATTCACCAGTGTCATTGAATGTGTGTTCGGCCCATGAACCACATATGGATCCACCAGTGTCATTGCATGTGTGTCCTTCTCACAAACCACACATGGATCCACCAGTGTCATTGCATGTGTGTTCTTCTCACAGACCACGTAAGGATCCACCGGTGTCATTGCATGTGTGTTCCTCTCATATACCACACATGGATCCACCGGTGTCATCGCATGTCTGCTCTTTTCATGAACCACAGTGAGAGTCAGTGCATGTGTGTTCTTCTCATGAACCACAGCTAGAGTCATTGCATGTGTGTTCTTCTCACAAACCATATCATGAACCACACCCAGTGTCATTGCATGTGTGTTCTTATCATTAACCACACATGGATCCACCAATGTCATTGTATGTCTGCTCTTTTCATGAACCACAGTTAGAGTCATTGCATGTGTGTCCTTCTGAGAAACCACATATCACTAGTGTCAATGCATGTGTGTTCTTCCCACAGACCACACATGGATCCACCAGTGTCATTGCATGTGTGTTCTTCCCATGAACCACAGATGGATCCACCAGTGTCATTGCATGTGTGTTATTTTCACACACCACATATGGATCCATCAATGTCATTGCATGTGTGTTCTTCTCACAAACCACGTAAGGATCCACCTGTGTCATTGCATGTGTGTTCCTCTCATATACCACATATGGATCCACCGGTGTCATTGCATGTCTGCTCTTTTCATGACCCATAGTTAGAGTCATTGCATATGTGTTCTTCTCATGAACCACAACTAGAGTCATTGCATGTGTGTTCTTCTCACACACCATATCAGGCACCACACCCAGTGTCATTGCATGTGTGTTCTTCTCATTAACCACACATGGATCCACCAGTGTCATTGCATGTCTGCTCTTTTCATGAACCACAGTTAGAGTCATTGCATGTCTGTTCCTTTCACAAACCACATATCACCAAAGTCATTGCATGTGTGTTCTTCTCACAGAACACACATGGATTCACCAGTGTCATTGAATGTATGTTCGGCCCATGAACCACATATGGATCCACCAGTGTCATTGCATGTGTGTCCTTCTCACAAACCACACATGGATCCACCAGTGTCATTGCATGTGTGTTCTTCTCACAGGCCACGTAAGGATCCACCGGTGTCATTGCATGTGTGTTCCTCTCATATACCACACATGGATCCACCGGTGTCATCGCATGTCTGCTCTTTTCATGAACCACAGTTAGAGTCAGTGCATGTGTGTTCTTCTCATGAACCACAGCTAGAGTCATTGCATGTGTGTTCTTCTCATGAACCACAACTAGAGTCATTGCATGTGTGTTCTTCTCACACACCATATCAGGCACCACACCCAGTGTCATTGCATGTGTGTTCTTCTCATTAACCACACATTGATCCACCAGTGTCATTGCATGTCTGCTCTTTTCATGAACCATAGTTAGAGTCATTGCATGTATGTTCCTTTCACAAACCACATATCACCAGAGTCATTGCATGTGTGTTCTTCTCACAGAACACACATGGATTCACCAGTGTCATTGAATGTGTGTTCGGCCCATGAACCACATATGGATCCACCAGTGTCATTGCATGTGTGTCCTTCTCACAAACCACACATGGATCCACCAGTGTCATTGCATGTGTGTTCTTCTCACAGACCACGTAAGGATCCACCGGTGTCATTGCATGTGTGTTCCTCTCATATACCACACATGGATCCACCGGTGTCATCGCATGTCTGCTCTTTTCATGAACCACAGTGAGAGTCAGTGCATGTGTGTTCTTCTCATGAACCACAGCTAGAGTCATTGCATGTGTGTTCTTCTCACAAACCATATCATGAACCACACCCAGTGTCATTGCATGTGTGTTCTTATCATTAACCACACATGGATCCACCAATGTCATTGTATGTCTGCTCTTTTCATGAACCACAGTTAGAGTCATTGCATGTGTGTCCTTCTGAGAAACCACATATCACTAGTGTCATTGCATGTGTGTTCTTCCCACAGACCACACATGGATCCACCAGTGTCATTGCATGTGTGTTCTTCCCATGAACCACAGATGGATCCACCAGTGTCATTGCATGTGTGTTATTTTCACACACCACATATGGATCCATCAATGTCATTGCATGTGTGTTCTTCTCACAAACCACGTAAGGATCCACCGGTGTCATTGCATGTGTGTTCCTCTCATATACCACATATGGATCCACCGGTGTCATTGCATGTCTGCTCTTTTCATGAACCATAGTTAGAGTCATTGCATATGTGTTCTTCTCATGAACCACAACTAGAGTCATTGCATGTGTGTTCTTCTCACACACCATATCAGGCACCACACCCAGTGTCATTGCATGCGTGTTCTTCTCATTAACCACACATGGATCCACCAGTGTCATTGCATGTCTGCTCTTTTCATGAACCACAGTTAGAGTCATTGCATGTCTGTTCCTTTCACAAACCACATATCACCAGAGTCATTGCATGTGTGTTCTTCTCACAGAACACACATGGATTCACCAGTGTCATTGAATGTGTGTTCGGCCCATGAACCACATATGGATCCACCAGTGTCATTGCATGTGTGTCCTTCTCACAAACTACACATGGATCCACCAGTGTCATTGCATGTGTGTTCTTCTCACAGGCCACGTAAGGATCCACCGGTGTCATTGCATGTGTGTTCCTCTCATATACCACACAAGGATCCACCGGTGTCATCGCATGTCTGCTCTTTTCATGAACCACAGTTAGAGTCAGTGCATGTGTGTTCTTCTCATGAACCACAGCTAGAGTCATTGCATGTGTGTTCTTCTCACAAACCATATCATGAACCACACCCAGTGTCATTGCATGTGTGTTCTTATCATTAACCACACATGGATCCACCAATGTCATTGTATGGCTGCTCGTTTCATGAACCACAGTTAGAGTCATTGCATGTGTGTCCTTCTCAGAAACCACATATCACCAGTGTCAATGCATGTGTGTTCTTCCCACAGACCACACATGGATCCACCAGTGTCATTGCATGTGTGTTCTTCCCATGAACCACAGATGGATCCACCAGTGTCATTGCATGTGTGTTCTTTTCACACACCACATATGGATCCACCAGTGTCATTGCATGTGTGTTCTTTTCACAGACCACGTAAGGATCCACCGGTGTCATTGCATGTGTGTTCCTCTCATAGACCACACATGGATCCACCAGTGTCATTGCATGTCTGCTCTTTTCATGAACCACAGTTAGAGTCATTGCATGTGTGTCCTTCTCACAAACCACATATCACTAGTGTCATTGCATGTGTGTTCTTCTCACAGACCACACATGGATCCACCAGTGTCATTGCATGTGTGTTCTTCCCATGAACCACACATGGATCCACCAGTGTCATTGCATGTGTGTCCTTCTCACAAACCACATATGGATCCACTAGTGTCATTGCATGTGTGTTCTTTTCACAGACCATGTAAGGATCCACCGGTGTCATTGCATGTGTGTTCCTCTCATAGACCACACATGGATCCACCGGTGTCATCGCATGTCTGCTCTTGTCGTGAACCACAGTTAGAGTCATTACATGTGTGTTCTTCTCATGAACCACAACTAGAGTTATTGCATGTGTGTTCTTCTCACAAACCATATCATGTTCCACACCTAGTGTTATTACATGTGTGTTTTTCTCATCAACCACACATGGATCCACCAGTGTCATTGCATGTCTGCTCTTTTCATGAACCACAGTTAGAGTCATTGCATGTCTGTTCTTTTCACAAACCACATATCACCAGTGTCATTGCATGTGTTTTCTTCCCACAGACCACACATGGATCCACCAGTGTCATTGCATGTGTGTTCTTCCCATGAACCACACATGGATCCACCAGTGTCATTGCATGTGTGTTCTTTTCATATACCACATATGGATCCACCAGTGTCATTGCATGTGTGTTCTTCTCACAGACCACGTAAGGATCCGCCAATGTCATTGCATGTGTGTTCCTCCCATAGACCACACATGGATCCACCGGTGTCATCGCATGTCTACTCTTGTCATGAACCACAGTTAGAGTCATTACATGTGTGTTCTTCTCATGAACCACAGCTAGCGTCATTGCATGTGTGTTCTCACAAACCATATCATGAACCACACCCAGTGTCATTGCATGTGTGTTCTTCTCATTAACCACACATGGATCCACAAGTGTCATTGCATGTCCGCTCTTTTCATGAACCATAGTTAGAGTAATTGCATGTCTGTTCTTTTCAAAAACCACATATCCCCAGTGCCATTGCATGTGTGTTCTTCCCACAGACCACACATGGATACACAAGTGTCATTGCATGTGTGTCCTTCCCTTGAAGCACATATGGATCCACCAGTGTCATTGCATGTGTGTTCTTCCCACATACCACACATGGATCCACCAGAGTCATTGCATGTGTGTTCTTCCCATGAACCACACATGGAACCACCAGTGTCATTGCATGTGTGTTCTTTTCACACACCACATATGGATCCACCAGTGTCATTGCATGTGTGGTCTTCTCACATACCACGTAAGCATCCACTGGTGTCATTGCATGTGTGTTCCTCTCATATACCACACATGGATCCACCGGTGTCATTGCATGTCTGCTCTTTTCATGAACCACAGTTAGAGTCATTGCATGTGTGTTCTTCTCATGAACCACAACTAGAGTCATTGCATGTGTGTTCTTCTCGCAAACCATATCATGTACCACACCCAGTGTCATTCCATGTGTGTTCTTCTCATTAACCACACATGGATCCACCAGTGTCATTGCATGTCTGCTCTTTTCATGAACCACAGTTAGAGTCATTGCATGTCTGTTCCTTTCACAAACCACATATCACCAGTGTCATTGCATGTGTGTTCTTCTCACAGAACACACATGGATCCACTAGTGTTAATGTGTGTTCTTCCCATGAACCACATATGGATCCCCCAGTGTCATTGCATGTGTGTTCCTCTCATAGACCACACATGGATCCACCGGTGTCATCGCATGTCTACTCTTTTCATGAACCAAAGTTAGAGTCATTGCATGTGTGTTCCTCTCATAGACCACACATGGATCCACCAGTGTCATTGCATGTCTGCTCTTTTCATGATCCACAATTAGAGTTATTGCATGTGTGTCCTTCTCACAAACCACATATCACAAGTGCCATTGCATGTGTGTTCTTCCCACAGACCAGACATGGATCCACCAGTGTCATTGCATGTGTGTTCTTCCCATGAACCACACATGGATCCACCAGTGTCATTGCATGTGTGTTCTTTTCACATACCACATATGGATCCACCAGTGTCATTGCATGTGTGTTCTTCTCATAGACCACATAAGGATCCACCGGTGTCATTGCATGTGTGTTCCTCTCATATACCACACATGGATCCATCGGTGTCATCGCATGTCTGCTCTTTTCATGAACCACAGTTGGAGTCATTGCATGTGTGTTCTTCTCATGAACCACATCTAGAGTCATTGCATGTGTGTTCTTCTCACAAACCATATCATGAACCACACCCAATGTCATTGCATGTGTGTTCTTCTCATTAACCACACATGGATCCACCAGTGTCATTGCATGTGTGTTCTTCCCATGAACCACACATGGATCCACAAGTGTCATTGCATGTGTGTTCTTCTCACAAACCACGTGAGGATCCACGGGTGTCATTGCATGTGTGTTCCTCTCATATACCACACGTGGATCCACCGGTGTCATCGCATGTCTGCTCTTTTCATGAACCATAGTTAGAGTCATTGCATGTGTGTTCTTCTCATGAACCAGAACTAGAGTCATTGCATGTGTGTTCTTCTCACAAACCATATCAGGTACCACACCCAGTGTCATTGCATGTGTGTTCTTCTCATTAACCACACATGGATCCACCAGTGTCATTGCATGTCTGCTCTTTTCATGAACCACAGTTAGAGTCATTGCATGTCTGTTCCTTTCACAAACCACATATCACCAGTGTCATTGCATGTGTGCTCTTCTCACAGAACACACATGGATTCACCAGTGTCATTGAATGTGTGTTCTTCCCATGAACCACATATGGATCCACCAGTGTCATTGCATGTGTGTACTTCTCACAAACCACACATGGATCCACTAGTGTCATTGCATGTGTGTTCTTTTCACAGACCACGTAAGGATCCACCAGTGTCATTGCATGTGTGTTCCTCTCATAGACCACACATGGATCCACCGGTGTCACCGCATGTCTACTCTTTTCATGAACCACAGTTAGAGTCATTGCATGTGTGTTCCTATCATAGACCACACATGGATCCACCAGTGTCATTGCATGTCTGCTATTTTCATGAACCACAGTTAGAGTCATTGCATGTGTGTTCTTCTCATGAACCACAGCTAGAGTCATTGCATCTGTGTTCTTCTCACAAACCATATCATGAACCACACCCAGTGTCATTGCATGTGTGTTATTCTCATTAACCACACATGGATCCACCAATGTCATTGTATGTCTGCTCTTTTCATGAAACACAGTTAGAGTCATTGCATGTCTGTTCTTTTCACGAACCACATATCACCAGTGTCATTGCACGTGTGTTCTTCCCAGGGACCACACATGGATCGACAAGTGTCATTGCATGTGTGTCCTTCCCATGAAGCACATATGGATCCACCAGTGTCATTGCATGTGTGTTCTTCCCACAGACCACACATGGATCCACCAGTGTCATTGCATGTGTGTCCTTTTCACAGACCACGTAAGGATCCACCGGTGTCATTGCGTGTGTGTTCCTCTCATAGACCACACATGGATCCACCGGTGTCATCGCATGTCTGCTCTTTTCATGAACCACAGTTAGAGTCATTGCATGTGTGTTCCTCTCATAGACCACACATGGATCCACCGGTGTCATTGCATGTCTGCTCTTTTCATGAACCACAGTTAGAGTCATTTCATGTGTGTCCTTCTCACAAACCACATATCACTAGTGTCATTGCATGTGTGTTCTTCCCACAGACCACACATGGATCCACCAGCGTCATTGCATGTGTGTTCTTCCCATGAACCACACATGGATCCACAAGTGTCATTACATGTGTATCCTTCTCACAAACCACATATGGATCCACCAGTGTCATTGCTTGTGTGTTCTTTTCACAGACCATGTAAGGATCCACCGGTGTCATTGCATGTGTGTTCCTCTCATAGACCACACATGGATCCACCGGTGTCATCGGATGTCTGCTCTTTTCATGAACCACAGTTAGAGTCATTGCATGTGTGTTCTTCTCATGAACCACAGCTAGAGTTATTGCATGTGTGTTCTTCTCACAAACCATATCATGTACCACAACCAGTATCATTGCATGTGTGTTCTTCTCATTAACCACACATGGATCCACCAGTGTCATTACATGTCTGTTCTTTTCATTAACCACAGTTAGAGTTATTTCATGTCTGTTCCTTTCACAAACCACATATCACCAGTGTCATTGCATGTGTGTTCTTCTCATAGAACACACATGGATCCACCAGCGTCATTGCATGTGTGTTCTTCCCATGAACCACATATGGATCGACCAGTATCATTGCATGTGTGTCCTTCTCACAAACCATAGATGGATCCACCAGTGTCATTGCATGTGTGTTATTCCCACAGACCACGCATGGATCCACCAGTGTCATTGCATGTGTGTTCTTCCCATGAACCACACATGGATCCGCCAGTGTCATTGCATGTGTGTCCTTTTCACAGACCACATATGGATCCACCAGTGTCATTGCATGTGTGTTCTTTTCACAGACCACCTAAGGATCCACCGATGTCATCGCATGTGTGTTCCTCTCATAGACCACACATGGATCCACCGATGTCATTGCATGTATGCTCTTTTCATGGACCACAGTTAGAGTCATTGCACGTGTGTTCTTCTCATGAACCACAGCTAGAGTCATTGCATGTGTGTTCTTTTCACAAACCATATCATGTACCACACCCAGTGTCATTGCATGTGTGTTCTTCTCATTAACCACACATGGATCCACCAGTGTCATTGCATGTCTGCTCTTTTCATGAACCACAGTTAGAGTCATTGCATGTCTGTTCTTCTCACAAACCACATATCACAAGTATCATTGCATGTGTGTTCTTCCCACAGACCACACATGGTTACACCTCTGTCATTGCATGTGTGTTCTTCCCATGAACCACGCATGGATCCACCAGTGTGATTGCATGTGTGTTCTTTTCACATACCACATATGGATCCACCGGTGTCATTGCATGTGTGTTCTTCTCACATACCACGTAAGGATCCACCGGTGTCATTGCATGTGTGTTCCTCTCATACACCACACATGGATCCACCGGTGTCATCGCATGTCTGCTCCTTTCATGAACCACAGTTAGAGTCATTGCATGTGTGTTCTTCTCATGAACCACAGCTAGAGTCATTGCATTTGTGTTCTTCTCACAAACCATATCATGAACCACACCCAGTGTCATTGCATGTGTGTTATTCTCATTAACCACACATGGATCCACCAGTGTCACTGTATGTCTGCTCTTTTCATGAACCACAGTTAGAGTCATTGCATGTCTGTTCTTTTCACAACCCACATATCACCAGTGTCATTGCATGTGTGTTCTTCCCACGGACCACACATGGATCGACAAGTGTCATTGCATGTGTGTCCTTCTCACAAACCACATATGGATCCACCAGTGTCATTGCATGTGTGTTCTTTTCACATACCATGTAAGGATCCACCGGTGTCATTGCATGTGTGTTCCTCTCATAGACCACACATGGATCCACCGGTCTCATCGCAAGTCTGCTCTTTTCTTGAACGACAATTAGAATCATTGCATGTGTGTTCCTCTCATAGACCACACATGGATCCACCGGTGTCATTGCATGTCTGCTCTTGTCGTGAACCACAGTTAGAGTCATTACATGTGTGTTCTTCTCATGAACCACAACTAGAGTTATTGCATGTGTGTTCTTCTCACAAACCATATCATGTACCGCACCTAGTGTTATTACATGTGTGTTTTTCTCATCAACCACACATGGATCCACCAGTGTCATTGCATGTCTGCTCTTTTCATGAACCACAGTTAGAGTCATTGCATGTTTGTTCTTTTCACAGACCAGACATGGATCCACCAGTGTCATTGCATGTGTGTTCTTCCCATGAACCACACATGGATCCACCAGTGTCATTGCATGTGTGTTCTTTTCACATACCACATATGGATCCACCAGTGTCATTGCATGTGTGTTCTTCTCATAGACCACATAAGGATCCACCGGTGTCATTGCATGTGTGTTCCTCTCATATACCACACATGGATCCATCGGTGTCATCGCATGTCTGCTCTTTTCATGAACCACAGTTGGAGTCATTGCATGTGTGTTCTTCTCATGAACCACATCTAGAGTCATTGCATGTGTGTTCTTCTCACAAACCATATCATGAACCACACCCAATGTCATTGCATGTGTGTTCTTCTCATTAACCACACATGGATCCACCAGTGTCATTGCATGTGTGTTCTTCCCATGAACCACACATGGATCCACAAGTGTCATTGCATGTGTGTTCTTCTCACAAACCACGTGAGGATCCACGGGTGTCATTGCATGTGTGTTCCTCTCATATACCACACGTGGATCCACCGGTGTCATCGCATGTCTGCTCTTTTCATGAACCATAGTTAGAGTCATTGCATGTGTGTTCTTCTCATGAACCAGAACTAGAGTCATTGCATGTGTGTTCTTCTCACAAACCATATCAGGTACCACACCCAGTGTCATTGCATGTGTGTTCTTCTCATTAACCACACATGGATCCACCAGTGTCATTGCATGTCTGCTCTTTTCATGAACCACAGTTAGAGTCATTGCATGTCTGTTCCTTTCACAAACCACATATCACCAGTGTCATTGCATGTGTGCTCTTCTCACAGAACACACATGGATTCACCAGTGTCATTGAATGTGTGTTCTTCCCATGAACCACATATGGATCCACCAGTGTCATTGCATGTGTGTACTTCTCACAAACCACACATGGATCCACTAGTGTCATTGCATGTGTGTTCTTTTCACAGACCACGTAAGGATCCACCAGTGTCATTGCATGTGTGTTCCTCTCATAGACCACACATGGATCCACCGGTGTCACCGCATGTCTACTCTTTTCATGAACCACAGTTAGAGTCATTGCATGTGTGTTCCTATCATAGACCACACATGGATCCACCAGTGTCATTGCATGTCTGCTATTTTCATGAACCACAGTTAGAGTCATTGCATGTGTGTTCTTCTCATGAACCACAGCTAGAGTCATTGCATCTGTGTTCTTCTCACAAACCATATCATGAACCACACCCAGTGTCATTGCATGTGTGTTATTCTCATTAACCACACATGGATCCACCAATGTCATTGTATGTCTGCTCTTTTCATGAAACACAGTTAGAGTCATTGCATGTCTGTTCTTTTCACGAACCACATATCACCAGTGTCATTGCACGTGTGTTCTTCCCAGGGACCACACATGGATCGACAAGTGTCATTGCATGTGTGTCCTTCCCATGAAGCACATATGGATCCACCAGTGTCATTGCATGTGTGTTCTTCCCACAGACCACACATGGATCCACCAGTGTCATTGCATGTGTGTCCTTTTCACAGACCACGTAAGGATCCACCGGTGTCATTGCGTGTGTGTTCCTCTCATAGACCACACATGGATCCACCGGTGTCATCGCATGTCTGCTCTTTTCATGAACCACAGTTAGAGTCATTGCATGTGTGTTCCTCTCATAGACCACACATGGATCCACCGGTGTCATTGCATGTCTGCTCTTTTCATGAACCACAGTTAGAGTCATTTCATGTGTGTCCTTCTCACAAACCACATATCACTAGTGTCATTGCATGTGTGTTCTTCCCACAGACCACACATGGATCCACCAGCGTCATTGCATGTGTGTTCTTCCCATGAACCACACATGGATCCACAAGTGTCATTACATGTGTATCCTTCTCACAAACCACATATGGATCCACCAGTGTCATTGCTTGTGTGTTCTTTTCACAGACCATGTAAGGATCCACCGGTGTCATTGCATGTGTGTTCCTCTCATAGACCACACATGGATCCACCGGTGTCATCGGATGTCTGCTCTTTTCATGAACCACAGTTAGAGTCATTGCATGTGTGTTCTTCTCATGAACCACAGCTAGAATTATTGCATGTGTGTTCTTCTCACAAACCATATCATGTACCACAACCAGTATCATTGCATGTGTGTTCTTCTCATTAACCACACATGGATCCACCAGTGTCATTACATGTCTGTTCTTTTCATTAACCACAGTTAGAGTTATTTCATGTCTGTTCCTTTCACAAACCACATATCACCAGTGTCATTGCATGTGTGTTCTTCTCATAGAACACACATGGATCCACCAGCGTCATTGCATGTGTGTTCTTCCCATGAACCACATATGGATCGACCAGTATCATTGCATGTGTGTCCTTCTCACAAACCATAGATGGATCCACCAGTGTCATTGCATGTGTGTTATTCCCACAGACCACGCATGGATCCACCAGTGTCATTGCATGTGTGTTCTTCCCATGAACCACACATGGATCCGCCAGTGTCATTGCATGTGTGTCCTTTTCACAGACCACATATGGATCCACCAGTGTCATTGCATGTGTGTTCTTTTCACAGACCACCTAAGGATCCACCGATGTCATCGCATGTGTGTTCCTCTCATAGACCACACATGGATCCACCGATGTCATTGCATGTATGCTCTTTTCATGGACCACAGTTAGAGTCATTGCACGTGTGTTCTTCTCATGAACCACAGCTAGAGTCATTGCATGTGTGTTCTTTTCACAAACCATATCATGTACCACACCCAGTGTCATTGCATGTGTGTTCTTCTCATTAACCACACATGGATCCACCAGTGTCATTGCATGTCTGCTCTTTTCATGAACCACAGTTAGAGTCATTGCATGTCTGTTCTTCTCACAAACCACATATCACAAGTATCATTGCATGTGTGTTCTTCCCACAGACCACACATGGTTACACCTCTGTCATTGCATGTGTGTTCTTCCCATGAACCACGCATGGATCCACCAGTGTGATTGCATGTGTGTTCTTTTCACATACCACATATGGATCCACCGGTGTCATTGCATGTGTGTTCTTCTCACATACCACGTAAGGATCCACCGGTGTCATTGCATGTGTGTTCCTCTCATACACCACACATGGATCCACCGGTGTCATCGCATGTCTGCTCCTTTCATGAACCACAGTTAGAGTCATTGCATGTGTGTTCTTCTCATGAACCACAGCTAGAGTCATTGCATTTGTGTTCTTCTCACAAACCATATCATGAACCACACCCAGTGTCATTGCATGTGTGTTATTCTCATTAACCACACATGGATCCACCAGTGTCACTGTATGTCTGCTCTTTTCATGAACCACAGTTAGAGTCATTGCATGTCTGTTCTTTTCACAAACCACATATCACCAGTGTCATTGCATGTGTGTTCTTCCCACGGACCACACATGGATCGACAAGTGTCATTGCATGTGTGTCCTTCTCACAAACCACATATGGATCCACCAGTGTCATTGCATGTGTGTTCTTTTCACAGACCATGTAAGGATCCACCGGTGTCATTGCATGTGTGTTCCTCTCATAGACCACACATGGATCCACCGGTCTCATCGCAAGTCTGCTCTTTTCTTGAACGACAATTAGAATCATTGCATGTGTGTTCCTCTCATAGACCACACATGGATCCACCGGTGTCATTGCATGTCTGCTCTTGTCGTGAACCACAGTTAGAGTCATTACATGTGTGTTCTTCTCATGAACCACAACTAGAGTTATTGCATGTGTGTTCTTCTCACAAACCATATCATGTACCGCACCTAGTGTTATTACATGTGTGTTTTTCTCATCAACCACACATGGATCCACCAGTGTCATTGCATGTCTGCTCTTTTCATGAACCACAGTTAGAGTCATTGCATGTTTGTTCTTTTCACAAACCACATATCACTAGTGTCATTGCATGTGTGTTCTTCCCACAGACAACACATGGATCCACCAGTGTCATTTCATGTGTGTTCTTCCCATGAACCACACATGGATCCGCCAGTGTCATTGCACGTGTGTCCTTTTCACAGACCACATATGGATCCACCAGTGTCATTGCATGTGTGTTCTTTTCACAGACCACGTAAGGATCCACCGATGTCATTGCATGTGTGTTCCTCTCATAGACCACACATGGATCCACCGATGTCATTGCACGTGTGTTCTTATCATGAACCACAGCTAGAGTCATTGCATGTGTGTTCTTTTCACAAACCATATCATGTACCACACCCAGTGTCATTGCATGTGTGTTCTTCTCATTAACCACACATGGATCCACCAGTGTCATTGCATGTCTTCTCTTTTCATGAACCACAGTTAGAGTCTTTGCATGTATGTTCTTTTCACAAACCACATATCACCAGTGTCATTGCATGTGTGTTCTTCCCATAGACCACACATGGATCCACCAGTGTCATTGCATGTGTGTTCTTCCCATGAACCACACATGGATCCACCAGTGTCATTGCATGTGTGTTCTTTTCACAGACCACATATGGATCCACCGGTGTCATTGCATGTGTGTTCTTCTCACAGAGCACGTAAGGATCCACCGGTGTCATTGCATGTGTGTTCCTCTCATAGACCAGACATGGATCCACCAGTGTCATCGCATGTCTGCTCTTTTCATGAACCACAGTTAGAGTCATTGCATGTGTGTCCTTCTCACAAACCACATATCACAAGTATCATTGCATGTGTGTTCTTCCCACAGACCACACATGGTTACACCACTGTCATTGCATGTGTGTTCTTCCCATGAACCACGCATGGATCCACCAGTGTGATTGCATGTGTGTTCTTTTCACATACCACAAATGGATCCACCAGTGTCATTGCATGTCTGTTCTTCTCACATACCACGTAAGGATCCACCGGTGTCATTGCATGTGTGTTCCTCTCATACACCACACATGGATCCACCGGTGTCATCGCATGTCTGCTCCTTTCATGAACCACAGTTAGAGTCATTGCATGTGTGTTCTTCTCATGAACCACAACTAGAGTCATTGCATCTGTGTTCTTCTCACAAACCATATCATGAACCACACCCAGTGTCATTGCATGTGTGTTATTCTCATTAACCACACATGGATCCACCAGTGTCATTGCATGTCTGCTCTTTTCATGAACCACAGTTAGAGTCATTGCATGTCTGTTCTTTTCACAAACCACATATCACCAGTGTCATTGCATGTGTGTTCTTCCCACGGACCACACATGGATCGACAAGTGTCATTGCATGTGTGTCCTTCTCACAAACCACATATGGATCCACCAGTGTCATTGCATGTGTGTTCTTTTCACAGACCATGTAAGGATTCACCGGTGTCATTGCATGTGTGTTCCTCTCATAGACCACACATGGATCCACCGGTCTCATCGCAAGTCTGCTCTTTTCATGAACGACAGTTAGAGTCATTGCATGTGTGTTCCTCTCATAGACCACACATGGATCCACCGGTGTCATCGCATGTCTGCTCTTGTCGTGAACCACCGTTAGAGTCATTACATGTGTGTTCTTCTCATGAACCACAACTAGAGTTATTGCATCTGTGTTCTTCTCACAAACCATATCATGTACCACACCTAGTGTTATTACATGTGTGTTTTTCTCATCAAGCACACATGGATCCACCAGTGTCATTGCATGTCTGCTCTTTTCATGAACCACAGTTAGAGTCATTGCATGTCTGTTCTTTTCACAAACCACATATCACCAGTGTCATTGCATGTGTTTTCTTCCCACAGACCACACATGGATCCACTAGTGTCATTGCATGTGTGTTCTTCCCATGAACCACACATGGATCCACCAGTGTCATTGCATGTGTGTTCTTTTCATATACCACATATGGATCCACCAGTGTCATTGCATGTGTGTTCTTCTCACAGACCACGTAAGGATCCGCCAATGTCATTGCATGTGTGTTCCTCTCATAGACCACACATGGATCCACCGGTGTCATCGCATGTCTGCTCTTTTCATGAACCACAGTTAGAGTCATTACATGTGTGTTCTTCTCATGAACCACAGCTAGCGTCATTGCATGTGTGTTCTCACAAACCATATCATGAACCACACCCAGTGTCATTGCATGTGTGTTCTTCTCATTAACCACACATGGATCCACAAGTGTCATTGCATGTCCGCTCTTTTCATGAACCATAGTTAGAGTAATTGCATGTCTGTTCTTTTCAAAAACCACATATCACCAGTGCCATTGCATGTGTGTTCTTCCCACAGACCACACATGGATACACAAGTGTCATTGCATGTGTGTCCTTCCTTGAAGCACATATGGATCCACCAGTGTCATTGCATGTGTGTTCTTCCCACAGACCACACATGGATCCACCAGAGTCATTGCATGTGTGTTCTTCCCATGAACCACACATGGAACCACCAGTGTCATTGCATGTGTGTTCTTTTCACACACAACATATGGATCCACCAGTGTCATTGCATGTGTGGTCTTCTCACATACCACGTAAGGATCCACTGGTGTCATTGCATGTGTGTTCCTCTCATATACCACACATGGATCCACCGGTGTCATTGCATGTCTGCTCTTTTCATGAACCACAGTTAGAGTCATTGCATGTGTGTTCTTCTCATGAACCACAACTAGAGTCATTGCATGTGTGTTCTTCTCTCAAACCATATCATGTACCACACCCAGTGTCATTCCATGTGTGTTCTTCTCATTAACCACACATGGATCCACCAGTGTCATTGCATGTCTGCTCTTTTCATGAACCACAGTTAGAGTCATTGCATGTCTGTTCCTTTCACAAACCACATATCACCAGTGTCATTGCATGTGTGTTCTTCTCACAGAACACACATGGATCCACTAGTGTCATTGTATGTGTGTTCTTCCCATGAACCACATATGGATCCCCAGTGTCATTGCATGAGTGTCCTTCTCACAAACCACACATGGATCCACCAGTGTCATTGCATATGTGTTCTTTTCACAGACCACGTAAGGATCCACCAGTGTCATTGCATGTGTGTTCCTCTCATAGACCACACATGGATCCACCGGTGTCATCGCATGTCTACTCTTTTCATGAACCAAAGTTAGAGTCATTGCATGTGTGTTCCTCTCATAGACCACACATGGATCCACCAGTGTCATTGCATGTCTGCTCTTTTCATGAACCACAATTAGAGTCATTGCATGTGTGTCCTTCTCACAAACCACATATCATAAGTGTCATTGCATGTGTGTTGTTCCCACAGACCACACATGGATCCACCAGTGTCATTGCATGTGTGTTCTTCCCATGAACCACACATGGATCCACCAGTGTCATTGCATGTGTGTTCTTTTCACATACCACATATGGATCCACCAGTGTCATTGGATGTGTGTTCTTCTCATAGATCACATAAGGATCCACCGGTGTCATTGCATGTGTGTTCCTCTCATATACCACACATGGATCCACCGGTGTCATCGCATGTCTGCTCTTTTCATGAACCACAGTTAGAGTCATTGCATGTGTGTTCTTCTCATGAACCACATCTAGAGTCATTGCATGTGTGTTCTTCTCACAAACCATATCATGAACCACACCCAATGTCATTGTATGTGTGTTCTTCTCATTAACCACACATGGATCCACCAGTGTCATTGCATGTGTGTTCTTCCCATGAACCACATATGGATCCACCAGTGTCATTGCATGTGTGTTCTTTTCACACACGCACATATGGATCCATCAGTGTCATTGCATGTGTGTTCTTCTCACAAACCACGTGAGGATCCACGGGTGTCATTGCATGTGTGTTCCTCTCATATACCACACATGGATCCACCGGTGTCATCGGATGTCTGCTCTTTTCATGAACCATAGTTAGAGTCATTGCATGTGTGTTCTTCTCATGAACCACAACTAGAGTCATTGCATGTGTGTTCTTCTCACAAACCATATCAGGTACCACACCCAGTGTCATTGCATGTGTGTTCTTCTCATTAACCACACATGGATCCACCAGTGTCATTGCATGTCTGCTCTTTTCATGAACCACAGTTAGAGTCATTGCATGTCTATTCCTTTCACAAACCACATATCACCAGTGTCATTGCATGTGTGTTCTTCTCATAGAACACACATGGATCCACCAGTGTTATTGCATGTGTGTTCTTCCCATGAACCACATATGGATCCACCAGTATCATTGCATGTGTGTCCTTCTCACAAACCATAGATGGATCCACCAGTGTCATTGCATGTGTGTTATTCCCACAGACCACGCATTGATCCACCAGTGTCATTGCATGTCTGTTCTTCCCATGAACCACACATGGATCCGCCAGTGTCATTGCATGTGTGTCCTTTTCACAGACCACATATGGATCCACCAGTGTCATTGCATGTGTGTTCTTTTCACAGACCACGTAAGGATCCACCGATGTCATTGCATGTGTGTTTCTCTGATAGACCACACATGGATCCACCGATGTCATCGCATGTATGCTCTTTTCATGGACCACAGTTAGAGTCATTGCACGTGTGTTCTTCTCATGAACCACAGCTAGAGTCAGTGCATGTGTGTTCTTTTCACAAACCATATCATGTACCACACCCAGTGTCATTGCATGTGTGTTCTTCTCATTAACCACACATGGATCCACCAGTGTCATTGCATGTCTGCTCTTTTCATGAACCACAGTTACAGTCATTGCATGTATGTTCTTTTCACAAACCACATATCACCAGTGTCATTGCATGTGTGTTCTTCCCATAGACCACACATGGATCCACCAGTGTCATTGCATGTGTGTTCTTCCCATGAACCACACATGGATCCACCAGTGTCATTGCATGTGTGTTCTTTTCAGAGACCACATATGGATCCACTGGTGTCATTGCATGTGTGTTCTTCTCATAGAGCACGTAAGGATCCACCGGTGTCATTGCATGTGTGTTCCTCTCATAGACCAGACATGGATCCACCAGTGTCATCGCATGTCTTCTCTTTTCATGAACCACAGTTAGAGTCATTGCATGTGTGTCCTTCTCACAAACCACATATCACAAGTATCATTGCATGTGTGTTCTTCCCACAGACCACACATGGTTACACCACTGTCATTGCATGTGTGTTCTTCCCATGAACCACGCATGGATCCACCAGTGTCATTGCATGTGTGTTCTTTTCACATACCACATATGGATCCACCAGTGTCATTGCATGTGTGTTCTTCTCACATACCACGTAAGGATCCACCGGTGTCATTGCATGTGTGTTCCTCTCATACACCACACATGGATCCACCGGTGTCATCGCATGTCTGCTCTTTTCATGAACCACGGTTAGAGTCATTGCATGTGTGTTCTTCTCATGAACCACAGCTAGAGTCATTGCATCTGTGTTCTTCTCATAAACCATATCATGAACCACACCCAGTGTCATTGCATGTGTGTTATTCTCATTAACCACACATGGATCCACCGGTGTCATTGTATGTCTGCTCTTTTCATGAACCACAGTTAGAGTCATTGCATGTCTGTTCTTTTGACAAACCACATATCACCAGTGTCATTGCATGTGTGTTCTTCCCACCGACCACACATGGATCGACAAGTGTCATTGCATGTGTGTCCTTCCCATGAAGCACATATGGATCCACCAGTGTCATTGCATGTGTGTTCTTACCACAGACCACACATGGATCCACCAGTGTCATTGCATGTGTGTCCTTTTCACAGACCACGTAAGGATCCACTGGTGTCATTGCGTGTGTGTTCCTCTCATAGACCACACATGGATCCACCGGTGTCATCGCATGTCTGCTCTTTTCATGAACCACAGTTAGAGTCATTGCATGTGTGTTCCTCTCATAGACCACACATGGATCCACCGGTGTCATTGCATGTCTGCTCTTTTCATGAACCACAGTTAGAGTCATTGCATGTGTGTCCTTCTCACAAACCACATATCATTAGTGTCATTGCATGTGTGTTCTTCCCACAGACCACACATGGATCCACCAGTGTCATTGCATGTGTGTTCTTCCATAAACCACACATGGATCCACAAGTGTCATTGCATGTGTGTCCTTCTCACAAACCACATATGGATCCACCAGTGTCATTCCATGTGTGTTCTTTTCACAGACCATGTAAGGATCCACCGATGTCATTGCATGTGTGTTCCTCTCATAGACCACACATGGATCCACCGGTGTGATCGGATGTCTGCTCTTTTCATGAACCATAGTTAGTCATTGCATGTGTGTTCTTCTCATGAACCATAGCGAGAGTCATTGCATGTGTGTTCTTCTCACAAACCATATCATGTACCACAACCAGTATCATTGCATGTGTGTTCTTCTCATTAACCACACATGGATCCACTAGTGTCATTGCATGTCTGCTCTTTTCATGAACCACAGTTGGAGTTATTGCATGACTGTTCCTTTCACAAACCACATATCACCAGTGTCATTGCATGTGTGTTCTTCTCATAGAACACACATGGATCCACCAGTGTCATTGCATGTGTGTTCTTCCCATGAACCACATATGGATCCACCAGTATCATTGCATGTGTGTCCTTCTCACAAACCACAGATGGATCCACCAGTGTCATTGCATGTGTGTTCTTCCCACAGACCACGCATGGATCCACTAGTGTCATTGCATGTGTGTTCTTCCCATGAACCACACATGGATCTGCCAGTGTCATTGCATGTGTGTCCTTTTCACAGACCACATATGGATCCACCAGGGTCATTGCATGTGTGTTCTTTTCACAGACCACGTAAGGATCCACCGGTGTCATTGCATGTGTGTTCCTCTCATAGACCACACATGGATCCACCGATGTCATCGCATGTATGCTCTTTTCATGGACCACAATTAGAGTCTTTGCACGTGTGTTCTTCTCATGAACCACAGCTAGAGTCATTGCATGTGTGTTCTTTTCACAAACCATATCATGTACCACACCTAGTGTCATTGCATGTGTGTTCTTCTCATTAACCACACATGGATCCACCAGTGTCATTGCATGTCTGCTCTTTTCATGAACCACAGTTAGACTCATTACCTGTATGTTCTTTTCACAAACCACATATCACTAGTGTCATTGCATGTGTGTTCTTCCCACAGACCACACATGGATCCACCAGTTTCATTGCATGTGTGTTCTTCCCATGAACCACACATGGATCCACCAGTGTCATTGCATGTGTGTTCTTTTCACAGACCACATATGGATCCACCGGTGTCATTGCATGTGTGTTCTTCTCACAGAGCACGTAAGGATCCACCAGCGTCATTGCATGTGTGTTCCTCTCATAGACCAGACATGGATCCACCGGTATCATCTCATGTCTGCTCTTTTCATGAACCACAGTTAGAGTCATTGCATGTGTGTTCTTCTCATGAACCACAGCTAGAGTCATTGCATGTGTGTCCTTCTCACAAACCATATCATGAACCACACCTAGTGTCATTGCATGCGTGTTCTTCTCATTAACCACACATGGATCCACCAGTGTCATTGCATGTCTGCTCTTTTCATAAACCATAGTTAGAGTCACTGCATGTATGTTCTTTTCACAAACCACATATCACCACTGTCATTGCATGTGTGTTCTTCCCACAGACCACACATGGATCCACCAGTGTCATTGCATGTCTTCTCTTTTCATGAACCAAAGTTAGAGTCTTTGCATGTATGTTCTTTTCACAAACCACATATCACCAGTGTCATTGCATGTGTGTTCTTCCCATAGACCACACATGGATCCACCAGTGTCATTGCATGTGTGTCCTTCCCATGAACCACATATGGATCCACCAGTGTCATTGCATGTGTGTCCTTCTCACAAACCACACATGGATCCACCAGTGTCATTGCATGTGTGTTCTTTTCACATACCACGTAAGGATCCACCAGTGTCATTGCATGTGTGTTCCTCTCATAGACCACACATGGATCCACCGGTGTCATCGCATGTCTGCTCTTTTCATGAACCACAGTTAGAGTCATTGCATGTGTGTTCCTCTCATAGACCACACATGGATCCACCGATATCATCGCATGTATGCTCTTTTCATGGACCACAGTTAGAGTCATTGCATGTATGTTCTTCTCATGAACCACAGCTAGAGTCATTGCATGTGTGTTCTTTTCACAAACCATATCATGTACCACACCCAGTGTCATTGCATGTGTGTTCTTCTCATTAACCACACATGGATCCACCAGTGTCATTGCATGTCTGCTCTTTTCATGAACCACAGTTAGAGTCATTACATGTATGTTCTTTTCACAAACCACATATCACCAGTATCATTGCATGTGTGTTCTTCCCACAGACCACACATGGATCCACCAGTGTCATTGCATGTGTGTTCTTCCCATGAACCACACATGGATCAACCAGTGTCATTACATGTGTGTTCTTTTCAGAGACCACATATGGATCCACCGGTGTCATTGCATGTGTGTTCTTCTCACAGAACACGTAAGGATCGACCGGTGTCATTGCATGTGTGTTCCTCTCATAGACCAGACGTGGATCCACCGGTGTCGTCGCATGTCTGCTCTTTTCATGAACCATAGTTAGAGTCATTGCATGTGTGTTCTTGTCATGAACCAGAACTAGAGTCATTACATGTGTGTTCTTCTGACAAACCATATCATGAACCACACCTAGTGTCATTGCATGTCTGCTCTTTTTATAAACCATAGTTAGAGTCACTGCATGTATGTTCTTTTCACAAACCACATATCACCAGTGTCATTGCATGTGTGTTCTTCCCATAGACCACACATGGATCCACCAGTGTCATTGCATGTGTGTCCTTCCCATGAACCACATATGGATCCACCAGTGTCATTGCATGTGTGTCCTTCTCACAAACCACACATGGATCCACCAGTGTCATTGCATGTGTGTTCTTTTCACAGACCACGTAAGGATCCACCAGTGTCATTGCATGTGTGTTCCTCTCATAGACCACACAGGGATCCACCGGTGTCATCGCATGTCTGCTCTTTTCATGAACCACAGTTAGAGTCATTGCATGTGTGTTCCTCTCATAGACCACACATGGATCCACCGATATCATCGCATGTATGCTCTTTTCATGGACCACAGTTAGAGTCATTGCATGTATGTTCTTCTCATGAACCACAGCTAGAGTCATTGCATGTGTGTTCTTTTCACAAACGATATCATGTACCACACCCAGTGTCATTGCATGTGTGTTCTTCTCATTAACCACACATGGATCCACCAGTGTCATTGCATGTCTGATCTTTTCATGAACCACAGTTAGAGTCATTACATGTATGTTCTTTTCACAAACCACATATCACCAGTGTCATTGCATGTGTGTTCTTCCCGCAGACCACACATGGATCCACCAGTGTCATTGCATGTGTGTTCTTCCCATGAAACACACATGGATCCACCAGTGTAATTGCATGTGTGTTCTTTTCACAGACCACATATGGATCCACCAGTGTCATCGCATGTGTGTTCTTCTCACAGACCACGTAAGGATCCACCAGTGTCATTGCATGTGTGTTCCTCTCATAGACCAGACATGGACCCACCGGTGTCATCGCATGTCTGCTCTTTTCATGAACCACAGTTACAGTCATTGCATGTGTGTTCTTCTCATGAACCACAGCTAGAGTCATTGCATGTGTGTCCTTCTCACAAACCATATCATGAACCACACCTAGTGTCATTGCATGTGTGTTCTTCTCATTAACCACACATGGATCCACCAGTGTCATTGCATGTCTGCTCTTTTCATGAACCATAGTTAGAGTCACTGCATGTCTGTTCTTTTCACAAACCACATATCACCAGTGTCATTGCATGTGTGTGCTTCCCAGAGACGACACATGGATCCACCAGTGTCATTGCATGTGTGTCCTTCCCATGAACCACATATGGATCCACCAGTGTCATTGCATGTGTGTCCTTCTCACAAACCACACATGGATCCACCAGTGTCATTGCATGTGTGTTCTTTTCACATACCACGTAAGGATCCACCAGTGTCATTGCATGTGTGTTCCTCTCATAGACCACACATGGATCCACCGGTGTCATCGCATGTCTGCTCTTTTCATGAACCACAATTAGAGTCATTGCATGTGTGTTCCTCTCATTGACCACACATAGATCCACCGGTGTCATCGCACGTCTACTCATTTCATGAACCACAGTTAGAGTCGTTGCATGTAAGTTCTTCTCATGAACCACAGCTAGAGTCATTGCATGTGTGTTCTTTTCACAAACCATATCATGTACCACACCCAGTGTCATTGCATGTGTGTTCTTCTCATTAACCACACATGGATCCACCAGTGTCATTGCATGTCTGCTCTTTTCATGAACCACAGTTAGAGTCATTACATGTATGTTCTTTTCACAAACCACATATCACCAGTATCATTGCATGTGTGTTCTTCCCACAGACCACACATGGATCCACCAGTGTCATTGCATGTGTGTTCTTCCCATGAACCACACATGGATCAACCAGTGTCATTACATGTGTGTTCTTTTCAGAGACCACATATGGATCCACCGGTGTCATTGCATGTGTGTTCTTCTCACAGAACACGTAAGGATCGACCGGTGTCATTGCATGTGTGTTCCTCTCATAGACCAGACATGGATCCACCGGTGTCGTCGCATGTCTGCTCTTTTCATGAACCATAGTTAGAGTCATTGCATGTGTGTTCTTCTCATGAACCAGAGCTAGAGTCATTACATGTGTGTTCTTCTGACAAACCATATCATGAACCACACCTAGTGTCATTGCATGTCTGCTCTTTTCATAAACCATAGTTAGAGTCACTGCATGTATGTTCTTTTCACAAACCACATATCACCAGTGTCATTGCATGTGTGTTCTTCCCATAGACCACACATGGATCCACCAGTGTCATTGCATGTGTGTCCTTCCCATGAACCACATATGGATCCACCAGTGTCATTGCATGTGTGTCCTTCTCACAAACCACACATGGATCCACCAGTGTCATTGCATGTGTGTTCTTTTCACAGACCACGTAAGGATCCACCAGTGTCATTGCATGTGTGTTCCTCTCATAGACCACACAGGGATCCACCGGTGTCATCGCATGTCTGCTCTTTTCATGAACCACAGTTAGAGTCATTGCATGTGTGTTCCTCTCATAGACCACACATGGATCCACCGATATCATCGCATGTATGCTCTTTTCATGGACCACAGTTAGAGTCATTGCATGTATGTTCTTCTAATGTACCACACCCAGTGTCATTGCATGTGTGTTCTTCTCATTAACCACACGTGGATCCACCAGTGTCATTGCATGTCTGATCTTTTCATGAACCACAGTTAGAGTCATTACATGTATGTTCTTTTCACAAACCACATATCACCAGTGTCATTGCATGTGTGTTCTTCCCACAGACCACACATGGATCCACCAGTGTCATTGCATGTCTGTTCTTCCCATGAACCACAGATGGATCCACCAGTGTCATTACAAGTGTGTTCTTTTAGAGACCACATATGGATCCACCGGTGTCATTGCATGTGTGTTCTTCTCACAGAGCACGTAAGGATCCACCGGTGTCATTGCATGTGTGTTCCTCTCATAGACCAGACATGGATCCACTGGTGTCGTCGCATGTCTGCTCTTTTCATGAACCACAGTTAGAGTCATTGCATGTGTGTTCTTCTCATGAACCACAGCTAGAGTCATTGCATGTGTGTTCTTCTCACAAACCATATCATGAACCACACCTAGTGTCATTGCATGTGTGTTCTTCTCATTAACCACACATGGATCCACCAGTGTCATTGCATGTCTGCTCTTTTCATGAACAATAGTTAGAGTCACTGCATGTCTGTTCTTTTCACAAACCACATATCACCAGTGTCATTGCATGTGTGTGCTTCCCACAGACGACACATGGATCCACCAGTGTCATTGCATGTGTGTCCTTCCCATGAACCACATATGGATCCACCAGTGTCATTGCATGTGTGTCCTTCTCACAAACCACACATGGATCCACCAGTGTCATTGCATGTGTGTTCTTTTCACAGACCACGTAAGGATCCACCGGTGTCATTGCATGTGTGTTCCTCTCATAGACCACACATGGATCCACCGGTGTCATCGCATGTCTTCTCTTTTCATGAACCACAGTTAGAGTCATTGCATGTGTGTTCCTCTCATTGACCACACATAGATCCACCGGTGTCATCGCACGTCTACTCATTTCATGAACCATAGTTAAAGTCATTGCATGTGTGTTCCTCTCATTGACCACACATAGATCCTCCAGTGTCATTGCATGTCTGTTGTTTTCAAGAACCACGGTTAGAGTCATTGCATGTCTGTTCCTTTCACAAACCACATATCACCAGTGTCATTGCATGTGTGTTCTTCTCACAGAACACACATGGATCCACCAGTGTCATTGCATGTGTGTTCTTCCCATGAACCATATATGGATCCACCAGTATCATTGCATGTGTGTCCTTCTCACAAACCACAGATGGATCCACCAGTGTCATTGCACGTGTGTTCTTCCCACAGACCACGCATGGATCCACCAGTGTCATTGCATGTGTGTTCTTCCCATGAACCACACATGGATCCGCCAGTGTCATTGCATGTGTGTCCTTTTCACAGACCACATATGGATCCACCAGTGTCATTGCATGTGTGTTCTTTTCACAGACCACGTATGGATCCACTGGTGTCATTGCATGTGTGTTCCTCTCATAGACCACACAAGGATCCACCGATGTCATCGCATGTATGCTCTTTTCATGGACCACAGTTAGAGTCATTGCATGTGTGTTCTTCTCATGAACCACAGCTAGAGTCATTGCATGTGTGTTCTTTTCACAAACCATATCATGTACCACACCAAGTGTCATTGCATGTGTGTTCTTCTCATTAACCACACATGGATCCACCAGTGTCATTGCATGTCTGCTCTTTTCATGAACCACAGTTAGAGTCATTGCATGTCTATTCTTTTCACAAACCACATATCACCAGTGTCATTGCATGTGTGTTCTTCCCACAAACCACACATGGATGCACCAGTGTCATTGCATGTGTGTTCTTCCCATGAACCACACATGGATCCACCCGTGTCATTGCATGTGTGTTCTTCTCACAGAGCACGTAAGGATCCACCGGTGTCATTGCATGTGTGTTCTTCTCATAGAGCACGTAAGGATCCACCGGTGTCATCGCATGTCTGCTCTTTTCATGAACCACAGTTATAGTCATTGCATGTGTGTTCCTCTCATGGACCACACATGGATCCACCGATGTCATCGCATGTATGCTCTTTTCATGGACCACAGTTAGAGTCATTGCATGTGTGTTCTTCTCATGAACCACAGCTAGAGTCATTGCATGTGTTCTTTTCACAAACCATATCATGTACCACACCCAGTGTCATTGCATGTGTGTTCTTCTCATTAACCACACATGGATCCACCAGTCTCATTGCATGTCTGCTCTTTTCATGAACCACAGTTAGAGTCATTACATGTATGTTCTTTTCACAAACCACATATCACCAGTGTCATTGCATGTGTGTTCTTCCCACAGACCACACATGGATGCACCAGTATCATTGCATGTGTGTTCTTCCCATGAACCACCCATGGATCCACAAGTGTCATTACATGTGTGTTCTTTTCACAGACCACATATGGATCCACCGGTGTCATTGCATGTGTGTTCTTCTCACAGAGCACGTAAGGATCCACTAGTGTCATTGCATGCGTGTCCCTCTCATAGACCAGACATGGATCCACCGGTGTCATCGCATGTCTGCTCTTTTCATGAACCACAGTTAGAGTCATTGCATGTGTGTTCTTCTCATGAACCACAGCTAGAGTCATTGCGTGTGTGTTCTTTCACAAACCACATCATGAACCACACCTAGTGTCATTGCATGTGTGTTCTTCTCATTAACCACACATGGATCCACGAGTGTCATTGCATGTCTGCTCTTTTCATGAACCAAAGTTAGTGTCACTGCATGTTTGTTCTTTTCACAAACCACATATCACCAGTGTCATTGCATGTGTGTTCTTCCCACAGACCACACATGGATCCACCAGTGTCATTGCATGTGTGTCCTTACCATGAACCACATATGGATCCACCAGTGTCATTGCATGTGTGTCCTTCTCACAAACCACACATGGATCCACCAGTGTCATTGCATGTGTGTTTTTTCATATACCACGTAAGGATCCACCGGTGCCATTGCATGTGTGTTCCTCTCATAGACCACACATGGATCCACCGGTGTCATCGCATGTCTGCTCTTTTCATGAACCATAGTTAGAGTCATTGCATGTGTGTTCCTCTCATAGACCACACATGGATCCACCGTTGTCATCGCATGTATGCTCTTTTCATGGACCACAGTTAGAGTCATTGCATGTGTGTTCTTTTCACAAACCATATCATGTACCACACCCTGTGTCATTGCATGTGTGTTCTTCTCATTAACCACACATGGATCCACAAGTGTCATTGCATGTCTGCTCTTTTCATGAACCACAGTTAGAGTCATTACATGTATATTCTTTTCACAAACCACATATCACCAGTGTCATTGCATGTGTGTTCTTCCCACAAACCACACATGGATCCACTAGTGTCATTGCATGTGTGTTCTTCCCATGAACCACACATGGATCCACCAGTGTCATTACATGTGTATTCTTTTCATAGACCACATATGGATCCACCGGTGTCATTGCATGTGTGTTCTTCTCGCAGAGCACGTAAGGATCCACCGGTGTCATTGCATGTGTGTTCCTCTCATAAACCAGACATGGATCCACCGGTGTCATCGCATGTCTGCTCTTTTCATGAACCACAGTTAGAGTCATTGCATGTGTGTTCTTCTCATGAACCACAGCTAGAGTCATTGCATGTGTGTTCTTCTCACAAACCATATCATGAACGACACCTAGTGTCATTGCATGTGTGTTCTTCTCATTAACCACACATGGATCCACCAGTGTCATTCCATGTCTGCTCTTTTCATGAACCATAGTTAGAGTCACTGCATGTCTGTTCTTTTCACAAACCACATATCACCAGTGTCATTGCATGTGTGTTCTTCCCACAGACCACACATGGATCCACCAGTGTCATTGCATGTGTGTCCTTCCCGTGAACCACATATGGATCCACCAGTGTCATTGCATGTGTGTCCTTCTCATAAACCACACATGGATCCACCAATGGCATTGCATGTGTGTTCTTTTCACAGACCACGTAAGGATCCACCGGTGTCATTGCATGTGTGTTCCTCTCATAGACCACACATGGATCCAACCGGTGTCATCGCATGTCTGCTCTTTTCATGAACCACAGTTAGAGTCATTGCATGTGTGTTCCTCTCATTAACCACACATGGATCCACCAGTGTAATTGCATGTCTGCTCTTTTCATGAACCACAGTTAGAGTCATTTCCTATTTGTTCCTTTCACAAACCACATATCACCCGTGTCATTGCATATGTGTTCTTCTCACAGAACACACATGGATCTACTAGTGTTATTGCATGTGTGTTCTTCCCATGAACCATATATGGATCCACCAGTATCATTGCATGTGTGTCCTTCTCACAAACCACAGATGGATCCACCAGTGTCATTGCACGTGTGTTCTTCCCACAGACCACGCATGGATCCACCAGTGTCACTGCATGTGTGTTCTTCCCATGAACCACACATGGATCCGCCAGTGTCATTGCATGTGTGTCCTTTTCACAGACCACATATGGATCCACCAGTGTCATTGCATGTGTGTTCTTTTCACAGACCACGTAAGGATCCACCGGTGTCATTGCATGTGTGTTCCTCTCATAGACCACACATGGATCCACCGATGTCATCGCATGTATGCTCTTTTCATGGACCACAATTAGAGTCATTGCATGTGTGTTCTTCTCATGAACCACAGATAGAGTCATTGCATGTGTGTTCTTTTCACAAACCATATCATGTACCACACCCAGTGTCATTGCATGTGTGTTCTTCTCATTAACCACACATGGATCCACCAGTGTCATTGCATGTCTGCTCTTTTCATGAACCACAGTTAGAGTCATTGCATGTATGTTCTTTTCACAAACCACATATCACCAGTGTCATTGCATGTGTGTTCTTCCCATACACCACACATGGATCCACTAGTGTCATTGCATGTGTGTTCTTCCCATGAACCACACATGGATCCACCAGTGTCATTGCATGTGTGTTCTTTTCACATACCACATATGGATCCACCGGTGTCATTGCATGTGTGTTCTTCTCACAGAGCACGTAAGCATCCACCGGTGTCATTGCATGTGTGTTCCTCTCGTAGACCAGACATGGATCCACCAGTGTCATCGCATGTCTGCTCTTTTCATGAACCACAGTTAGAGTCATTGCATGTGTGTTCTTCTCATGAACCACAGCTAGAGTCATTGCATGTGTGTTCTTCTCACAAACCATATCATGAACCACACCTAGTGTCATTGCATGTGTGTTCTTCTCATTAACCACACATGGATCCACCAGTGTCATTCCATGTCTCCTCTTTTCATGAACCATAGTTAGAGTCACTGCATGTCTGTTCTTTTCACAAACCACATATCACCAGTGTCATTGCATGTGTGTTCTTCCCACAGACCACACATGGATCCACCAGTGTCATGGCATGTGTGTCCTTCCCATGAACCACATATGGATCCACAAGTGTCATTGCGTGTGTGTCCTTCTCACAAACCACACATGGATCCACCAGTGTCATTGCATGTGTGCTCTTTTCACAGACCACGTAAGGATCCACCGGTGTCATTGCATGTGTGTTCCTCTCATAGACCACACATGGATCCACCGGTGTCATCGCATGTCTGCTCTTTTCATGAACCACATTTAGAGTCATTGCATGTGTGTTCCTCTCATAGACCACACATGGATCCACCAGTGTAATTGCATGTCTGCTCTTTTCATGAACCACAGTTAGAGTCATTGCCTGTTTGTTCCTTTCACAAACCACATATCACCCGTGTCATTGCATATGTGTTCTTCTCACAGAACACACATGGATCTACTAGTATCATTGCATGTGTGTTCTTCCCATGAACCATATATGGATCCACCAGTATCATTGCATGTGTGTCCTTCTCACAAATCACAGATGGATCCACCAGTGTCATTGCACGTGTGTTCTTCCCACAGACCACGCATGGATCCACCAGTGTCACTGCATGTGTGTTCTTCCCATGAACCACACATGGATCCGCCAGTGTCATTGCATGTGTGTCCTTTTCACAGACCACATATGGATCCACCAGTGTCATTGCATGTGTGTTCTTTTCACAGACCACGTAAGGATCCACCGGTGTCATTGCATGTGTGTTCCTCTCATAGACCACACATGGATCCACCGATGTCATCGCATGTATGCTCTTTTCATGGACCACAGTTAGAGTCATTGCATGTGTGTTCTTCTCATGAACCACAGCTAGAGTCATTGCATGTGTGTTCTTTTCACAAACCCTATCATGTACCACACCCAGTGTCATTGCATGTGTGTTCTTCTCATTAACCACACATGGATCCACCAGTGTCATTGCATGTCTGCTCTTTTCATGAACCACAGTTAGAGTCATTGCATGTATGTTCTTTTCACAAACCACATATCACCAGTGTCATTGCATGTGTGTTCTTCCCATACACCACACATGGATCCACCAGTGTCATTGCATGTGTGTTCTTCCCATGAACCACACATGGATCCACCAGTGTCATTGCATGTTTGTTCTTTTCACATACCACATATGGATCCACCGGTGTCATTGCATGTGTGTTCTTCTCACAGAGCACGTAAGCATCCACCGGTGTCATTGCATGTGTGTTCCTCTCGTAGACCAGACATGGATCCACCAGTGTCATCGCATGTCTGCTCTTTTCATGAACCACAGTTAGAGTCATTGCATGTGTGTTCTTGTCATGAACCATAGCTAGAGTCATTGCATGTGTGTTCTTCTCACAAACCATATCATGAACCACACCTAGTGTCATTGCATGTGTGTTCTTCTCATTAACCACACATGGATCCACCAGTGTCATTGCATGTCTCCTCTTTTCATGAACTATAGTTAGAGTCACTGCATGTCTTTTCTTTTCACAAACCACATACAACCAGTGTCATTGCATGTGTGTTCTTCCCACAGACCACACATGGATCCACCAGTGTCATGGCATGTGTGTCCTTCCCATGAACCACATATGGATCCACCAGTGTCATTGCGTGTGTGTCCTTCTCACAAACCACACATGGATCCACCAGTGTCATTGCATGTGTGTTCTTTTCACAGACCACGTAAGGATCCACCGGTGTCATTGCATGTGTGTTCCTCTCATAGACCACACATGGAACCACCGGTGTCATCGCATGTCTGCTCTTTTCATGAACCACAGTTAGAGTCATTGCATGTGTGTTCTTCTCATGAACCACAGCTAGAGTCATTGCATGTGTGTTCTTCTCACAAACCATATCATGAACCACACCTAGTGTCATTGCATGTGTGTTCTTCTCATTAACCACACATGGATCCACCAGTGTCATTCCATGTCTCCTCTTTTCATGAACCATAGTTAGAGTCACTGCATGTCTGTTCTTTTCACAAACCACATATCACCAGTGTCATTGCATGTGTGTTCTTCCCACAGACCACACATGGATCCACCAGTGTCATGGCATGTGTGTCCTTCCCATGAACCACATATGGATCCACAAGTGTCATTGCGTGTGTGTCCTTCTCACAAACCACACATGGATCCACCAGTGTCATTGCATGTGTGTTCTTTTCACAGACCGCGTAAGGATCCACCGGTGTCATTGCATGTGTGTTCCTCTCATAGACCACACATGGATCCACCGGTGTCATCGCATGTCTGCTCTTTTCATGAACCACATTTAGAGTCATTGCATGTGTGTTCCTCTCATAGACCACACATGGATCCACCAGTGTAATTGCATGTCTGCTCTTTTCATGAACCACAGTTAGAGTCATTGCCTGTTTGTTCCTTTCACAAACCACATATCACCCGTGTCATTGCATATGTGTTCTTCTCACAGAACACACATGGATCTACTAGTATCATTGCATGTGTGTTCTTCCCATGAACCATATATGGATCCACCAGTATCATTGCATGTGTGTCCTTCTCACAAATCACAGATGGATCCACCAGTGTCATTGCACGTGTGTTCTTCCCACAGACCACGCATGGATCCACCAGTGTCACTGCATGTGTGTTCTTCCCATGAACCACACATGGATCCGCCAGTGTCATTGCATGTGTGTCCTTTTCACAGACCACATATGGATCCACCAGTGTCATTGCATGTGTGTTCTTTTCACAGACCACGTAAGGATCCACCGGTGTCATTGCATGTGTGTTCCTCTCATAGACCACACATGGATCCACCGATGTCATCGCATGTATGCTCTTTTCATGGACCACAGTTAGAGTCATTGCATGTGTGTTCTTCTCATGAACCACAGCTAGAGTCATTGCATGTGTGTTCTTTTCACAAACCCTATCATGTACCACACCCCGTGTCATTGCATGTGTGTTCTTCTCATTAACCACACATGGATCCACCAGTGTCATTGCATGTCTGCTCTTTTCATGAACCACAGTTAGAGTCATTGCATGTATGTTCTTTTCACAAACCACATATCACCAGTGTCATTGCATGTGTGTTCTTCCCATACACCACACATGGATCCACCAGTGTCATTGCATGTGTGTTCTTCCCATGAACCACACATGGATCCACCAGTGTCATTGCATGTGTGTTCTTTTCACATACCACATATGGATCCACCGGTGTCATTGCATGTGTGTTCTTCTCACAGAGCACGTAAGCATCCACCGGTGTCATTGCATGTGTGTTCCTCTCGTAGACCAGACATGGATCCACCAGTGTCATCGCATGTCTGCTCTTTTCATGAACCACAGTTAGAGTCATTGCATGTGTGTTCTTGTCATGAACCATAGCTAGAGTCATTGCATGTGTGTTCTTCTCACAAACCATATCATGAACCACACCTAGTGTCATTGCATGTGTGTTCTTCTCATTAACCACACATCGATCCACCAGTGTCATTGCATGTCTCCTCTTTTCATGAACTATAGTTAGAGTCACTGCATGTCTTTTCTTTTCACAAACCACATATCACCAGTGTCATTGCATGTGTGTTCTTCCCACAGACCACACATGGATCCACCAGTGTCATGGCATGTGTGTCCTTCCCATGAACCACATATGGATCCACCAGTGTCATTGCGTGTGTGTCCTTCTCACAAACCACACATGGATCCACCAGTGTCATTGCATGTGTGTTCTTTTCACAGACCACGTAAGGATCCACCTGTGTCATTGCATGTGTGTTCCTCTCATAGACCACACATGGAACCACCGGTGTCATCGCATGTCTGCTCTTTTCATGAACCACAGTTCGAGTCATTGCATGTGTGTTCTTCTCATGAACCACATCTAGAGTCATTGCATGTGTGTTCTTCTCACAAACCATATCATGAACCACACCTAGTGTCATTGCATGTGTGTTCTTCTCATTAACCACACATGGATCCACCAGTGTCATTCCATGTCTCCTCTTTTCATGAACCATAGTTAGAGTCACTGCATGTCTGTTCTTTTCACAAACCACATATCACCAGTGTCATTGCATGTGTGTTCTTCCCACAGACCACACATGGATCCACCAGTGTCATGGCATGTGTGTCCTTCCCATGAACCACATATGGATCCACAAGTGTCATTGCGTGTGTGTCCTTCTCACAAACCACACATGGATCCACCAGTGTCATTGCATGTGTGTTCTTTTCACAGACCACGTAAGGATCCACCGGTGTCATTGCATGTGTGTTCCTCTCATAGACCACACATGGATCCACCGGTGTCATCGCATGTCTGCTCTTTTCATGAACCACATTTAGAGTCATTGCATGTGTGTTCCTCTCATAGACCACACATGGATCCACCAGTGTAATTGCATGTCTGCTCTTTTCATGAACCACAGTTAGAGTCATTGCCTGTTTGTTCCTTTCACAAACCACATATCACCCGTGTCATTGCATATGTGTTCTTCTCACAGAACACACATGGATCTACTAGTGTCATTGCATGTGTGTTCTTCCCATGAACCATATATGGATCCACCAGTATCATTGCATGTGTGTCCTTCTCACAAACCACAGATGGATCCACCAGTGTCATTGCACGTGTGTTCTTCCCACAGACCACGCATGGATCCACCAGTGTCACTGCATGTGTGTTCTTCCCATGAACCACACATGGATCCGCCAGTGTCATTGCATGTGTGTCCTTTTCACAGACCACATATGGATCCACCAGTGTCATTGCATGTGTGTTCTTTTCACAGACCACGTAAGGATCCACCGGTGTCATTGCATGTGTGTTCCTCTCATAGACCACACATGGATCCACCGATGTCATCGCATGTATGCTCTTTTCATGGACCACAGTTAGAGTCATTGCATGTGTGTTCTTCTCATGAACCACAGCTAGAGTCATTGCATGTGTGTTCTTTTCACAAACCATATCATGTACCACACCCAGTGTCATTGCATGTGTGTTCTTCTCATTAACGACACATGGATCCACCAGTGTCATTGCATGTCTGCTCTTTTCATGAACCACAGTTAGAGTCATTGCATGTATGTTCTTTTCACAAACCACATATCACTAGTGTCATTGCATGTGTGTTCTTCCCATACACCACACATGGATCCACCAGTGTCATTGCATGTGTGTTCTTCCCATGAACCACACATGGATCCACCAGTGTCATTGCATGTGTGTTCTTTTCACATACCACATATGGATCCACCGGTGTCATTGCATGTGTGTTCTTCTCACAGAGCACGTAAGCATCCACCGGTGTCATTGCATGTGTGTTCCTCTCGTAGACCAGACATGGATCCACCAGTGTCATCGCATGTCTGCTCTTTTCATGAACCACAGTTAGAGTCATTGCATGTGTGTTCTTCTCATGAACCACAGCTAGTCATTGCATGTGTGTTCTTCTCACAAACCATATCATGAACCACACCTAGTGTCATTGCATGTGTGTTCTTCTCATTAACCACACATGGATCCACCAGTGTCATTGCATGTCTCCTCTTTTCATGAACTATAGTTAGAGTCACTGCATATCTGTTCTTTTCACAAACCACATATCACTAGTGTCATTGCATGTGTGTTCTTCCCACAGACCACACATGGATCCACCAGTGTCATGGCATGTGTGTCCTTCCCATGAACCACATATGGATCCACCAGTGTCATTGCGTGTGTGTCCTTCTCACAAACCACACATGGATCCACCAGTGTCATTGCATGTGTGTTCTTTTCACAGACCACGTAAGGATCCACCCGTGTCATTGCATGTGTGTTCCTCTCATAGACCACACATGGAACCACCGGTGTCATCGCATGTCTGCTCTTTTCATGAACCACAGTTAGAGTCATTGCATGTGTGTTCCTCTCATAGACCACACATGGATCCACCAGTGTCATTGCATGTCTGCTCTTTTCATGAACCACAGTTAGAGTCATTGCATGTGTGTCCTTCTCACAAACCACATATCACTAGTGTCATTGCATGTGTGTTCTTCCCACAGACCACACATGGATTCACCTGTGTCATTGCATGTGTGTTCTTCCCATGAAACACACATGGATCCACCAGTGTCATTGCATGTGTGTTCTTTTCACAGACCACATATGGATCCACCAGTGTCATTGCATGTGTGTTCTTCTCACAGACCACGTAAGGATCCACTGGTGTCATTGCATGTGTGTTCCTCTCATAGACCACTGTTGGGGGGATACCCCCGGTAGGGTCACTCCGGGGTATAAGGGCCGAGTTAGCCGAGGGTCGGCAAGGTCAAAGCGGATGCTGGCCGAGTCACCTCAAGGCAGGCCGGATCACGGAGTAACCCGGACCAGGGGGTCGCCTAACATTGTCTTGTCCGACTTAAGGAGTAAGTCGGAAATGCTTATCTGACTTATATGCAGGAACAGGTGTGGCCGGATCTACTGTGATCCGGATCCTCGCTTAGCTTCTAGGAGAAGGAAGGAATCTCTCTGGTCAAAAAAGAAGGTCCGGTACCTACTGGATGAGCGAATAAAGCATGGGCAGGACCACCGATCGTGCTCGACAAGGATGACGATGCTCACGTCGGCTTACGTCGCTGAAGCAAGTGTGACGCGGGGGAAAAGCACCCCTGTCGGGTTACTACTTTGGGAGGGGGCATATTCTTAGGAATATGCCTCCACGTATGCCCTAGGCCAGGACCGAACCACCTCTATATAAGGGGGGTTAGGGTTCTGGTAGAGGGGGTTGGCAGAATTCTAGTTGGTTGAGCACTAGTTGATCTAGGGTTCTTGGGCAAGATAGTAGGCTAGAGTAAGAGAGCACCTTCTTCCTCCTCTCGCCAACATAGCTCAAGGAGCACTTGTAATCTTGTAGATATTGCAATACAAACTTCTATGTAGAGAATCACTCTACTATCCCTCCCTGGATTCCCCTAGCGCATATTAGTCCCCACCTTCAGCCTATCCATGGCATCTGCCGTGACACCTCCACGACAGTTGGCGCCCACCGTGGGGCTAGCGGCGCTAGCAGGGGTGAAGATCCGGACGGGAAACTTCATCGGCACCGGCGAGCGCATCGTCTCCGGGCTCGTTCATCGCTTCCGAGCGCTGGATTTCGTTAGTGACAATGCTGGCTGCTTCGGCACGCGCCCGCTTCCGCGCAACGGCCTCTTCGTCAAGCTCGGTGCGCACAAGGTCTACGTTGCTGTGGACGTTTCGTGCGTTCATCCGCGTCGCGTCGTCGATGCGAGGGAACCACCCCTCACTGTGGCTCGCGGGGCGCGTATCGCTCTCTCCCTGGACCATGCGGAGGTGATGATGACCGCGCCAGGTGCAGGCGCAAGCAAAGACCCAGCGCCAGACCCGGAGGTAACACCTAAGGCACCGAGAAAAGGTAGAGGACCTCCACTGGAGAGGCCTGAGAACGTACTGAGGGAAGCAATGGATAGCTTGGTTAACCCAGTAGCAGCAGTGATCGATCTGGCTCAGGCACAGGCCGAGCTATAGGAAACCCGGCAAAATATACTAGAGGGCGCAAAGAAAATAGCCGCGGCTCAGCAGTCACTGAACATGACGCTGCGTGAGTACGCGAAGGCAAACAAGGTTGATGCAGTGAGAGTAAAAGGGAAAAATCTCATAAGTGAGATGAATAGAGAAGGTGATGATGGAGCAGAAGGGTCGGAAAACTATCTGTCTGTGGGGTTGCCGAAGTATAGCACACCGGCAAAGAACCTCAGAGCAGCAGATGCCGCTGCATCCGAGCTAGAGGGTCTGACGGGTGAGGCCCGTCAAAGACAATAAGGCCGGGTTAACGAGCTGGTTCGGATCGCGAACAGGCAGAACGAGGAGCTACTGAGAGCTAACCCGGGGAGAGCTATGGCATCCAGGAGACCAGGATCGTCCACTCAGTGGTGGGTAACCCGGAGAAATCCGCTGGAGCCGCATCATCACCTCATGGCGGTCCAAGGAGAGAAACGGTAGTAACCTCGGCCAGACGGAACAAACAGATTGTCCCGTACGACCCAACGCGTGCGGGAAAAGAAAAAGAAACGCAGAAGAATGATGATCGACGGAGTGTGAGCCGAGGTGAAGCTGGCCGAGGTAATCACGACCAAGGCAATGCCGGTCAAGGGAACGCTGCCAACGGCAATGCCGGACAGCGCAACTCCGCAGGAGCAGGACAACCGCAGTAGCGGAATATACCGAGGCAAGAGCAAAGCTCCGGCCGAGGTATGCAACAGAAAGACGTGCAATGAGAGCAAAACCGATACAATGACGGTGATTCGGAGATGGTGAACGCAGGGTACCCCAGACCGGACTATCATGTGATAGGATCTAGGTTGGGGAGCAAGGATTTGATGCCGGATGATGCCAGGTTAAAACTGGATCGCCTGTATAGGTCAGAACAGATCGAATGTCAATGTCCTCCGGGTCCAGCGTGCTTTGGACCCCGGATCATGAAGGAACCACCAGTACCCAACTTCCAATTACCCAGGGGCACGAAGACGTATGACGGTAGTACCAAGCCGGAGGATTGGTTGATAAACTATGCTACGACGGTGAAATTGCAACTGGCAACTTGAGGTGGGCTATGCGTTACGTGCCCCAGATGTTGGAAGGCCCGGCCAGAGTATGGCTGAATAACTTGCCGCCCGGAAGCATCAACTGCTGGATAGATTTTGAAGAAATGTTTATCAGCAACTTCTCAAGTACGTACCAGAGGCCGAATAGACCGCAGACCCTGGCAATGTGCAAGTAAAGACCCAACGAGACGGATCATAAATTCTTAACCCGGTGGTGTACCATAAGAAACTCATGTGAGGGTGTCATAGAGTCACAGGCCATAGCGTGGTTTGCGCAAGGGTGCAGATACGGCAGCGAGCTGTGGATGAAACTGCAAAGGAAAATGCCAGTTACACTGGCAGAAATGATCCGGATTGCTGATTCGTATGCTTTGGGCGATCTGACTCAACCTAGGCTCCCGTCAAATGACTCAAGCGAGGAATACTATCAGAGGGACGGAGTTGGGTCGTCCCGGAGGAATGATTACAGAGGAAGAAGGAGAGATGACAGACCGGACCATCGCTATGGCTCGCAACAAGTTGCGGCAGTGAATCAAGTTCAACCCGGAGGAGGGAGTAATCAACGCCAGAGAACTGGAGGGCAATGGACCCCAAGAAATGATGGCAAGAAAACATGGACTCTGGAGCAGAAGAATCAGTGGCAGGAAAAGAAAGACCGTCCGAGTTATACCTATGAGTCGATGCTGGACCAGCCGTGTAAGTTTCACATGCCTAATCCGAATAGCTCGGCGGGTCACACGACGAGGCAATGTGAGTGGATGCGAAAGATAGAGCAAGGTGGCTCGAGGAATGCTCAGGCACCCCGGAACGATCAACCTCGGCAAGAGTTACCCCGGCATTAATTGCTTTCCGGAGCGAACACGCAGCAGCTAATGTTGCCTCCCCCTCTGCCGAGGTATGACAACAATGAAAGAAGGGATGCAGTGCATCAGGTGGAAAATCAGCAACAACCGGATCAGAGGTACCCCGGAAACGAGGGGAGGAATGAGTACAGGGAACATCACCAGAGTTATTGTGTGTTCACGACCGAGGAAACTGATAGGAAAAGCTTACAGCACCGACATATGGAGGTCAATGCGGTCATGCCAGCGGTGACGAGGTACATGCCTTGGTCCGACCAGGAAATCACCTGGAACATCAAAGATCATCCTAAACTTATGCCGAGCCCAGGTTCGTACGCGCTAGTGCTAGATCCGACATTCATTGGACCAAACATCAACATGAGGTTCTCCAAGGTTTTGATTGATAATGGCAGTAGCATTAACATCATGTATGCGGATACGATGCACAAGTTAGGCATCTCGGAGAACATGCTCCAGGCTACGAGAACAACTTTCCATGGCATAGTACCAGGCATTTCTTGTGAGCCCATAGGCAAAGTCCGGGTCGACGTGTTATTCGGCACGAGGGACAACTGCCGAACTGAAAATCTAGAGTTTGAAGTGGTGAACTTGGAAAGTGCATATCATGCGTTACTCGGAAGGCCAGCATTGAACAAATTCATGGCAAGCTGTCACATCAGTTATCTGAAGATGAAGTTGCCCGGGCCAAATGGAGCGATTACCATTGCTGGAGATTTCCGACGTTCCATGGAGTGTGCTTCAGCCGGGTCCACCCTAGCCGAGTCACTCGTGATTGTGCAAGAGAAAAGAAAAATCCAAGAGGTGGCAGCATTAGCTCAGTCCGCACAGCAATATATGTCGGCATTAAGTAACCCGCATGGCAGCGTTTCGTTTCAAGCCGCAAAGGACACCAAGAAGATTCCAGTTGATAACATGTTTCCGGAGCGCACCGTGACAATTGGTGCCGGGTTAACTGACAAATAGGAAAGCGAGCTCGTCAACTTCCTCCGTGAGAATCTGGATATTTTTTCTTGGTCTACACAGGACTTTCAAGGTGTTCCGAGGGAGTTGGACGAACACTCTTTGAACGTAAGACCCGGAGCAAGGCCGGTGAAGCAACCTCTCCGCCTCTTCGCCGAGGATAGGAGAAAAGTCATTGGAGACGAGATAGCTCGGTTACTGGAAGCAGGATTCATCATGGAGGTACTGTATCCGGATTGGCTCTCTAATCCGGTGCTAGTGGAAAATAAGAAGGACGATCCGAACGTGGCAGTGGTCTGGATTACACGAACCTGAACAAGGCGTGTCCAAAAGATCCATTTCCACTGCCGAGGATAGATCAGGTCATAGACTCAACCGCAGGATGCGAACTGTTGTCATTCATTGATGTATATTCTAGCTTCCACCAGATACCTCTGAACCCGGATGATCAAATAAAAACAGCGTTTATTACCCCGTACGGGGCTTACTGCTATCGCACTATGTCGTTCGGTTTACGTAATGCAGGTGCAACATACCAAAGATGTATGCAAAAATGTTTGCATGACCAAATAGGTCAAAACGTACAAGTATACGTGGATGATGTGGTTATCAAGACCAAGGAAAGCGCAACGCTCCTTGACGACATAAGACAAACATTCACGAACTTGAGAAGGTTCCGGATGAAGCTTAACCCGAAAAAATGTACCTTCGGTGTCCCGGCTGGAAAGTTACTCGGATTTCTCGTCTATAGCTGAGGTATCGAGGTTAATCCAACCAAGATCCGAGCCATCGAACGAATGGAGCTTCCTAAGTGTCTCAACGATGTCCAGAAGTTCACAGGATGCCTGGCATTGTTGAGTCGGTTTGTATGTCGGTTGGGAGAAAAGGCACTGCCTCTCTACCAACTCATGAAAAAGTCAGATAAATTCGTTTGGACGCCACAGGCCGACGAAGCTTTTACCCACTTGAAAAAGGTGTTGGCCACTGCCCTGGTGTTAGCCTCTCCAATATCAAAAGAACCAATGTTGCTCTACATAGCCACAACCAACCGAGTTGTAAGTGCAGTGATCATAGTGGAACACAATGAAGAGGGTAAATCGGTGCAGAGGCTAGTGTATTACCTGGGCGAGGTATTATCTGCCTCAAAACAGAACTACCCACACTTTCAAAAGGTGGCATACGGTGTCTATATGGCGGCGAAGAAGTTAAAGCATTACTTTGAGGAGCACCCCATCAAAGTAATGTGTGAAGCTCCCATATCAGAGATAATGGGTAACAAGGATGCGAGTGGCCGAATTGCTAAATGGGAAATTGAGCTAGCCCCTTATGCGCCCCAGTACGACATAAGAGAAGCGATCAAATCTCAGGCTGTGGCGGACTTTTTCGTGGATTGGGCCGAGGTTCAGTACGAACCACCGCCACCAGATCCGAATTACTGGAGGATGCACTTTGACGGGTCGAAAACCAAAACCGGATTAGGCGCCGGGGTTGTGCTTACCTCGCCAAAGAAGGATCAGCTCAAGTACGTGTTGCAGATCCATTTCGTGGCATCGAACAATGTCGCTGAGTATGAGGCTCTTGTGCATGGGCTCAAAGTGGCAAAGGAGATTGGCATACATCGGATAATATGCTTTGGCGACTCGGATCTGGTGGTGCAGCAGGTGTCCGGAGTGTGGTACGCCCTGGATCCAAACATGGCACTATACAAATTTCATGTACAGAAGATATCTGGTTATTTTGAGGGGTGTGAATTTCACCATATACCCCGGGCGGAAAACGAGGCTGCCGACATGTTGTCAAAGCTCGGATCGACCAGGCAGGCAATTCCACCGGGTGTAGCATTGGAACACCTCAGAAAACCATCTATCAGGCCGTCCCCAGGAACCGACTCGATCTATGTCCCGGAAAATACGGAATCCGGAGCTGAGCCCATTGACATTGACATGGGAGGTGGTACGCGAGACCCGGGGACTGCGTCAGCAAACCCGGGGACTACCTCGGCAAACCCGGGGACTGCTCAGCGTGATCCGGCTGAAGTTATGCCGGTGGATCAGATGGAAATTGATGAGGAGATATTCCCTCCACGAGCCATACCAGCTTGGGCACTGCCTATATTCCAATTCCTGAAAAATGGAACGCTACCCACTGAGGAGGTGCTAGCTAGGCAAACTCAGAGGGGAGCAAAAGCATACACAATCATCAATTCTGAGTTATACAAACATAGTGTAACTAATGTCCTCCAACGATGCGTTGACCCAGAAGAAGGGCTTGACATCCTCCGAGATACCCACCAAGGGGAATGTGGGCATCATGCCTCATCCCGAGCCTTGGTGGCAAAGGCGTTCCGGCATGGATTCTACTGGCCAAGTGCCTTGGAACAAGCAGAAGATCTGGTGAGAAAATGCAATGGTTGTCAGAGGTACGCCACCAAGACACATATGCCTATGTCGGAACTCAAGACCATACCGATTATGTGGCCATTTGTTGTATGGTGCTTGGATATGGTTGGCCCGTTCAAACCTGCGAGAGGAAACATGACACATATTTTGGTCATGGTGGACAAGTTCACAAAATGGATTGAAGTGAAACCTATAAGAAAATTTGATGGAGCTACGGCCGTGACTTTTCTCAAAGACATCATCTTGAGATACGGTTATCCACACAGTATTATAACTGATAATAGAACAAATTTTGCGGAAGGAGCATTTGCGCGCTTCTGCCGGGATAAGAAGATCCGACTCGACGTCGCCTCGGTAGCCCACCCCGCATCAAACGGACAAGTGGAAAGATCCAACGGATTAGTATTATCCGGGATAAAACCACAGCTCATTGAGCCGCTGCAAAGATCAGCGGGGTGCTGGATAGAAGAACTACCAGCAGTACTGTGGAGCTTAAGAAAAACTCGAATCGATCAATAGGCTATATTCCATTCTTTATGGTATATGGGGCAGAAGCTGTATTACCAGCCGACATAGAGTATGATTCGCCTAGGGTCACCCAATACATAGAATCCGAAGTGCAAGAAGCCCGGCAAAATGATGTTGATCTGCTGGAAGAAGCGAGAGAACTGGCACTGTCCAGATCCGCCATATATCAGCAAAACCTCCGACGCTATCATAGCCGGAAAGTGTGCCCCCGAGTCTTCCGGGAAGGCGATCTGGTGCTCCGGTTGGTACAACGTACTACTGGCATGCATAAATTGTCCCCCCCCATGGGAAGGGCCGTTCATTGTGAGCAAAGCATTGCACAATGATTCTTACTATCTCATAGATGCAAAGCTACAGGAAAAGAACAAGGCGGACAGGTCCAGAGAGGAGTCCAAGCGACCGTGGAATGTAGCACTACTTCGTCCCTTCTACACATAGCTAAGAAGTGTATGTATCCGAGTCGTCTCGTATGTCGGTATGTATGTCGGCAATGAGATTGTCAATAAAATAGCAGCACCTCGAGCAGTAACTCGGGGACTGCCTTAGTAATGTTTGTCGTAATTTCTTATGCGGTAGCTGGAATGAGTCGTTTTACTTAATCCGGATTAGTAATGTGTGAGAACCAAAAACCCAACCCTTCGACTTGCTGCTGTCCAACAAGAATTGGCTTCATGGCAAGCAAGGGAACAAGTTTGGAATTGCGTAGCACATGAAAAACGGCTAAGGAAACGAATTTATTCGAGCTAACGTTTGCTTTTTCGAACTAACCCTGTATTTATTTTCAAGTTATTATGCTGAATTATTTTGAGCCAAGCCTCAAGGTTTCTAAGTATTGTTAAGAAAATTTTTGAAGCTCGGATTCGTAAGTCGTAAAACCGAATCAAGGTAGACATAGACCGAGCCAAGGAATTGGACGAACAAGAAAATGAAACTCGGGGACTACGCCCAAGTTAATCCGGCATAAAAACATAGTAGCAAAATATTACATATTCAACATACAATTGCACCAGGCATACCGGGGATCTGATAAATTTTCAAGTTTTTTCAACTAAGGAGTGGCAGGAGGAGGAAGTTCAGCGTCGTCATCACTGTCTTCAATATCTGAAGCAGCATCTTCTCCATCCTCACCCGACCCATCCTCCATGTTCTCCATATGCTCGTCCCTGCCGGACTCCAGAAAGCTCGGCCCCTCAACCCAGTCATGGATTGGAGAATATTCGACGAGGCTATAGGCGCAAGCCTGGCGCCGAGCTACCCACTCCGGATCATCGGTCCATTTGGATCCGGTGCGCCGATGTGTGAGGAGGCTCAGGTCGATCTTCTCGTACCATGTAAGAATATGATGATGGAGGGTATCTGCTGCGGCACGCCCGGCGGACTCCCTCCAGAGGTCAAGCTAAGTCTCAAATTCCAACAGCTTTTCGGCAAGGAGTGGGATCCTCTCCGGAGCGCTCTCGCTTGGCCAAAAGGTGTTGTAGATCCGGACTGCAACGTCGAGGAGATCTTTCCCATAGTTCTTGATGGTTTCCACGCGAGCTGACACGTTGACCAATAGGTCCTCCATGTCTAAGGGGATGCTCTCACCATCAGGAGCAACGGGAGTACCCCTTTCTCGGCGGAATTTGGCAACAGCAGCACTGGCGATGGGAGTACCCTCGGGAAACTGATCTGGAAACAAGGAAAAGGAAGATGCTGAAGCAAACATATATGGGCTAAACCAGAAAACTACGTCGGATAAGGGAAAGAAACTTACGTGAGATATGGCGGTGGATCCGGGTCAACTCCTTGATGCAGTTGTCGCGTCTCTAGCAAAGTTGTTCAAGCTCAGCGAGCACCGACCCAAGCTGGACCTCGGATTCTTTAAGCAGGTCCTGGTCCTCGGAGATTTGGAGAGTAAGGCGCTCACGCTCTTCGGTGAAGTTCTGGCCAACTTTTTGGAGCTCGGTTTTGTGTTGGGCCTTCATCTTCTCCATCTCGACCTTGAGCTTGGCTATCTCGTCGTCCTTGGTCCGGAGGAGGGCAAGCTCATCATTTTTCTTCTTCAGCTCAGCTTGATGTTGTCCTACTTGTTCGAGAAAATGCAACATCATATCAGGCACGGGCACACTATCCTCAAGCGATGCTGAAATAGTGTGTTGACCCGGCAAAGCCGAGGAGTGAATGTTTGCCGAGCCAAGGAGAAGAAGAAATGGAAAACACAACAAGGTCGGGCAAAAGTGGACATACCTCGGATTTCCTCCAAATTCTTCCGCATAATCTTGTTCTCAGCCTCCACCCCAGCTACAAAAAACCGAATGAGGAGATCAGTCCGGCGAAAACAAGTGAAGAAAAACGGAGAAGTGCTGAGGGAGAAAATTACCCCTCTTTTCATGCTCTGTGCCAAGTGCAACATGTTTCGCGCGCAGGATCTTGTGAGTATCAAGCAGGCGTTGAAATTCGGCGCTCCGGCAATTGGTAGTTACCTAAAAGGAGCATAGAAGTGTGAAATTAACTTGATGAATATTCGAAGTGTACAAGATCCGGGCCAAGTGGAACTTAACCCGGCTCTAGGTGTGTGCATATTCGAAGTGTGCAAGATCCGGGCCAAGTGGAACTTAACCCGGCTCTAGGTGTGTGCATATTCGAAGTGTGCAAGATCCGGGCCAAGTGGAACTTAACCCGGCTCTAGGTGTGTGCATATTCGAAGTGTACAAGATCCGGGCCAAGTGGAACTTAACCCGGCTCTAGGTGTGTGCATATTTGAAGTGTACAAGATCGGGGCCAAGTGGAACTTAACCCGGCTCTAGGTGTGTGCATATTCGAAGTGTGCAAGATCCGGGCCAAGTGGAACTTAACCCGGATCTAGGTGTGTGCATATTCGAAGTGTACAAGATCCGGGCCAAGTGGAACTTAACCTGGCTCTGGGTGTATGCATATTCGAAGTGTACAAGATCCGGGCCAAGTGGAACTTAACCCGACTCTAGGTGTGTGCATATTCGAAGTGTACAAGATCCGGGCCAAGTGGAACTTAACCCGGCTCTAGGTGTGTGCATATTCGAAGTGTGCAAGATCCGGGCCAAGTGGAACTTAACCCGGCTCTAGGTGTGTGCATATTTGAAGTTTACATGCAGCTATGTTAGTTTTCTAAGGAGCATCCGGCCGAGTAACGAGCTACTCCAACGGAGGCTCGGGGACTAATGGTTATTATCTACAACATGTAAAGGAGAAACAACATACCTCCATCATTCGCCCCGCGAGGTTAATTGCCTTGGCGGCAGTGTTCATCTGGGAAGAAAATTCTGCGGGGCCGAACTTTTCCGGGAGATCGTCGTTTTAGACGAACTCCGCCTTATTCCAGTTCATGAAGAACTCGATAAGGCTCGGAGGGTACCGTTCGCTAGTGGGCATGTGGGGTGCCACCAAGCCCTTTGCATGAGCTTCCTTCCTCTCAATTAGGGCAAGAGCTGGGCTGGTGTGAAGAACCATCTGTTGCGCATCGGTTGGCTCGGCAGGAGGATCCGTCGCTGCTGGTGATTTCTTCGGAAGCATTGACGACAAGGTTCGCTGCCCGGCCTCGACGGATATAGACTTGGCAGCATCCGGAGCTTTCTTGCCTTTAGCCTGCTGGGAAGAAGTAACCACGACGGATTTCCCTTTGGAAGCTGCTGGAATGGATCCTCGCCGGGGCTGAGATGACTCGGAAGAGGCAGAGGAACTTGGTATTGGAACTACTGTGGGTTTCCTGGCTGCCGGGACAGGTGCTGGTTCAGAAGCTGGTGCTGGAGCTGCTGGTGCTGGGGTTGCGGTAGACTTGCTGGAAGTGGTGGACGCCGTTGCCTCGGCCGGACCGACCCCTCCCGATCTGAGGTCGCGTTCCTCTTGATGAGGTACTGCGGAACCCGGAGCAGCCGCAGAGCCCTCCAGAATAGGGCACAGCGGGCGTGACTCATTGTCACGAGGAGGGGAAGGACCGGACCAAAGGGGAGAAGAGATGCTCGATCCGCTCTGAGGGACCTCCACAGGAGGCCTGCAAAAGAAAGTGATGTCAGGAGTGAAATTACCCCGATGCAGGGAGAAGTATGTTACGCAGTGAAAAATGACTTACGCATCCGAGGTCTCGGCCTCCTTGGGTTTCCAGGCCCTCCGTGCCGGGGCTTTGCCTGCCCGCTTGGAGGCAGTCTTGTCTCCGGCCTTCTTTTGCCTTTTGGTGGGCTGAGAAGGTTCGGAGGAAGAACTTGACGCGGATCCGCGCTTCTTCTTCGACGCCACCGGAACCGGCTCGCCCGTGGGAAGTGGAGGATCCTCGTGGATATGCCCACCGGGGTTAGCTGATGCCGAAAAGCCAAAAGAAAGAGGGACAGCCTCAACAGGTTCAATCACATCGATATTCGAGTCATCCTCATCATCGGGCCAATCTCTAAGAGAAGATAATTTACCGCTCGGATGTTTGGTGGCGTTGGTCATAGGGAGGAACATCTCCTGGTCTGGCTCCTCATCCGGGATCTCTCGGTCCGGCGCCCACTTAAGGGTCAGATCCGTGCCATCCTCGAGAGTTTGCTGGAGAAATAGCTGAGAAAAAGCACACAGAGCAGAGTCAGAAATATGACAAAAACCGACACATAATTGATCCGAAATAAGTTTACCCCGCGAAGCTTACCGCGGGAGGGAGCCTGTCACGGCAGTAATGTTCGATTCCCCACGTCCATTCGGCGGAGAAATCTTTGTGAGTGGTGAACAGAGCCTTGACCCGGCGGAAGATCTCTGTGTTGCTCAATTCGAAGGAGGAGGTTCGGTTGGGGTCGCGACCGAAGCTCATGTGGCACAACTTGTGGGTGCGCCTCTGGAGGGGAGAGATTCGGTTGCGCACGAACGTGATCATAGCGTCCTCGTTGCACAATCCGAGCTTCTTCAGCTCCACGAATCTTTTGTTGACTTGATTGGCCAGAGCTGTAGGTTTCTTGGTGACCTCCTCCCAGAAATCCGTGTCAGGGGGACCCGGAGCGTAGGGCAGCAAGCGAATCAAGTCTTCGGTACCCTTGTTCCGGACGTAGAAGAAGGTCCGGGCCCATCCTTTGCAGGAGTCAAGCCCGGTGACCCGGGGAAAGATTGAAAATCTCCGGGGCAAGATGGAGGCAGCTCTGAACTGGGTGAGCTGCTTGTCCTCCGACTCGACGTGGATGTTGGGGACGACGTTGCGACGGAGACCGAAGAACTGGATCCACAACTCCTTCATGGGCCATAGTCCGGTATAACCTTCGATCGTAGAGACAAAGGCGGACAGAGAGGTGATGGCGTTCGCCGGGAGATGATGTGGTTGCAAGTGATAGGTCCGGACCCAGTCTCGGAAGAAATCGCTCACCAGAAGACCAAATCCCTGTTGGAAATGGGATAGGAAAACAACAAACTCACCCAGATTGGGTGAGGGTGCCAATTCCGAGGAGGGGAGACGAGCGGCGACGCCGGCGGGAATACGCCTGGTCCGATAGAGCCAGTCGATGTCGTCTTGGCAGACCCACGAACCGGCCCATGCGCCGCGGTCCAACGCGCTGGCGTCCTCCTCCATCTCCTGCTCAGCGACGATGAGCTCTTCCTCAGTCATCTCGTATCCGCTATCCTCGCTGGAGCCGGCGGCGGAGAGGGTCTGTGGTCTAGATTGATGAGGACCCGTGGCTAAGCAGTTGCGCAGCGGTGGCTGCGGTGCGGAGGCACGGAGAAGGTACGGCGGCGGCGCTGCTACAACAGGCACTGGCGGCGGCGCTGTCGCGAAGAAGACGAAGGAGAAGAAGGGGAACGAGCAGAGGGGCGCAAAGGTGAAAAATGCTAAGGAACGCCCCCTCCCCTATTTAACTGCCCCAGAGATGGGTGAGTGGGATCGGGTTGTGCGCACGAGCCACACGATGTGGCCGTGTATTGCTTGCATTAGCCAATCACTGAAGATCCACACAGGGGGCCACTGAGTAGACGAGATCCCATGACGCGACGTGCTGTTGCGGTAAACGAGGAGACAGGCATGACGTAACCCGCGCACAGTAAAACTAACAATTACTGCGGCGGTTACTATGCAGGCCCTTAAAATAAGACAAGGTAATGATTAGCCTCCACATGGGTTGGCGTATGAGAGAAGGAAACAGGGCCCGGATCGAACCATGATAACCATGGGATCCGAGCCAAAGTGGTGACCCGGCCGGCAAGTGAAAACTTGGAACGTGCGAAGGGAACGTAAATCCATGTAATCCGAGATAAGGAGCTAGCCCGGAATTAAACGTCTGAGGCTCGGACATAAATGAACCTGATGTGGCCTTAGCGTCCGAGGCAGCCAAGACCGCACCAGCTTCGGGGACTAATGTTGGGGGGATACCCCCGGGTAGGGTCACTCCAGGGTATAAGGGCCGAGTTAGCCGAGGGTCGGCAAGGTCAAAGCGGATGCTGGCCGAGTCAGCTCAAGGCAGGTCAGATCACGGAGTAACCCGGACCAGGGGGTCGCCTAACATTGTCTCGTCCGACTTAAGGAGTAAGTCGGAAATGCTTATCTGACTTATATGCAGGAACAGGTGTGGCCGGATCTACTGTGATCCGGATCCTCGCTTAGCTTCTAGGAGAAGGAAGGAATCTCTCTGGTCAAAAAAGAAGGTCTGGTACCTACTGGATGAGCGAATAAAGCAAGGGCAGGACCACCGGATCGTGCCCGACAAGGATGACGACGCTCACGTCGGCTTACGTCGCTAAAGCAAGTGTGACGCGGGGGAAAAGCACCCCTGTCGGGTTACTATTTTGGGAGGGGGCATATTCTTAGGAATATGCCTCCACGTATGCCCTAGGCCAGGACCGAACCACCTCTATATAAGGGGGGTTAGGGTTCTGGTAGAGGGGGTTGGCAGAATTCTAGTTGGTTGAGCACTAGTTGATCTAGGGTTCTTGGCAAGATAGTAGGCTAGAGTAAGAGAGCTCCTTCTTCCTCTCGCCAACACAGCTCACGGAGCACTTGTAATCTTGTAGATATTGCAATACAAACTTCTGTGTAGAGAATCACTCTACTATCCCTCCCTCGATTCCCCTAGCGCATATTAGTCCCCACCTTTAGCCTATCCATGGCATCTGTCGTGACACCACCACGACAACCACACATGGATCCACCCGTGTCATCGCATGTCTGCTCTTTTCATGAGCCACAATTAGAGTCATTGCATGTGTGTTCTTCTCATGAACCACAGCTAGAGTCAATGCATGTGTGTTCGTCTCACAAACCAAATCATGAACCACACCCAGTTTCATTGCATGTGTGTTCTTCTCATTAACCACACATGGATCCACCAGTGTCATTGCATGTCTACTCTTTTCATGAACCACAGTTAGAGTCATTGCATGTGTGTCCTTCTCACAAACCATATATCACCAGTGTTATTGCATGTGTGTTCTTCCCACAGACCACACATGGATCCACCAGTGTCATTGCATGTGTGTTCTTCCCATGAACCACACATGGATCCACCAGTGTCATTGCATGTGTGTTCTTCCCATGAACCACACATGGATCCACCAGTGTCATTGCATGTGCGTTCTTTTCACAGACCACATATGGATCCACCAGTGTCATTGCATGTGTTTTCTTCTCACAGACCATGTAAGGATCCACCGGTGTCACTGCATGTGTGTTCCTCTCATATACCACACATGGATCCACCGGTGTCATCGCATGTCTGCTCTTTTCATGAACCACAGTTAGAGTCATTGCATGTGTGTTATTCTCATGAACCACAACTAGAGTCATTGCATGTGTGTTCTTCTCACAAACCATATCATGTACCACACCCAGTGTCATTGTATGTGTGTTCTTCTCATTAACCACACATGGATCCACCAGTGTCATTGCATGTCTGCTCTTTTCATGAACCACAGTTAGAGTCATTGCATGTCTGTTCTTTTCACAAACCACATATCACCAGTGTCATTGCACGTGTGTTCTTCTCACAGAACACACATGGATCCACCAGTGTCATTGCATGTGTGTTCTTCCCATGAACCACATAGGGATCCACCAGTGTCATTGCATGTGTGTCTTCTCACAAACCACACATGGATCCACCAGTGTCATTGCATGTGTGTTCTTTTCACAGACCATGTAAGGATCCACCGGTGTCATTGCATGTATGTTCCTCTCATGTACCACACATGGATCCACTGGTGACATCGCATGTCTACTCTTTTCATCAACCACAGTTAGAGTCATTGCATGTGTGTTCTTCTCATGAACCAAAGCTAGAGTCATTGCATGTGTGTTCTTCTCACAAACCATATCATGTACCACACCCAGTGTCATTGCATGTATGTTATTCTCAATAACCACACATGGATCCACCAGTGTCATTGTATGTCTGCTCTTTTCATGAACCACAGTTAGAGTCATTGCATGTCTATTCCTTTCACAAACCACATATCACCAGTGTCATTGCATGCATGTTCTTCTCACAGAACACACATGGATCCACTAGTGTCATTGCATTTGTGTTCTTGCCATGAACCACATATGGATCCAACAGTGTCATTGCATGTGTGTCCTTCTCACAAACCACACATGGATCCACCAATGTCATTGCATGTGTGTTTATTTCACAGACCACGTAAGGATCCACCGGTGTCATTGCATGTGTGTTCGTCTCATAGACCACACATGGATCCACCGGTGTCATCGCATGTCTGCTCTTTTCATGAAACACAGTTAGAGTCATTGCATGTGTGTTCCTCTCATAGACCACACATGGATCCACTAGTGTCATTGCATGTCTGCTATTTTCATGAACCACAGTTAGAGTCATAGCATGTATGTCCTTCTCACAAACCACATATCACCAGTGTCATTGCATGTGTGTTCTTCACACAGACCACACATGGATTCACCAGTGTCATTGCATGTGTGTTCTTCCCATGAACCACACATGGATCCACCAATGTCATTGCATGTGTGTTCTTTTGACATACCACATATGGATCCACCAGTGTCATTGCATGTGTGTTCTTCTCACAGACCACGTAAGGATCCACCGGTGTCATTGCATGTGTGTTCCTCTCATAGACCACACATGGATCCACCGGTGTCATCGCATGTCTGCTCTTTTCATTAACCACAGTTAGAGTCATTGCATGTGTGTTCTTCTCATAAACCACACCTAGAGTCATTGCACGTCTGTTCTTCTCACAAACCATATCATGTACCACACCCAGTGTCATTGCATGTGTGTTCTTCTCATTAACCACACATGGATCCACCAGTGTCATTGCATGTCTGCTCTCTTCATGAACCACAGTTAGAGTCATTGCATGTCTATTCCTTTCACAAACCACATATCACCAGTGTCATTGCATGTGTGTTCTTCTCACAGAACACACATGGATCCACCAGTGTCATTGCATGTGTGTTCTTCCCATGAACCACATATGGATCCACCAGTATCATTGCATGTGTGTCCTTCTCACAAACCACAGATGGATCCACCAGTGTCATTGCATGTGTGTTCTTCTCACAAACCATATCATGAACCACACCTAGTGTCATTGCATGTGTGTTCTTCTCATTAACCACACATGGATCCACCAGTGTCATTGCATGTCTGCTCTTTTCATGAACCACATTAGAGTCATTACATGTGTTTCCTTCTCACAAACCACATATCACCAGTGTCATTGCATGTGTGTTCTTCCCACAGACCACACATGGATCCACCAGTGTCATTGCATGTGTGTTCTTCCCATGAACCACACATGGATCCACCAGTATCATCGCATGAGTGTTCTTTTCACAGACCACATATGGATCCACTAGTGTCATGGCATGTGTTTTCTTCTCACAGACCACGTAAGGATCCACCGGTGTCACTGCATTGTGTGTTCCTCTCATATACCACACATGGATCCACCGGTGTCATCGCATGTCTGCTCTTTTCATGAACCACAGTTGGAGTCATTGCATGTGTGTTCTTCTCATGAACCACAGCTAGAGTCATTGCATGTGTGTTCTTCTCACAAATCATATCATGTACCACACCCAGTGTCATTGCATGTGTGTTCTTCTCATTAACCACACATGGATCCACCCGTGTCATTGCATGTCTGTTCTTTTCATGAACCACAGTTAGAGTCATTGCATGTATGTTCTTTTCACAAACCACATATCACTAGTGTCATTGCATGTGTGTTCTTCACATAGACCACCCATGGATCCACCAGTGTCATTGCATGTGTGTTCTTCCCATGAACCACATATGGATCCACCAGTGTCATTGCATGTGTGTCCTTCTCACCAACCACATATGGATCCACCGGTGTCATTGCATGTGTGTTCTTCTCACAGAGCACGTAAGGATCCACCGGTGTCATTGCATGTGTGTTCCTCTCATAGACCAGACATGGATCCACCGGTGTCATCGCATGTCTGCTCTTTTCATGAACCACAGTTAAAGTCATTGCATGTGTGTTCTTCTCATGAACCATAGTTAGAGTCACTGCATGTCTGTTGTTTTCACAAACCACATATCACCAGTGTCATTGCATGTGTATTCGTCCCACAGACCACACATGGATCCACCAGTGTCATTGCATGTGTGTCCTTCCCATGAACCACATATGGATCCACCAGTGTCATTGCATGTGTGTTCTTCTCACAAACCACACATGGATCCACCAGTGTCATTGCATGTGTGTTCTTTTCACAGACCACGTAACGATCCACCGGTGTCATTGCATGTGTGTTCCTCTCATAGACCACACATGGATCCACCGGTGTCATCGCATGTCTGCTCTTTTCATTAACCACAGTTAGAGTCATTGCATGTGTGTTCCTCTCATAGACCACACATGGATCCACCAGTGTCATTGCATGTCTGCTCTTTTCATGAACCACAGTTAGAGTCATTGCATGTGTGTCCTTCTCACAGACCACATACCTCACCAGTGTCATTGCATGTGTGTTCTTCCCGCAGACCACACATGGATCCACCAGTGTCATTGCATGTGTGTTCTTCCCATGAAACACACATGGATCCACCAGTGTCATTGCATGCGTGTTCTTTTCACAGACCACATATGGATCCACCAGTGTCATTGCATGTGTGTTCTTCTCACAGACCACGTAACGATCCACCGGTGTCATTGCATGTGTGTTCCTCTCATAGACCACACATGGATCCACCGGTGTCATCGCATGTCTGCTCTTTTCATGAACCACAGTTAGAGTCATTGCATTTGTGTTCTTCTCATGAACACAGCTAGAGTCATTGCATGTGTGTTCTTCTCACGAACCATATCATGAACCACGCCCAGTGTCATTGCATGTGTGTTCTTCTCATTAACCACACATGGATCCACTAGTGTCATTGCATGTCTGCTCTTTTCATGAACCACAGTTAGAGTCATTGCATGTGTTTCCTTCTCACAAACCACATATCACCAGTGTCATTGCATGTGTGTTCTTCCCACAGACCACACATGGATCCACCAGTGTCATTGCATGTGTGTTCTTCCCATGAACCAGACATGGATCCACCAGTGTCATTGCATGTGTGTTCTTCTCACAGACGACGTAAGGATCCACCAGTGTCATTGCATGTGTGTTCCTCTCATAGACCACACATGGATCCACCGGTGTCATCGCATGTCTTCTCTTTTCATGAACCACAGTTAGAGTCCTTGCATGTGTGTTCCTCTCATAGACCACACATGGATCCACCGGTGTCATTGCATGTGTGTTCTTCCCATGAACCACACATGGATCCACCAGTATCATTGCATGTGTGTTCTTTTCACAGACCACATATGGATCCACCAGTGTCATTGCATGTGTGTCCTTCTCACAGACCACGTAAGGATCCACCGGTGTCATTGCATGTATGTTCCTCTCATGTACCACACATGGATCCACCGGTGTCATCGCATGTCTACTCTTTTCATCAACCATAGTTAGTCATTGCATGTGTGTTCTTCTCATGAACCACAGCTAGAGTCATTGCATGTGTGTTCTTATCACAAACCATATCATGTACCACACCCAGTGTCATTGCATGTGTGTTATTCTCAATAACCACACATGGATCCACCAGTGTCATTGCATGTCTGCTCTTTTCATGAACCACAGTTAGAGTCATTGCATGTCTATTCCTTTCACAAACCACATATCACCAGTGTCATTGCATGCATGTTCTTCTCACAGAACACACATGGATCCACTAGTGTCATTGCATGTGCGTTCTTCCCATGAACCACATATGGATCCAACAGTGTCATTGCATGTGTGTCCTTCTCACAAACCACACATGGATCCACCAGTGTCATTGCATGTGTGTTTATTTCACAGACCACATAAGGATCCACCGGTGTCATTGCATGTGTGTTCGTCTCATAGACCACACATGGATCCACCGGTGTCATCGCATGTCTGCTCTTTTCATGAAACACAGTTAGAGTCATTGCATGTGTGTTCCTCTCATAGACCACACATGGATCCACTAGTGTCATTGCATGTCTGCTATTTTCATGAACCACAGTTAGAGTCATAGCATGTGTGTCCTTCTCACAAACCACATATCACCAGTGTCATTGCATGTGTGTTCTTCACACAGACCACACATGGATTCACCAGTGTCATTGCATGTGTGTTCTTCCCATGAATCACACATGGATCCACCAATGTCATTGCATGTGTGTTCTTTTGACATACCACATATGGATCCACCAGTGTCATTGCATGTGTGTTCTTCTCACAGACCACGTAAGGATCCACCGGTGTCATTGCATGTGTGTTCCTCTCATAGACCACACATGGATCGACCGGTGTCATCGCATGTCTGTTCTTTTCATGAACCACAGTTAGAGTCATTGCATGTGTGTTCTTCTCATAAACCAAAGCTAGAGTCATTGCATGTGTGTTCTTCTCACGAACCATATCATGTACCACACCCAGTGTCATTGCATGTGTGTTCTTCTCATTAACCACACATGGATCCACCAGTGTCATTGCATGTCTGCTCTTTTCATGAACCACAGTTAGAGTCATTGCATGTCTATTCCTTTCACAAACCACATATCACCAGTGTCATTGCATGTGTGTTCTTCTCACAGAACACACATGGATCCACCAGTGTCATTGCATGTGTGTTCTTCCCATGAACCACATATGGATCCACCAGTATCATTGCATGTGTGTCCTTCTCACAAACCACAGATGGATCCACCAGTGTCATTGCATGTGTGTTCTTCCCACAAGCCACGCATGGATCCACCAGTGTCATTGCATGTGTGTTCTTCCCATGAACTACACATGGATCCGCCAGTGTCATTGCATGTGTGTCCTTTTCACAGACCACATATGGATCCACCAGTGTCATTGCATGTGTGTTCTTTTCACAGACCACGTAAGGATCCACCGGTGTCACTGCATGTGTGTTCCTCTCATAGACCACACATGGATCCACCGATGTCATTGCATGTATGCCCCTTTCATGGACCACAGTTAGAGTCATTGCATGTGTGTTCTTCTCATGAACCACAGCTAGAGTCATTGCATGTGTGCTCTTTTCACAAACCATATCATGTACCACACCCAGTGTCATTGCATGTGTGTTCTTCTCATTAACCACACATGGATCCACCAGTGTCATTGCATGTCTGTTCTTTTCATGAACCATAGTTAGAGTCATTGCATGTATGTTCTTTTCACAAACCACATATCACCAGTGTCATTGCATGTGTATTCTTCCACAGACCACACATGGATCCACCAGTGTCATTACATGTGTGTTCTTCCCATGAACCACGCATGGATCCACCAGTGTCATTGCATGTGTGTTCTTTTCACAGACCACATATGGATCCACCAGTGTCATTGCATGTGTGTTCTTCTCATAGAGCACGTAAGGATCCACCTGTGTCATTGCATGTGTGTTCCTCTCATAGGCTAGACATGGATCCACCGGTTTCATCGCATGTCTGCTCTTTTCATGAACCACAGTTAGAGTCATTGCATGTGTCTTCTCGTCATGTACCACAGTTAGAGTAATTGCATGTGTGTTCTTCTCACAAACTATATCATGAACCACACCTAGTGTCATTGCATGTGTGTTCTTCTCATTAACCACACATGGATCCACCAGTGTCATTGCATGTCTGCTCTTTTCATGAACATCAGTTAGAGTCATTGCATGTGTTTCCTTCTCACAAACCACATATCACCAGTGTCATTGCATGTGTGTTCTTCCCATAGACCACACATGGATCCACCAGTGTCATTGCATGTGTGTTCTTCCCATGAACCACACATGGATCCACCAATGTCATCGCATGTGTGTTCTTTTCACAGACCACATATGGATCCACCAGTGTCATTGCATATGTTTTCTTCTCACAGACCACGTAAGGATCCACCGGTGTCACTGCATTGTGTGTTCCTCTCATATACCACACATGGATCCACCGGTGTCATCGCATGTCTGCTCTTTTCATGAACCACAGTTAGGGTCATTGCATGTGTGTTCTTCTCATGAACCATAGCTAGAGTCATTGCATGTGTGTTCTTCTCACAAATCATATCATGTACCACACCCAGTGTCATTGCATGTGTGTTCTTCTCATTAACCACACATGGATCCACCAGTGTCATTGCATGTCTTCTCTTTTCATGAACCACAGTTAGAGTCATTGCATGTATGTTCTTTTCACAAACCACATATCACTAGTGTCATTGCATGTGTGTTCTTCCCACAGACCACCCATGGATCCACCAGTGTCATTGCATGTGTGTTCTTCCCATGAACCACATATGGATCCACCAGTGTCATTGCATGTGTGTCCTTCTCACCAACCACATATGGATCCACCGGTGTCATTGCATGTGTGTTCTTCTCACAGAGCACGTAAGGATCCACCGGTGTCATTGCATGTGTGTTCCTCTCATAGACCAGACATGGATCCACCGGTGTAATCGCATGTCTGCTATTTTCATGAACCACAGTTAAAGTCATTGCATGTGTGTTCTTCTCATGAACCATAGTTAGAGTCACTGCATGTCTGTTCTTTTCACAAACCACATATCACCAGTGTCATTGCATGTGTATTCGTCCCACAGACCACACATGGATCCACCAGTGTCATTGCATGTGTGTCCTTCCCATGAACCACATATGGATCCACCAGTGTCATTGCATGTGTGTCCTTCTCACAAACCACACATGGATCCACCAGTGTCATTGCATGTGTGTTCTTTTCGCAGACCACGTAACGATCCACCGGTGTCATTGCATGTGTGTTCCTCTCATAGACCACACATGGATCCACCGGTGTCATCGCATGTCTGCTCTTTTCATGAACCACAGTTAGAGTCATTGCATGTGTGTTCCTCTCATAGACCACACATGGATCCACCAGTGTCATTGCATGTCTGCTCTTTTCATGAACCACAGTTAGAGTCATTGCATGTGTGTCCTTCTCACAAACCACATATCTCACGAGTGTCATTGCATGTGTGTTCTTCCCGCAGACCACACATGGATCCACCAGTGTCATTGCATGTGTGTTCTTCCCATGAAACACACATGGATCCACCAGTGTCATTGCATGTGTGTTCTTTTCACAGACCACATATGGATCCACCAGTGTCATTGCATGTGTGTTCTTCTCATAGACCACGTAACAATCCACCGGTGTCATTGCATGTGTGTTCCTCTCATAGACCACACATGGATCCACCGGTGTCATCGCATGTGTGCTCTTTTCATGAACCACAGTTAGAGTCATTGCATGTGTGTTCTTATCATGAACACAACTAGAGTCATTGCATGTGTGTTCTTCTCACGAACCATATCATGAACCACGCCCAGTGTCATTGCATGTGTGTTCTTCTCATTAACCACACATGGATCCAGCAGTGTCATTGCATGTCTGCTCTTTTCATGAACCACAGTTAGAGTCATTGCATGTGTTTCCTTCTCACAAACCACATATCACCAGTGTCATTGCATGTGTGTTCTTCCCACAGACCACACATGGATCCACAAGTGTCATTTCATGTATGTTCTTCCCATGAACCACACATGGATCCACCAGTGTCATCGCATGTGCGTTCTTTTCACAGACCACATATGGATCCACCAATGTCATTGCATGTGTTTTCTTCTCACAGACCACGTAAGGATCCATCGGTGTCACTGCATTGTGTGTTCCTCTCATATACCACACATGGATCCACCGGTGTCAGCGCATGTCTGCTCTTTTCATGAACCACAGTTAGAGTCATTGCATGTGTGTTCTTCTCATGAACCACAGCTAGAGTCATTGCATGTGTGTTCTTCTCACAAACCATATCATGTACCACACCCAGTGTCATTGCATGTGTGTTCTTCTCATTAAGCACACATGGATCCACCAGTGTCATTGCATGTCTGCTCTTTTCATGAACCATAGTTAGAGTCATTGCATGTATGTTCTTTTCACAAACCACATATCACCAGTGTCATTGCATGTGTGTTCTTCCCACAGACCACCCATGGATCCACCAGTGTCATTGCATGTGTGTTCTTCCCATGAACCACATATGGATCCACCAGTGTCATTGCATGTGTGTCCTTCTCACCAACCACATATGGATCCACCGGTGTCATTGCATGTGTGTTCTTCTCACAGACCACGTAAGGATCCATCGGTGTCATTGCATATGTGTTCCTCTCATAGACCAGACATGGATCCACCGGTGTCATCGCATGTCTTCTCTTTTCATGAACCACAGTTAGAGTCCTTGCATGTGTGTTCCTCTCATAGACCACACATGGATCCACCGGTGTCATTGCATGTGTGTTCTTCCCATGAACCACACATGGATCCACCAGTATCATTGCATGTGTGTTCTTTTCACAGACCACATATGGATCCACCAGTGTCATTGCATGTGTGTCCTTCTCACAGACCACGTAAGGATCCACCGGTGTCATTGCATGTATGTTCCTCTCATGTACCACACATGGATCCACCGGTGTCATCGCATGTCTACTCTTTTCATCAACCATAGTTAGTCATTGCATGTGTGTTCTTCTCATGAACCACAGCTAGAGTCATTGCATGTGTGTTCTTATCACAAACCATATCATGTACCACACCCAGTGTCATTGCATGTGTGTTATTCTCAATAACCACACATGGATCCACCAGTGTCATTGCATGTCTGCTCTTTTCATGAACCACAGTTAGAGTCATTGCATGTCTATTCCTTTCACAAACCACATATCACCAGTGTCATTGCATGCATGTTCTTCTCACAGAACACACATGGATCCACTAGTGTCATTGCATGTGCGTTCTTCCCATGAACCACATATGGATCCAACAGTGTCATTGCATGTGTGTCCTTCTCACAAACCACACATGGATCCACCAGTGTCATTGCATGTGTGTTTATTTCACAGACCACATAAGGATCCACCGGTGTCATTGCATGTGTGTTCGTCTCATAGACCACACATGGATCCACCGGTGTCATCGCATGTCTGCTCTTTTCATGAAACACAGTTAGAGTCATTGCATGTGTGTTCCTCTCATAGACCACACATGGATCCACTAGTGTCATTGCATGTCTGCTATTTTCATGAACCACAGTTAGAGTCATAGCATGTGTGTCCTTCTCACAAACCACATATCACCAGTGTCATTGCATGTGTGTTCTTCACACAGACCACACATGGATTCACCAGTGTCATTGCATGTGTGTTCTTCCCATGAATCACACATGGATCCACCAATGTCATTGCATGTGTGTTCTTTTGACATACCACATATGGATCCACCAGTGTCATTGCATGTGTGTTCTTCTCACAGACCACGTAAGGATCCACCGGTGTCATTGCATGTGTGTTCCTCTCATAGACCACACATGGATCGACCGGTGTCATCGCATGTCTGTTCTTTTCATGAACCACAGTTAGAGTCATTGCATGTGTGTTCTTCTCATAAACCAAAGCTAGAGTCATTGCATGTGTGTTCTTCTCACGAACCATATCATGTACCACACCCAGTGTCATTGCATGTGTGTTCTTCTCATTAACCACACATGGATCCACCAGTGTCATTGCATGTCTGCTCTTTTCATGAACCACAGTTAGAGTCATTGCATGTCTATTCCTTTCACAAACCACATATCACCAGTGTCATTGCATGTGTGTTCTTCTCACAGAACACACATGGATCCACCAGTGTCATTGCATGTGTGTTCTTCCCATGAACCACATATGGATCCACCAGTATCATTGCATGTGTGTCCTTCTCACAAACCACAGATGGATCCACCAGTGTCATTGCATGTGTGTTCTTCCCACAAGCCACGCATGGATCCACCAGTGTCATTGCATGTGTGTTCTTCCCATGAACTACACATGGATCCGCCAGTGTCATTGCATGTGTGTCCTTTTCACAGACCACATATGGATCCACCAGTGTCATTGCATGTGTGTTCTTTTCACAGACCACGTAAGGATCCACCGGTGTCACTGCATGTGTGTTCCTCTCATAGACCACACATGGATCCACCGATGTCATTGCATGTATGCCCCTTTCATGGACCACAGTTAGAGTCATTGCATGTGTGTTCTTCTCATGAACCACAGCTAGAGTCATTGCATGTGTGCTCTTTTCACAAACCATATCATGTACCACACCCAGTGTCATTGCATGTGTGTTCTTCTCATTAACCACACATGGATCCACCAGTGTCATTGCATGTCTGTTCTTTTCATGAACCATAGTTAGAGTCATTGCATGTATGTTCTTTTCACAAACCACATATCACCAGTGTCATTGCATGTGTATTCTTCCACAGACCACACATGGATCCACCAGTGTCATTACATGTGTGTTCTTCCCATGAACCACGCATGGATCCACCAGTGTCATTGCATGTGTGTTCTTTTCACAGACCACATATGGATCCACCAGTGTCATTGCATGTGTGTTCTTCTCATAGAGCACGTAAGGATCCACCTGTGTCATTGCATGTGTGTTCCTCTCATAGGCTAGACATGGATCCACCGGTTTCATCGCATGTCTGCTCTTTTCATGAACCACAGTTAGAGTCATTGCATGTGTCTTCTCGTCATGTACCACAGTTAGAGTAATTGCATGTGTGTTCTTCTCACAAACTATATCATGAACCACACCTAGTGTCATTGCATGTGTGTTCTTCTCATTAACCACACATGGATCCACCAGTGTCATTGCATGTCTGCTCTTTTCATGAACATCAGTTAGAGTCATTGCATGTGTTTCCTTCTCACAAACCACATATCACCAGTGTCATTGCATGTGTGTTCTTCCCATAGACCACACATGGATCCACCAGTGTCATTGCATGTGTGTTCTTCCCATGAACCACACATGGATCCACCAATGTCATCGCATGTGTGTTCTTTTCACAGACCACATATGGATCCACCAGTGTCATTGCATATGTTTTCTTCTCACAGACCACGTAAGGATCCACCGGTGTCACTGCATTGTGTGTTCCTCTCATATACCACACATGGATCCACCGGTGTCATCGCATGTCTGCTCTTTTCATGAACCACAGTTAGGGTCATTGCATGTGTGTTCTTCTCATGAACCATAGCTAGAGTCATTGCATGTGTGTTCTTCTCACAAATCATATCATGTACCACACCCAGTGTCATTGCATGTGTGTTCTTCTCATTAACCACACATGGATCCACCAGTGTCATTGCATGTCTTCTCTTTTCATGAACCACAGTTAGAGTCATTGCATGTATGTTCTTTTCACAAACCACATATCACTAGTGTCATTGCATGTGTGTTCTTCCCACAGACCACCCATGGATCCACCAGTGTCATTGCATGTGTGTTCTTCCCATGAACCACATATGGATCCACCAGTGTCATTGCATGTGTGTCCTTCTCACCAACCACATATGGATCCACCGGTGTCATTGCATGTGTGTTCTTCTCACAGAGCACGTAAGGATCCACCGGTGTCATTGCATGTGTGTTCCTCTCATAGACCAGACATGGATCCACCGGTGTAATCGCATGTCTGCTATTTTCATGAACCACAGTTAAAGTCATTGCATGTGTGTTCTTCTCATGAACCATAGTTAGAGTCACTGCATGTCTGTTCTTTTCACAAACCACATATCACCAGTGTCATTGCATGTGTATTCGTCCCACAGACCACACATGGATCCACCAGTGTCATTGCATGTGTGTCCTTCCCATGAACCACATATGGATCCACCAGTGTCATTGCATGTGTGTCCTTCTCACAAACCACACATGGATCCACCAGTGTCATTGCATGTGTGTTCTTTTCGCAGACCACGTAACGATCCACCGGTGTCATTGCATGTGTGTTCCTCTCATAGACCACACATGGATCCACCGGTGTCATCGCATGTCTGCTCTTTTCATGAACCACAGTTAGAGTCATTGCATGTGTGTTCCTCTCATAGACCACACATGGATCCACCAGTGTCATTGCATGTCTGCTCTTTTCATGAACCACAGTTAGAGTCATTGCATGTGTGTCCTTCTCACAAACCACATATCTCACGAGTGTCATTGCATGTGTGTTCTTCCCGCAGACCACACATGGATCCACCAGTGTCATTGCATGTGTGTTCTTCCCATGAAACACACATGGATCCACCAGTGTCATTGCATGTGTGTTCTTTTCACAGACCACATATGGATCCACCAGTGTCATTGCATGTGTGTTCTTCTCATAGACCACGTAACAATCCACCGGTGTCATTGCATGTGTGTTCCTCTCATAGACCACACATGGATCCACCGGTGTCATCGCATGTGTGCTCTTTTCATGAACCACAGTTAGAGTCATTGCATGTGTGTTCTTATCATGAACACAACTAGAGTCATTGCATGTGTGTTCTTCTCACGAACCATATCATGAACCACGCCCAGTGTCATTGCATGTGTGTTCTTCTCATTAACCACACATGGATCCAGCAGTGTCATTGCATGTCTGCTCTTTTCATGAACCACAGTTAGAGTCATTGCATGTGTTTCCTTCTCACAAACCACATATCACCAGTGTCATTGCATGTGTGTTCTTCCCACAGACCACACATGGATCCACCAGTGTCATTTCATGTATGTTCTTCCCATGAACCACACATGGATCCACCAGTGTCATCGCATGTGCGTTCTTTTCACAGACCACATATGGATCCACCAATGTCATTGCATGTGTTTTCTTCTCACAGACCACGTAAGGATCCATCGGTGTCACTGCATTGTGTGTTCCTCTCATATACCACACATGGATCCACCGGTGTCAGCGCATGTCTGCTCTTTTCATGAACCACAGTTAGAGTCATTGCATGTGTGTTCTTCTCATGAACCACAGCTAGAGTCATTGCATGTGTGTTCTTCTCACAAACCATATCATGTACCACACCCAGTGTCATTGCATGTGTGTTCTTCTCATTAAGCACACATGGATCCACCAGTGTCATTGCATGTCTGCTCTTTTCATGAACCATAGTTAGAGTCATTGCATGTATGTTCTTTTCACAAACCACATATCACCAGTGTCATTGCATGTGTGTTCTTCCCACAGACCACCCATGGATCCACCAGTGTCATTGCATGTGTGTTCTTCCCATGAACCACATATGGATCCACCAGTGTCATTGCATGTGTGTCCTTCTCACCAACCACATATGGATCCACCGGTGTCATTGCATGTGTGTTCTTCTCACAGACCACGTAAGGATCCATCGGTGTCATTGCATATGTGTTCCTCTCATAGACCAGACATGGATCCACCGGTGTCATCGCATGTCTTCTCTTTTCATGAACCACAGTTAGAGTCATTGCATGTGTGTTCTTCTCATGAACCACACCTAGTGTCATTGCATGTGTGTTCTTCTCATTAACCACACATGGATCCACCAGTGTCATTTCATGTCTGCTCTTTTCATGAACCATAGTTAGATTCACTTCATGTCTGTTCTTTTCACAAACCACATATCACCAGTGTCATTGCATGTGTGTTCTTCCCACAGACCACACATGGATCCACCAGTGTCATTGCATGTGTGTCCTTCCCATGAACAAATATGGATCCACCAGTGTCATTGCATGTGTGTCCTTCTCACAAAGCACACATAGATCCACCAGTGTCATTGCATGTGTGTTCTTGTCACAGACCACGTAAGGATCCATCGGTGTCATTGCATGTGTGTTCCTCTCATAGATCACACATGGATCCACCGGCGTCATCGCATGTCTGCTCTTTTCATGAACCATAGTTAGAGTCATTACAACTGTGTTCCTCTCATAGACCACACATGGATCCACCAGTGTCATTGCATGTCTATTCTTTTCATCAACCATAGTTAGAGTCATTGCATGTGTGTCCTTCTCACAAACCACATATCACCAGTGTCATTCCATGTGTGTTCTTCCCGCAGACCACACATGGATCCACCAGTGGCACTGCTTGTGTGTTCTTCCCATGAAACACACATGGATCCACTAGTGTAATTGCATGTGTGTTCTTTTCACATACCACATATGGATCCACCAGTGTCATTGAATCTGTGTTCTTCTCACAGACCACGTAAGGATCCACTGGTGTCATTGCATGTGTGTTCCTCTCATAGATAACACATGGACCCACCGGTGTCATCGCAAGTCTGCTCTTTACATGAACCATAGTTAGAGTCATTGCATGTGTGTTCTTCTCATGAACCACAGCTAGAGTCATTGCATGTGTGTTCTTCTCACAAACCATATCATGAACCACGCCCAGTGTCATTGCATGTGTGTTCTTCTCATTAACCACACATGGATCCAGTAGTGTCATTGCATGTCTGCTCTTTTCATGAACCACAATTAGAGTCATTGCATGTGTTTCCTTCTCACAAACCACATATCACTAGTGTCATTGCATGTGTGTTCTTCCCACAGACCACACATGGATCCACCAGTGTCATTGCATGTATGTTCTTCCCATGAACCACACATGGATCCACCAGTGTCATCGCATGTGCGTTCTTTTCACAGACCACATATGGATCCACCAATGTCATTGCATGTGTTTTCTTCTCACAAACCACGTAAGGATCCATCGGTGTCACTGCATTGTGTGTTCCTCTCATATACCACACATGGATCCACCGGTGTCAGCGCATGTCTGCTCTTTTCATGAACCACAGTTAGAGTCATTGCATGTGTGTTCTTCTCATGAACCACAGCTAGAGTCATTGCATGTGTGTTCTTCTCACAAACCATATCATGTACCACACCCAGTGTCATTGCATGTGTGTTCTTCTCATTAAGCACACATGGATCCACCAGTGTCATTGCATGTCTGGTCTTTTCATGAACCATAGTTAGAGACATTGCATGTATGTTCTTTTCACAAACCACATATCACCAGTGTCATTGCATGTGTGTTCTTCCCACAGACCACCCATGGATCCACCAGTGTCATTGCATGTGTGTTCTTCCCATGAACCACATATGGATCCACCAGTGTCATTGCATGTGTGTCCTTCTCACCAACCACATATGGATCCAGCGGTGTCATTGCATGTGTGTTCTTCTCACAGACCACGTAAGGATCCATCGGTGTCATTGCATATGTGTTCCTCTCATAGACCAGACATGGATCCACCGGTGTCATCGCATGTCTTCTCTTTTCATGAACCACAGTTAGAGTCATTGCATGTGTGTTCTTCTCATGAACCACACCTAGTGTCATTGCATGTGTGTTCTTCTCATTAACCACACATGGATCCACCAGTGTCATTTCATGTCTGCTCTTTTCATGAACCATAGTTAGATTCACTTCATGTCTGTTCTTTTCACAAACCACATATCACCAGTGTCATTGCATGTGTGTTCTTCCCACAGACCACACATGGATCCACCAGTGTCATTGCATGTGTGTCCTTCCCATGAACAAATATGGATCCACCAGTGTCATTGCATGTGTGTCCTTCTCACAAATCACACATAGATCCACCAGTGTCATTGCATGTGTGTTCTTGTCACAGACCACGTAAGGATCCATCGGTGTCATTGCATGTGTGTTCCTCTCATAGATCACACATGGATCCACCGGCGTCATCGCATGTCTGCTCTTTTCATGAACCATAGTTAGAGTCATTACAACTGTGTTCCTCTCATAGACCACACATGGATCCACCAGTGTCATTGCATGTCTATTCTTTTCATCAACCATAGTTAGAGTCATTGCATGTGTGTCCTTCTCACAAACCACATATCACCAGTGTCATTGCATGTGTGTTCTTCCCGCAGACCACACATGGATCCACCAGTGGCACTGCTTGTGTGTTCTTCCCATGAAACACACATGGATCCACTAGTGTAATTGCATGTGTGTTCTTTTCACATACCACATATGGATCCACCAGTGTCATTGAATCTGTGTTCTTCTCACAGACCACGTAAGGATCCACTGGTGTCATTGCATGTGTGTTCCTCTCATAGATAACACATGGACCCACCGGTGTCATCGCAAGTCTGCTCTTTTCATGAACCATAGTTAGAGTCATTGCATGTGTGTTCTTCTCATGAACCACAGCTAGAGTCATTGCATGTGTGTTCTTCTCACAAACCATATCATGAACCACACCCAGTGTCATTGCATGTGTGTTCTTCTCATTAACCACACATGGATCCACCAGTGTCATTGCATGTATGCTCTTTTCATGAACCACAGTTAGAGTCGTTGCATGTGTGTCCTTCTCACAAACCACATATCACCAGTGTCATTGCATGTGTGTTCTTCCCACAGACCACACATGGATCCACCAATGTCATTGCATGTGTGTTCTTCCCATGAACCACACATGGATCCACCAGTGTCATTGCATGTATGTTCTTTTCACAGACCACATATGGATCCACCAGTGTCATTGCATGTGTTTTATTCTCACATACCACGTAAGGATCCACCGGTGTCACTGCATGTGTGTTCCTCTCATATACCACACATGGATCCACCGGTGTCATCGCATGTATGCTCTTTTCATGGACCACGGTTAGAGTCATTGCATGTGTGTTCTTCTCATGAACCACGGCTAGAGTCATTGCATGTGTGTTCTTTTCACAAACCATATCATGTACCACACCCAGTGTTATTGCATGTGTGTTCTTCTCATTAACCACACATGGATCCACCAGTGTCATTGCATGTCTGCTCTTTTCATGAACCACAGTTAGAGTCATTGCATGTTTGTTCCTTTCACAAACCACATATCACCAGTGTCATTGCATGTGTGTTCTTCCCACAGACCACACATGGATCCACCAGTGTCATTGCATGTGTGTTCTACCCATGAACCACACATGGATCCACCAGTGTCATTGCATGTGTGTTCTTTTCACATACCACATATGGATCCACTTGTGTCATTGCATGTGTGTTCTTCTCACAGAGCACGTAAGGATCCACCGGTGTCATTGCATGTGTGTTCCTCTCATAGACCAGACATGGATCCACCGGTGTCATCGCATGTCTGCTCTTTTCATGAACCACAGTTAGAGTCAATGCATGTGTGTTCTTCTCATGAACCACAGCTAGAGTCATTGCATGTCTGTTCTTCTCACAAACAATATCATGAACCACACCTAGTGTCATTGCATGTGTGTTCTTCTCATTAACCACACATGGATCCACCAGTGTCATTGCATGTCTGCTCTTTTCATGAACCATAGTTAGAGTCATTGCATGTCTGTTCCTTTCACAAACCACATATCACCAGTGTCATTGCATGTGTGTTCTTCCCACAGACCACACATGGATCCACTAGTGTCATTGCATGTGTGTCCTTCCCATGAACCACATATGGATCCACCAGTGTCATTGCATGTGTGTCCTTCTCACAAACCACACATGGATCCACCAGTGTCATTGCATGTGTGTTCTTTTCACAGACCACGTAAGGATCCACCGGTGTCATTGCATGTGTGTTCCTCTCATAGACCACACATGGATCCACCGGTGTCATCGCATGTCTGCTCTTTTCATGAACCACAGTTAGAGTCATTGCATGTGTGTTCCTCTCATAGACCACACATGGATCCACCAGTGTCATTGCATGTCTGCTCTTTTCATGAACCACAGTTAGAGTCATTGCATGTGTGTCCTTCTCACAAACCACATATCACCAGTGTCATTGCATGTGTGTTCTTCCCGCAGACCACACATGGATCCACCAGTGTCATTGCATGTGTGTTCTTCCCATGAAACTCACATGGATCCACCAGTGTCAGTGCATGTGTATTCTTTTCAGAGACCACATATGGATCCACCAGTGTCATTGCATGTGTGTTCTTCTCACAGACCACATAAGGATCCACCGGTGTCATTGCATGTGTGTTCCTCTCATAGACCACACATGGATCCACCGGTGTCATCGCATGTGTGCTCTTTTCATGAACCACAGTTAGAGTCATTGCATGTGTGTTCCTCTCATAGACCACACATGGATCCACCAGTGTCATTGCATGTCTGCTCTTTTCATGAACCACAGTTAGAGTCATTGCTTGTGTGTCCTTCTCACAAACCACATATCACCAGTGTCATTGCATGTGTGTTCTTCCCGCAGACCACACATGGATCCACCAGTGTCATTGCATGTGTGTTCTTCCCATGAAACACACATGGATCCACCAGTGTAATTGCATGTGTGTTCTTTTCACAGACCACATATGGATCCACCAGTGTCATCGCATGTGTGTTCTTCTCACAGACCACGTAAGGATCCACCGGTGTCATTGCATGTGTGTTCCTCTCATAGACCACACATGGATCCACCGGTGTCATCGCATGTCTACTCTTTTCATGAACCACAGTTAGTCATTGCATGTGTGTTCTTCTCATAGACCACACATGGATCCACCAGTGTCATTCCATGTCTGCTCTTTTCATGAACCACAGTTAGAGTCATTGCATGTGTGTTCTTCTCACAAACCACATATCACCAGTGTCATTGCATGTGTGTTCTTCCCGCAGACCACACATGGATCCACCAGTGTCATTGCATGTGTGTTCTTCCCATGAAACACACATGGATCCACCAGTGTAATTGCATGTGTGTTCTTTTCACATACCACATATGGATCCACCAGTGTCATTGCATGTGTGTTCTTCTCACAGACCACGTAAGGATCCACTGGTGTTATTGGATGTGTGTTCCTCTCATAGACAACACATGGACCCACCGGTGTCATCGCATGTCTGCTCTTTTCATGAACCACAGTTAGAGTCATTGCATGTGTCTTCTTCTCATGAACCACAGCTAGAGTCATTGCATGTGTGTTCTTCTCAGAAACCATATCATGAACCACACCCAGTGTCATTGCATGTGTGTCCTTCTCATTAACCACACATGGATCCACCAGTGTCATTGCATGTTTGCTCTTTTCATGAACCACAGTTAGAGTCATTGCATGTGTGTCCTTCTCACAAACCACATATCACCAGTGTCATTGCATGTTTGTTCTTCCCACAGACCACACATGGATCCACCAGTGTCATTGCATGTGTGTTCTTCCCATGAACCACACATGGATCCACCAGTGTCATTGCATGCATGTTCTTTTCACATACCACATATGGATCCACCAGTTTCATTGCATGTGTTTTCTTCTCACAGACCACGTAAGGATCCACCGGTGTCACTACATGTGTGTTCCTCTCATATACCACACATGGATCCACCGGTGTCATCGCATGTATGCTCTTTTCATGGACCACAGTTAGAGTCATTGCATGTGTGTTCTTCTCATGAACCACACCTAGTGTCATTGCATGTGTGTTCTTCTCATTAACCACACATGGATCCACCAGTGTCATTTCATGTCTGCTCTTTTCATGAACCATAGTTAGATTCACTTCATGTCTGTTCTTTTCACAAACCACATATCACCAGTGTCATTGCATGTGTGTTCTTCCCAAAGACCACACATGGATCCACCAGTGTCATTGCATGTGTGTCCTTCCCATGAACAAATATGGATCCACCAGTGTCATTGCATGTGTGTCCTTCTCACAAACCACACATAGATCCACCAGTGTCATTGCATGTGTGTTCTTGTCACAGACCACGTAAGGATCCATCGGTGTCATTGCATGTGTGTTCCTCTCATAGATCACACATGGATCCACCGGCGTCATCGCATGTCTGCTCTTTTCATGAACCATAGTTAGAGTCATTACAACTGTGTTCCTCTCATAGACCACACATGGATCCACCAGTGTCATTGCATGTCTATTCTTTTCATCAACCATAGTTAGAGTCATTGCATGTGTGTCCTTCTCACAAACCACATATCACCAGTGTCATTGCATGTGTGTTCTTCCCGCAGACCACACATGGATCCACCAGTGGCACTGCTTGTGTGTTCTTCCCATGAAACACACATGGATCCACTAGTGTAATTGCATGTGTGTTCTTTTCACATACCACATATGGATCCACCAGTGTCATTGAATCTGTGTTCTTCTCACAGACCACGTAAGGATCCACTGGTGTCATTGCATGTGTGTTCCTCTCATAGATAACACATGGACCCACCGGTGTCATCGCAAGTCTGCTCTTTTCATGAACCATAGTTAGAGTCATTGCATGTGTGTTCTTCTCATGAACCACAGCTAGAGTCATTGCATGTGTGTTCTTCTCACAAACCATATCATGAACCACACCCAGTGTCATTGCATGTGTGTTCTTCTCATTAACCACACATGGATCCACCAGTGTCATTGCATGTCTGCTCTTTTCATGAACCACAGTTAGAGTCATTGCATGTGTGTCCTTCTCACAAACCACATATCACCAGTGTCATTGCATGTGTGTTCTTCCCACAGACCACACATGGATCCACCAATGTCATTGCATGTGTGTTCTTCCCATGAACCACACATGGATCCACCAGTGTCATTGCATGTATGTTCTTTTCACAGACCACATATGGATCCACCAGTGTCATTGCATGTGTTTTATTCTCACATACCACGTAAGGATCCACCGGTGTCACTGCATGTGTGTTCCTCTCATATACCACACATGGATCCACCGGTGTCATCGCATGAATGATCTTTTCATGGACCACGGTTAGAGTCATTGCATGTGTGTTCTTCTCATGAACCACGGCTAGAGTCATTGCATGTGTGTTCTTTTCACAAACCATATCATGTACCACACCCAGTGTTATTGCATGTGTGTTCTTCTCATTAACCACACATGGATCCACCAGTGTCATTGCATGTCTGCTCTTTTCATGAACCACAGTTAGAGTCATTGCATGTTTGTTCCTTTCACAAACCACATATCACCAGTGTCATTGTATGTGTGTTCTTCCCACAGACCACACATGGATCCACCAGTGTCATTGCATGTGTGTTCTACCCATGAACCACACATGGATCCACCAGTGTCATTGCATGTGTGTTCTTTTCACATACCACATATGGATCCACTTGTGTCATTGCATGTGTGTTCTTCTCACAGAGCACGTAAGGATCCACCGGTGTCATTGCATGTGTGTTCCTCTCATAGACCAGACATGGATCCACCGGTGTCATCGCATGTCTGCTCTTTTCATGAACCACAGTTAGAGTCAATGCATGTGTGTTCTTCTCATGAACCACAGCTAGAGTCATTGCATGTCTGTTCTTCTCACAAACAATATCATGAACCACACCTAGTGTCATTGCATGTGTGTTCTTCTCATTAACCACACATGGATCCACCAGTGTCATTGCATGTCTGCTCTTTTCATGAACCATAGTTAGAGTCATTGCATGTCTGTTCCTTTCACAAACCACATATCACCAGTGTCATTGCATGTGTGTTCTTCCCACAGACCACACATGGATCCACTAGTGTCATTGCATGTGTGTCCTTCCCATGAACCACATATGGATCCACCAGTGTCATTGCATGTGTGTCCTTCTCACAAACCACACATGGATCCACCAGTGTCATTGCATGTGTGTTCTTTTCACAGACCACGTAAGGATCCACCGGTGTCATTGCATGTGTGTTCCTCTCATAGACCACACATGGATCCACCGGTGTCATCGCATGTCTGCTCTTTTCATGAACCACAGTTAGAGTCATTGCATGTGTGTTCCTCTCATAGACCACACATGGATCCACCAGTGTCATTGCATGTCTGCTCTTTTCATGAACCACAGTTAGAGTCATTGCATGTGTGTCCTTCTCACAAACCACATATCACCAGTGTCATTGCATGTGTGTTCTTCCCGCAGACCACACATGGATCCACCAGTGTCATTGCATGTGTGTTCTTCCCATGAAACTCACATGGATCCACCAGTGTCAGTGCATGTGTATTCTTTTCAGAGACCACATATGGATCCACCAGTGTCATTGCATGTGTGTTCTTCTCACAGACCACGTAAGGATCCACCGGTGTCATTGCATGTGTGTTCCTCTCATAGACCACACATGGATCCACCGGTGTCATCGCATGTGTGCTCTTTTCATGAACCACAGTTAGAGTCATTGCATGTGTGTTCCTCTCATAGACCACACATGGATCCACCAGTGTCATTGCATGTCTGCTCTTTTCATGAACCACAGTTAGAGTCATTGCATGTGTGTCCTTCTCACAAACCACATATCACCAGTGTCATTGCATGTGTGTTCTTCCCGCAGACCACACATGGATCCACCAGTGTCATTGCATGTGTGTTCTTCCCATGAAACACACATGGATCCACCAGTGTAATTGCATGTGTGTTCTTTTCACAGACCACATATGGATCCACCAGTGTCATCGCATGTGTGTTCTTCTCACAGACCACGTAAGGATCCACCGGTGTCATTCCATGTGTGTTCCTCTCATAGACCACACATGGATCCACCGGTGTCATCGCATGTCTACTCTTTTCATGAACCACAGTTAGAGTCATTGCATGTGTGTTCCTCTCATAGACCACACATGGATCCACCAGTGTCATTCCATGTCTGCTCTTTTCATGAACCACAGTTAGAGTCATTGCATGTGTGTCCTTCTCACAAACCACATATCACCAGTGTCATTGCATGTGTGTTCTTCCCGCAGACCACACATGGATCCACCAGTGTCATTGCATGTGTGTTCTTCCCATGAAACACACATGGATCCACCAGTGTAATTGCATGTGTGTTCTTTTCACATACCACATATGGATCCACCAGTGTCATTGCATGTGTGTTCTTCTCACAGACCACGTAAGGATCCACTGGTGTTATTGGATGTGTGTTCCTCTCATAGACAACACATGGACCCACCGGTGTCATCGCATGTCTGCTCTTTTCATGAACCACAGTTAGAGTCATTGCATGTGTCTTCTTCTCATGAACCACAGCTAGAGTCATTGCATGTGTGTTCTTCTCAGAAACCATATCATGAACCACACCCAGTGTCATTGCATGTGTGTCCTTCTCATTAACCACACATGGATCCACCAGTGTCATTGCATGTTTGCTCTTTTCATGAACCACAGTTAGAGTCATTGCATGTGTGTCCTTCTCACAAACCACATATCACCAGTGTCATTGCATGTTTGTTCTTCCCACAGACCACACATGGATCCACCAGTGTCATTGCATGTGTGTTCTTCCCATGAACCACACATGGATCCACCAGTGTCATTGCATGCATGTTCTTTTCACAGACCACATATGGATCCACCAGTTTCATTGCATGTGTTTTCTTCTCACAGACCACGTAAGGATCCACCGGTGTCACTACATGTGTGTTCCTCTCATATACCACACATGGATCCACCGGTGTCATCGCATGTATGCTCTTTTCATGGACCACAGTTAGAGTCATTGCATGTGTGTTCTTCTCATGAACCACAGCTAGAGTCATTGCATGTGTGTTCTTCTCACAAACCATATCATGTACCACACCCAGTGTCATTGCATGTGTGTTCTTCTCATTTACCACACATGGATCCACCAGTGTCATTGCATGTCTGCTCTTTTCATGAACCATAGTTAGAGTCATTGCCTGTCTATTCCTTTCACAAACCACATATCACCAGTGTCATTGCACGTGTTTTCTTCTCACAGAACACACATGGATCCACTAGTGTCATTGCATGTGTGTTCTTCCCATGAACCACATATGGATCCACCAGTGTCATTGCATGTGTGTCCTTCTCACAAACCACACATGGATCCACTAGTGTCATTGCATGTGTGTTCTTTTCACAGACCACGTAAGGATCCACCGATGTCATTGCATGTGTGTTTCTCTCATAGACCACACATGGATCCACCGGTGTCATCGCATGTCTGCTCTTTTCATGAACCATAGTTAGAGTCATTGCATCTGTGTTCCTCTTATAGACCACACATGGATCCACCAGTGTCATTGCATGTCTGCTCGTTTCATGAACCACAGTTAGAGTCATTGCATGTGTGTCCTTCTCACAAACCACATATCACCAGTGTCATTGCATGTGTGTTCTTCCCACGGACCACACATGGATCCACCAGTGTCATTGCATGTGTGTTCTTCCCACGAACCACACATGGATCCACCAGTGTCATTGCATGTGTGTTCTTCTCGCAGACCACGTAAGGATCCACCGGTGTCATTGCATGTGTGTTCTTCTCATTAACCACACATGGATCCACCAGTGTCATTTCATGTCTGCTCTTTTCATGAACCATAGTTAGATTCACTTCATTTCTATTCTTTTCACAAACCACATATCACCAGTGTCATTGCATGTGTGTTCTTCCCACAGACCACACATGGATCCACCAGTGTCATTGCATGTGTGTCCTTCCCATGAACCACATATGGATCCACCAGTGTCATTGCATGTGTGTCCTTCTCACAAACCACACATAGATCCACCAGTGTCATTGCATGTGTGTTCTTGTCACAGACCACGTAAGGATCCATCGGTGTCATTGCATGTGTGTTCCTCTCATAGATCACACATGGATCCACCAGCGTCATCGCATGTTTGCTCTTTTCATGAACCATAGTTAGAGTCATTACAACTGTGTTCCTCTCATAGACCACACATGGATCCACTAGTGTCATTGCATGTCTATTCTTTTCATCAACCACAGTTAGAGTCATTGCATGTGTGTCCTTCTCACAAACCACATATCACCAGTGTCATTGCATGTGTGTTCTTCCCACATACCACACATGGATCCACCAATGTCATTGCATGTGTGTTCTTCCCATGAACCACACATGGATCCACCAGTGTCATTGCATGTATGTTCTTTTCACAGACCACATATGGATCCACCAGTGTCATTGCATGTGTTTTATTCTCACATACCACGTAAGGATCCACCGGTGTCACTGCATGTGTGTTCCTCTCATATACCACACATGGATCCACCGGTGTCATCGCATGTATGCTCTTTTCATGGACCACAGTTAGAGTCATTGCATGTGTATTCTTCTCATGAACCACAGCTAGAGTCATTGCATGTGTGTTCTTTTCACAAACCATATCATGTACCACACCCAGTGTCATTGCATGTGTGTTCTTCTCATTAACCACACATGGATCCACCAGTGTCATTGCATGTCTGCTCTTTTCATGAACCACAGTTCGAGTCATTGCATGTTTGTTCCTTTCACAAACCACATATCACCAGTGTCATTGCATGTGTGTTCTTCCCACAGACCACACATGGATCCACCAGTGTCATTGCATGTGTGTTCTACCCATGAACCACACATGGATCCACCAGTGTCATTGCATGTGTGTTATTTTCACATACCACATATGGATCCACTTGTGTCATTGCATGTGTGTTCTTCTCACAGAGCACGTAAGGATCCACCGGTGTCATTGCATGTGTGTTCCTCTCATAGACCAGACATGGATCCACCGGTGTCATCGCATGTCTGCTCTTTTCATGAACCACAGTTAGAGTCAATGCATGTGTGTTCTTCTCATGAACCACAGCTAGAGTCATTGCATGTCTGTTCTTCTCACAAACAATATCATGAACCACACCTAGTGTCATTGCATGTGTGTTCTTCTCATTAACCACACATGGATCCACCAGTGTCATTGCATGTCTGCTCTTTTCATGAACCATAGTTAGAGTCATTGCATGTCTGGTCCTTTCACAAACCACATATCACCAGTGTCATTGCATGTGTGTTCTTCCCACAGACCACACATGGATCCACTAGTGTCATTGCATGTGTGTCCTTCCCATGAACCACGTATGGATCCACCAGTGTCATTGCATGTGTGTCCTTCTCACAAACCACACATGGATCCACCAGTATCATTGCATGTGTGTTCTTTTCACAAACCACTTAAGGATCCACCGGTGTCATTGCATGTGTGTTCCTCTCATAGACCACACATGGATCCACCGGTGTCATCGCATGTCTGCTCTTTTCATGAACCACAGTTAGAGTCATTGCATGTGTGTTCCTCTCATAGACCACACATGGATCCACCAGTGTCATTGCATGTCTGCTCTTTTCATGAACCACAGTTAGAGTCATTGCATGTGTGTCCTTCTCACAAACCACATATCACCGGTGTCATTGCATGTGTGTTCTTCCCGCAGACCACACATGGATCCACCAGTGTCATTGCATGTGTGTTCTTCCCATGAAACTCACATGGATCCACCAGTGTCAGTGCATGTGTATTCTTTTCAGAGACCACATATGGATCCACCAGTGTCATTGCATGTGTGTTCTTCTCACAGACCACGTAAGGATCCACCGGTGTGATTGCATGTGTGTTCCTCTCATAGACCACACATGGATCCACCGGTGTCATCGCATGTGTGCTCTTTTCATGAACCACAGTTAGAGTCATTGCATGTGTGTTCCTCTCATAGACCACACATGGATCCACCAGTGTCATTGCATGTCTGCTCTTTTCATGAACCACAGTTAGAGTCATTGCATGTGTGTCCTTCTCACAAACCACATATCACCAGTGTCATTGCATGTGTGTTCTTCCCGCAGACCACACATGGATCCACCAGTGTCATTGCATGTGTGTTCTTCCCATGAAACACACATGGATCCACCAGTGTAATTGCATGTGTGTTCTTTTCACAGACCACATATGGATCCACCAGTGTCATCGCATGTGTGTTCTTCTCACAGACCACGTAAGGATCCACCGGTGTCATTGCATGTGTGTTCCTCTCATAGACCACACATGGATCCACCGGTGTCATCGCATGTCTACTCTTTTCATGAACCACAGTTAGAGTCATTGCATGTGTGTTCCTCTCATAGACCACACATGGATCCACCAGTGTCATTCCATGTCTGCTCTTTTCATGAACCACAGTTAGAGTCATTGCATGTGTGTCCTTCTCACAAACCACATATCACCAGTGTCATTGCATGTGTGTTCTTCCCGCAGACCACACATGGATCCACCAGTGTCATTGCATGTATGTTCTTCCCATGAAACACACATGGATCCACCAGTGTAATTGCATGTGTGTTCTTTTCACATACCACATATGGATCCACCAGTGTCATTGCATGTGTGTTCTTCTCACAGACCACGTAAGGATCCACCGGTGTTATTGCATGTGTGTTCCTCTCATAGACAACACATGGACCCACCGGTGTCATCGCATGTCTGCTCTTTTCATGAACCACAGTTAGAGTCATTGCATGTGTCTTCTTCTCATGAACCACAGCTAGAGTCATTGCATGTGTGTTCTTCTCAGAAACCATATCATGAACCACTCCCAGTGTCATTGCATGTGTGTCCTTCTCATTAACCACACATGGATCCACCAGTGTCATTGCATGTTTGCTCTTTTCATGAACCACAGTTAGAGTCATTGCATGTGTGTCCTTCTCACAAACCACATATCACCAGTGTCATTGCATGTTTGTTCTTCCCACAGACCACACATGGATCCACCAGTGTCATTGCATGTGTGTTCTTCCCATGAACCACACATGGATCCACCAGTGTTATTGCATGTATGTTCTTTTCACAGACCACATATGGATCCACCAGTTTCATTGCATGTGTGTTCTTTTCACAGACCACTTAAGGATCCACCGGTGTCATTGCATGTGTGTTCCTCTCATAGACCACACATGGATCCACCGGTGTCATCGCATGTCTGCTCTTTTCATGAACCACAGTTAGAGTCATTGCATGTGTGTCCTTCTCACAAACCACATATCACCAGTGTCATTGCATGTGTGTTCTTCCCGCAGACCACACATGGATCCACCAGTGTCATTGCATGTGTGTTCTTCCCATGAAACTCACATGGATCCACCAGTGTCAGTGCATGTGTATTCTTTTCAGAGACCACATATGGATCCACCAGTGTCATTGCATGTGTGTTCTTCTCACAGACCACGTAAGGATCCACCGGTGTCATTGCATGTGTGTTCCTCTCATAGACCACGCATGGATCCACCGGTGTCATCGCATGTGTGCTCTTTTCATGAACCACAGTTAGAGTCATTGCATGTGTGTTCCTCTCATAGACCACACATGGATCCACCAGTGTCATTGCATGTCTGCTCTTTTCATGAACCACAGTTAGAGTCATTGCATGTGTGTCCTTCTCACAAACCACATATCACCAGTGTCATTGCATGTGTGTTCTTCCCGCAGACCACACATGGATCCACCAGTGTCATTGCATGTGTGTTCTTCCCATGAAACACACATGGATCCACCAGTGTAATTGCATGTGTGTTCTTTTCACAGACCACATATGGATCCACCAGTGTCATCGCATGTGTGTTCTTCTCACAGACCACGTAAGGATCCACCGGTGTCATTGCATGTGTGTTCCTCTCATAGACCACACATGGATCCACCAGTGTCATCGCATGTCTACTCTTTTCATGAACCACAGTTAGAGTCATTGCATGTGTGTTCCTCTCATAGACCACACATGGATCCACCAGTGTCATTCCATGTCTGCTCTTTTCATGAACCACAGTTAGAGTCATTGCATGTGTGTCCTTCTCACAAACCACATATCACCAGTGTCATTGCATGTGTGTTCTTCCCGCAGACCACACATGGATCCACCAGTGTCATTCCATGTGTGTTCTTCCCATGAAACACACATGGATCCACCAGTGTAATTGCATGTGTGTTCTTTTCACATACCACATATGGATCCACCAGTGTCATTGCATGTGTGTTCTTCTCACAGACCACGTAAGGATCCACCGGTGTTATTGGATGTGTGTTCCTCTCATAGACAACACATGGACCCACCGGTGTCATCGCATGTCTGCTCTTTTCATGAACCACAGTTAGAGTCATTGCATGTGTCTTCTTCTGATGAACCACAGCTAGAGTCATTGCATGTGTGTTCTTCTCAGAAACCATATCATGAACCACACCCAGTTTCATTGCATGTGTGTCCTTCTCATTAACCACACATGGATCCACCAGTGTCATTGCATGTTTGCTCTTTTCATGAACCACAGTTAGAGTCATTGCATGTGTGTCCTTCTCACAAACCACATATCACCAGTGTCATTGCATGTTTGTTCTTCCCACAGACCACACATGGATCCACCAGTGTCATTGCATGTGTGTTCTTCCCATGAATCACACATGGATCCACCAGTGTCATTGCATGTATGTTCTTTTCACAGACCACATATGGATCCACCAGTTTCATTGCATGTGTTTTCTTCTCACAGACCACGTAAGGATCCATCGGTTTCACTACATGTGTGTTCCTCTCATATACCACACATGGATCCACCGGTGTCATCGCATGTATGCTCTTTTCATGGACCACAGTTAGAGTCATTGCATGTGTGTTCTTCTCATGAACCACAGCTAGAGTCATTGCATGTGTGTTCTTCTCACAAACCATATCATGTACCACACCCAGTGTCATTGCATGTGTGTTCTTCTCATTAACCACACATGGATCCACCAGTGTCATTGCATGTCTGCTCTTTTCATGAACCATAGTTAGAGTCATTGCCTGTCTGTTCCTTTCACAAACCACATATCACCAGTGTCATTGCACGTGTTTTCTTCTCACAGAACACACATGGATCCACTAGTGTCATTGCATGTGTGTTCTTCCCATGAACCACATATGGATCCACCAGTGTCATTGCATGTGTGTCCTTCTCACAAACCACACATGGATCCACTAGTGTCATTGCATGTGTGTTCTTTTCACAGACCACGTAAGGATCCACCGATGTCATTGCATGTGTGTTTCTCTCAAAGACCACACATGGATCCACCGGTGTCATCGCATGTCTGCTCTTTTCATGAACCATAGTTAGAGTCATTGCATGTGTGTTCCTCTTATAGACCACACATGGATCCACCAGTGTCATTGCATGTCTGCTCGTTTCATGAACCACATTTAGAGTCATTGCATGTGTGTCCTTCTCACAAACCACATATCACCAGTTTCATTGCATGTGTGTTCTTCCCACGGACCACACATGGATCCACCAGTGTCATTGCATCTGTGTTCTTCCCACGAACCACACATGGATCCACCAGTGTCATTGCATGTGTGTTCTTCTCGCAGACCACGTAAGGATCCACCGGTGTCATTGCATGTGTGTTCCTCTCATAGACCACACATGGCTCCACTGGTGTCATCGCATATCTGCTCTTTTCATGAACCACAGTTAGAGTCATTGCATGTGTGTTCTTCTCATGAACCACAGCTAGAGTCATTGCATGTGTGTTCTTCTCACAAACCATATCATGAACCACACCCGGTGTCATTGCCTGTGTGTTCTTCTCATTAACCACACATGGATCCACCAATGTCATTGCATGTCCGCTCTTTTCATGAACCACAGTTAGAGTCATTGCATGTGTGTCCTTCTCACAAACCACTTATCACCAGTGTCATTGCATGTGTGTTCTTCCCACAGACCACACATGGATCCACCAGTGTCATTGCATGTGTGTTCTTCCCATGAAACTCACATGGATCCACCAGTGTCATTGCATGTGTGTTCTTTTCATAGACCACCTATGGATCCACCAGTGTCATTGCATGTGTTTTCTTCTCACAGACCACGTAAGGATCCACCGGTGTCACTTCATGTGTGTTCCTCTCATATACCACACATGGATCCACCGGTGTCATCGCATGTCTGCTCTTTTCATGAACCACAGTTAGAGTCATTGCATGTGTGTTCTTCTCATGAACCACAGCTAGAGTAATTGCATGTGTGTTCTTCTCACAAACCATATCATGTACCACACCTAGTGTCATTGCATGTGTGTTCTTCTCATTAACCACACATGGATCCACCAGTGTCATTGCATGTCTGCTCTTTTCATGAACCATAGTTAGAGTCATTGCATGTCTGTTCCTTTCACAAACCACATATCACCAGTGTCATTGCACGTGTGTTCTTCCCACAGACCACACATGGATCCACCAGTGTCATTGCATGTGTGTTCTTCCCATGAACCACAGATGGATCCACCAGTGTCATTGCATGTGTGTCCTTCTCACAAACCACACATGGATCCACCAGTGTCATTGCATGTGTTTTCTTTTCACAGACCACGTAAGGATCCACTGTGTCATTGCATGTGTGTTTCTCTCATAGACCACACATGGATCCACCGGTGTCATCGCATGTCTGCTCTTTTCATGAACCATAGTTAGAGTCATTGCATGTTTGTTCCTCTTATAGACCACACATCGATCCACCAGTGTCATTGCATGTCTGCTCTTTTCGTGAACCATAGTTAGAGTCATTGCATGTGTTTCCTTCTCACAAACCACATATCACCAGTGTTATTGCATGTGTGTTCTTCACACAGACCACACATGGATCCACCAGTGTCATTGCATGTGTGTTCTTCCCGCGGACCACACATGGATCCACCAGTGTCATTGCATGTTTGTTCTTCTCGCAGACCACGTAAGGATCCACCGGTATCATTGCATGTGTGTTCCTCTCATAGACCACACATGGATCCACCGGTATCATCGCATGTCTGCTCTTTTCATGAACCATAGTTAGAGTCATTGCATGTGTGTTCTTCTCATGAACCACAGCTAGAGTCATTGCATGTGTGTTCTTCCCATGAACCACACATGGATCCACCAGTGTCATTGCATGTGTGTTCTTTTCACAGACCACATATGGATCCACTTGTGTCATTGCATGTGTGTTCTTTTCACAGAGCACGTAAGGATCCACCGGTGTCATTGCATGTGTGTTCCTCTCATAGACCAGACATGGATCCACCGGTGTCATCGCATGTCTGCTCTTTTCATGAACCACAGTTAGAGTCAATGCATGTGTGTTCTTCACATGAACCACAGCTAGAGTCATTGCATGTATGTTCTTCTCACAAACAATATCATGAACCACACCTAGAGTCATTGCATGTGTGTTCTTCTCATTAACCACACATGGATCCACCAGTGTCATTGCATGTCTGCTCTTTTCATGAACCATAGTTAGAGTCACTGCAAGTTTGTTCTTTTCACAAACCACATATCACCAGTGCCATTGCATGTGTGTTCTTCCCACAGACCAGACATGGATCCACTAGTGTCATTGCATGTGTGTCCTTCCCATGAACCACATATGGATCCACCAGTGTCATTGCATGTGTGTCCTTCTCACAAACCACACATGGATCCACCAGTGTCATTGCATGTGTGTTCTTTTCACAGACCACGTAAGGATCCACCGGTGTCATTGCATGTGTGTTCCTCTCATAGACCACACATGGATCCACCGGTGTCATCGCATGTCTGCTCTTTTCATGAACCACAGTTAGAGTCATTGCATGTGTGTTCCTCTCATAGACCACACATGGATCCACCAGTGTCAATGCATGTCTGCTCTTTTCATGAACCACAGTTAGCGTCATTACATGTGTGTCCTTATCACAAACCACATATCACCAGTGTCATTGCATGTGTGTTCTTCCCGCAGACCACACATGGATCCACCAGTGTCATTGCATGTGTGTTCTTCCCATGAAACTCACATGGATCCACCAGTGTCATTGCATGTGTGTTCTTTTCACAGACCACATATGGATCCACCAGTGTCATTGCATGTATGTTCTTTTCACAGACCACATATGGATCCACCAGTGTCATTGCATGTGTTTTCTTCTCACAGACCACGTAAGGATCCACCGGTGTCACTGCATGTGTGTTCCTCTCATATACCACACATGGATCCACCGGTGTCATTGCATGTATGCTCTTTTCATGGACCACAGTTAGAGTCATTGCATGTGTGTTCTTCTCATGAACCACAACTAGAGTCATTGCATGTGTGTTCTTCTCACAAACCATATCATGTACCACACCCAGTGTCATTGCATGTGTGTTCTTCTCATTAACCACACATGGATCCACCAGTGTCATTGCATGTCTGGTCTTTTCATGAACCACAGTTAGAGTCATTGCATATCTGTTCCTTTCACAAACCACATATCACCAGTGTCATTGCATGTGTTTTCTTCTCACAGAACACACATGGATCCACCAGTGTCATTGCATGTGTGTTCTTCTCATTAACCACACATGGATCCACCAGTGTCATTGCATGTCTGTTCTTTTCATGAACCATAGTTAGAGTCATTGCATGTATGTTCTTTTCACAAACCACATATCACCAGTGTCATTGCATGTGTGTTCTTCCACAGACCACACATGGATCCACCAGTGTCATTACATGTGTGTTCTTCCCATGAACCACGCATGGATCCACCAGTGTCATTGCATGTGTGTTCTTTTCACAGACCACATATGGATCCACCAGTGTCATTGCATGTGTGTTCTTCTCATAGAGCACATAAGGATCCACCCGTGTCATTGCATGTGTGTTCCTCTCATAGGCTAGACATGGATCCACCGGTTTCATCGCATGTCTGCTCTTTTCATGAACCACAGTTAGAGTCATTGCATGTGTGTTCTCGTCATGTACCACAGTTAGAGTAATTGCATGTGTGTTCTTCTCACAAACTATATCATGAACCACACCTAGTGTCATTGCATGTGTGTTCTTCTCATTAACCACACATGGATCCACCAGTGTCATTGCATGTCTGCTCTTTTCATGAACATCAGTTAGAGTCATTGCATGTGTTTGCTTCTCACAAACCACATATCACCAGTGTCATTGCATGTGTGTTCTTCCCACAGATCACACATGGATCCACCAGTGTCATTGCATGTGTGTTCTTCCCATGAACCACACATGGATCCACCAGTGTCATCGCATGTGTGTTCTTTTCACAGACCACATATGGATCCACCAGTGTCATTGCATGTGTTTTCTTCTCACAGACCACGTAAGGATCCACCGGTGTCACTGCATTGTGTGTTCCTCTCATATACCACACATGGATCCACCGGTGTCATCGCATGTCTGCTCTTTTCATGAACCACAGTTAGAGTCATTGCATGTGTGTTCTTCTCATGAACCATAGCTAGAGTCATTGCATGTGTGTTCTTCTCACAAATCATATCATGTACCACACCCAGTGTCATTGCATGTGTGTTCTTCTCATTAACCACACATGGATCCACCAGTGTCATTGCATGTCTTCTCTTTTCATGAACCACAGTTAGAGTCATTGCATGTATGTTCTTTTCACAAACCACATATCACTAGTGTCATTGCATGTGTGTTCTTCCTACAGACCACCCATGGATCCACCAGTGTCATTGCATGTGTGTTCTTCCCATGAACCACATATGGATCCACCAGTGTCATTGCATGTGTGTGCTTCTCACCAACCACATATGGATCCACCGGTGTCATTGCATGTGTGTTCTTCTCACAGAGCACGTAAGGATCCACCGGTGTCATTGCATGTGTGTTCCTCTCATAGACCAGACATGGATCCACCGGTGTCATCGCATGTCTGCTCTTTTCATGAACCACAGTTAAAGTCATTGCATGTGTGTTCTTCTCATGAACCATAGTTAGAGTCACTGCATGTCTGTTCTTTTCACAAACCACATATCACCAGTGTCATTGCATGTGTATTCGTCCCACAGACCACACATGGATCCACCAGTGTCATTGCATGTGTGTCCTTCCCATGAACCACATATGGATCCACCAGTGTCATTGCATGTGTGTCCTTCTCACAAACCACACGTGGATCCACCAGTGTCATTGCATGTGTGTTCTTTTCACAGACCACGTAACGATCCACCGGTGTCATTGCATGTGTATTCCTCTCATAGACCACACATGGATCCACCGGTGTCATCGCATTTCTGCTCTTTTCATGAACCACAGTTAGAGTCATTGCATGTGTGTTCCTCTCATAGACCACACATGGATCCACCAGTGTCATTGCATGTCTGCTCTTTTCATGAACCACAGTTAGAGTCATTGCATGTGTGTCCTTCTCACACACCACATATCTCACCAGTGTCATTGCATGTGTGTTCTTCCCGCAGACCACACATGGATCCACCAATGTCATTGCATGTGTGTTCTTCCCATGAAACACACATGGATCCACCAGTGTCATTGCATGTGTGTTCTTTTCACAGACCACATATGGATCCACCAGTGTCATTGGATGTGTGTTCTTCTCACAGATCACGTAACGATCCACCGGTGTCATTGCATGTGTGTTCCTCTCATAGACCACACATGGATCCACCGGTGTCATCGCATGTCTGCTCTTTTCATGAACCACAGTTAGAGTCATTGCATGTGTGTTCTTATCATGAACACAGCTAGAGTCATTGCATGTGTGTTCTTCTCACGAACCATATCATGAACCACGCCCAGTGTCATTGCATGTGTGTTCTTCTCATTAACCACACATGGATCCACCAGTGTCATTGCATGTCTGCTCTTTTCATGAACCACAGTTAGAGTCATTGCATGTGTTTCCTTCTCACAAACCACATATCACCAGTGTCATTGCATGTGTGTCCTTCCCATGAACCACATATGGATCCACCAGTGTCATTGCATGTGTGTCCTTCTCACAAACCACACATGGATCCACCAGTGTCATTGCATGTGTGTTCCTTTCACAGACCACGTAACGATCCACCGGTGTCATTGCATGTGTATTCCTCTCATAGACCACACATGGATCCACCGGTGTCATCGCATGTCTGCTCTTTTCATGAACCACAGTTAGAGTCATTGCATGTGTGTTCCTCTCATAGACCACACATGGATCCACCAGTGTCATTGCATGTCTGCTCTTTTCATGAACCACAGTTAGAGTCATTGCATGTGTGTCCTTCTCACAAACCACATATCTCACCAGTGTCATTGCATGTGTGTTCTTCCCGCAGACCACACATGGATCCACCAATGTCATTGCATGTGTGTTCTTCCCATGAAACACACATGGATCCACCAGTGTCATTGCATGTGTGTTCTTTTCACAGACCACATATGGATCCACCAGTGTCATTGGATGTGTGTTCTTCTCACAGACCACGTAACGATCCACCGGTGTCATTGCATGTGTGTTCCTCTCATAGACCACACATGGATCCACCGGTGTCATCGCATGTCTGCTCTTTTCATGAACCACAGTTAGAGTCATTGCATGTGTGTTCTTATCATGAACACAGCTAGAGTCATTGCATGTGTGTTCTTCTCACGAACCATATCATGAACCACGCCCAGTGTCATTGCATGTGTGTTCTTCTCATTAACCACACATGGATCCACCAGTGTCATTGCATGTCTGCTATTTTCATGAACCACAGTTAGAGTCATTGCATGTGTTTCCTTCTCACAAACCACATATCACCAGTGTCATTGCATGTGTGTTCTTCCCACAGACCACACATGGATCCACTAGTGTCATTACATGTGTGTTCTTCCCATGAACCACGCATGGATCCACCGGTGTCATCGCATGTCTGCTCTTTTCATGAACCACAGTTAGAGTCATTGCATGTGTGTTCCTCTCATAGACCACACATGGATCCACCAGTGTCATTGCATGTCTGCTCTTTTCATGAACCACAGTTAGAGTCATTGCATGTGTGTTCTTCTCATGAACCACAGCTAGAGTCATTGCATGTGTGTTCTTCTCACAAACCATATCATGTACCACACCCAGTGTCATTGCATGTGTGTTCTTCTCATTATGCACACATGGATCCACCAGTGTCATTGCATGTCTGCTCTTTTCATGAACCATAGTTAGAGTCATTGCATGTATGTTATTTTCACAAACCACATATCACCAGTGTCATTGCATGTGTGTTCTTCCCACAGACCACCCTTGGATCCACCAGTGTCATTGCATGTGTGTTCTTCCCATGAACCACATATGGATCCACCAGTGTCATTGCATGTGTGTCCTTCTCACATACCACATATGGATCCACCGGTGTCATTGCATGTGTGTTCTTCTCACAGACCACGTAAGGATCCATCGGTGTCATTGCATATGTGTTCCTCTCATAGACCAGACATGGATCCACCGGTGTCATCGCATGTCTTCTCTTTTCATGAACCACAGTTAGAGTCATTGCATGTGTGTTCTTCTCATGAACCACAGCTAGAGTCATTGCATGTCTGTTCTTCTCACAAACAATATCATGAACCACACCTAGTGTCATTGCATGTGTGTTCTTCTCATTAACCACACATGGATCCACCAGTGTCATTGCATGTCTGCTCTTTTCATGAACCATAGTTAGAGTCACTGCAAGTTTGTTCTTTTCACAAACCACATATCACCAGTGCCATTGCATGTGTGTTCTTCCCACAGACCAGACATGGATCCACTAGTGTCATTGCATGTGTGTCCTTCCCATGAACCACATATGGATCCACCAGTGTCATTGCATGTGTGTCCTTCTCACAAACCACACATGGATCCACCAGTGTCATTGCATGTGTGTTCTTTTCACAGACCACGTAAGGATCCACCGGTGTCATTGCATGTGTGTTCCTCTCATAGACCACACATGGATCCACCGGTGTCATCGCATGTCTGCTCTTTTCATGAACCACAGTTAGAGTCATTGCATGTGTGTTCCTCTCATAGACCACACATGGATCCACCAGTGTCATTGCATGTCTGCTCTTTTCATGAACCACAGTTAGCGTCATTACATGTGTGTCCTTATCACAAACCACATATCACCAGTGTCATTGCATGTGTGTTCTTCCCGCAGACCACACATGGATCCACCAGTGTCATTGCATGTGTGTTCTTCCCATGAAACTCACATGGATCCACCAGTGTCATTGCATGTGTGTTCTTTTCACAGACCACATATGGATCCACCAGTGTCATTGCATGTATGTTCTTTTCACAGACCACATATGGATCCACCAGTGTCATTGCATGTGTTTTCTTCTCACAGACCACGTAAGGATCCACCGGTGTCACTGCATGTGTGTTCCTCTCATATACCACACATGGATCCACCGGTGTCATTGCATGTATGCTCTTTTCATGGACCACAGTTAGAGTCATTGCATGTGTGTTCTTCTCATGAACCACAACTAGAGTCATTGCATGTGTGTTCTTCTCACAAACCATATCATGTACCACACCCAGTGTCATTGCATGTGTGTTCTTCTCATTAACCACACATGGATCCACCAGTGTCATTGCATGTCTGGTCTTTTCATGAACCACAGTTAGAGTCATTGCATATCTGTTCCTTTCACAAACCACATATCACCAGTGTCATTGCATGTGTTTTCTTCTCACAGAACACACATGGATCCACCAGTGTCATTGCATGTGTGTTCTTCTCATTAACCACACATGGATCCACCAGTGTCATTGCATGTCTGTTCTTTTCATGAACCATAGTTAGAGTCATTGCATGTATGTTCTTTTCACAAACCACATATCACCAGTGTCATTGCATGTGTGTACTTCCACAGACCACACATGGATCCACCAGTGTCATTACATGTGTGTTCTTCCCATGAACCACGCATGGATCCACCAGTGTCATTGCATGTGTGTTCTTTTCACAGACCACATATGGATCCACCAGTGTCATTGCATGTGTGTTCTTCTCATAGAGCACATAAGGATCCACCCGTGTCATTGCATGTGTGTTCCTCTCATAGGCTAGACATGGATCCACCGGTTTCATCGCATGTCTGCTCTTTTCATGAACCACAGTTAGAGTCATTGCATGTGTGTTCTCGTCATGTACCACAGTTAGAGTAATTGCATGTGTGTTCTTCTCACAAACTATATCATGAACCACACCTAGTGTCATTGCATGTGTGTTCTTCTCATTAACCACACATGGATCCACCAGTGTCATTGCATGTCTGCTCTTTTCATGAACATCAGTTAGAGTCATTGCATGTGTTTGCTTCTCACAAACCACATATCACCAGTGTCATTGCATGTGTGTTCTTCCCACAGATCACACATGGATCCACCAGTGTCATTGCATGTGTGTTCTTCCCATGAACCACACATGGATCCACCAGTGTCATCGCATGTGTGTTCTTTTCACAGACCACATATGGATCCACCAGTGTCATTGCATGTGTTTTCTTCTCACAGACCACGTAAGGATCCACCGGTGTCACTGCATTGTGTGTTCCTCTCATATACCACACATGGATCCACCGGTGTCATCGCATGTCTGCTCTTTTCATGAACCACAGTTAGAGTCATTGCATGTGTGTTCTTCTCATGAACCATAGCTAGAGTCATTGCATGTGTGTTCTTCTCACAAATCATATCATGTACCACACCCAGTGTCATTGCATGTGTGTTCTTCTCATTAACCACACATGGATCCACCAGTGTCATTGCATGTCTTCTCTTTTCATGAACCACAGTTAGAGTCATTGCATGTATGTTCTTTTCACAAACCACATATCACTAGTGTCATTGCATGTGTGTTCTTCCTACAGACCACCCATGGATCCACCAGTGTCATTGCATGTGTGTTCTTCCCATGAACCACATATGGATCCACCAGTGTCATTGCATGTGTGTGCTTCTCACCAACCACATATGGATCCACCGGTGTCATTGCATGTGTGTTCTTCTCACAGAGCACGTAAGGATCCACCGGTGTCATTGCATGTGTGTTCCTCTCATAGACCAGACATGGATCCACCGGTGTCATCGCATGTCTGCTCTTTTCATGAACCACAGTTAAAGTCATTGCATGTGTGTTCTTCTCATGAACCATAGTTAGAGTCACTGCATGTCTGTTCTTTTCACAAACCACATATCACCAGTGTCATTGCATGTGTATTCGTCCCACAGACCACACATGGATCCACCAGTGTCATTGCATGTGTGTCCTTCCCATGAACCACATATGGATCCACCAGTGTCATTGCATGTGTGTCCTTCTCACAAACCACACGTGGATCCACCAGTGTCATTGCATGTGTGTTCTTTTCACAGACCACGTAACGATCCACCGGTGTCATTGCATGTGTATTCCTCTCATAGACCACACATGGATCCACCGGTGTCATCGCATTTCTGCTCTTTTCATGAACCACAGTTAGAGTCATTGCATGTGTGTTCCTCTCATAGACCACACATGGATCCACCAGTGTCATTGCATGTCTGCTCTTTTCATGAACCACAGTTAGAGTCATTGCATGTGTGTCCTTCTCACAAACCACATATCTCACCAGTGTCATTGCATGTGTGTTCTTCCCGCAGACCACACATGGATCCACCAATGTCATTGCATGTGTGTTCTTCCCATGAAACACACATGGATCCACCAGTGTCATTGCATGTGTGTTCTTTTCACAGACCACATATGGATCCACCAGTGTCATTGGATGTGTGTTCTTCTCACAGATCACGTAACGATCCACCGGTGTCATTGCATGTGTGTTCCTCTCATAGACCACACATGGATCCACCGGTGTCATCGCATGTCTGCTCTTTTCATGAACCACAGTTAGAGTCATTGCATGTGTGTTCTTATCATGAACACAGCTAGAGTCATTGCATGTGTGTTCTTCTCACGAACCATATCATGAACCACGCCCAGTGTCATTGCATGTGTGTTCTTCTCATTAACCACACATGGATCCACCAGTGTCATTGCATGTCTGCTCTTTTCATGAACCACAGTTAGAGTCATTGCATGTGTTTCCTTCTCACAAACCACATATCACCAGTGTCATTGCATGTGTGTCCTTCCCATGAACCACATATGGATCCACCAGTGTCATTGCATGTGTGTCCTTCTCACAAACCACACATGGATCCACCAGTGTCATTGCATGTGTGTTCCTTTCACAGACCACGTAACGATCCACCGGTGTCATTGCATGTGTATTCCTCTCATAGACCACACATGGATCCACCGGTGTCATCGCATGTCTGCTCTTTTCATGAACCACAGTTAGAGTCATTGCATGTGTGTTCCTCTCATAGACCACACATGGATCCACCAGTGTCATTGCATGTCTGCTCTTTTCATGAACCACAGTTAGAGTCATTGCATGTGTGTCCTTCTCACAAACCACATATCTCACCAGTGTCATTGCATGTGTGTTCTTCCCGCAGACCACACATGGATCCACCAATGTCATTGCATGTGTGTTCTTCCCATGAAACACACATGGATCCACCAGTGTCATTGCATGTGTGTTCTTTTCACAGACCACATATGGATCCACCAGTGTCATTGGATGTGTGTTCTTCTCACAGACCACGTAACGATCCACCGGTGTCATTGCATGTCTGTTCCTCTCATAGACCACACATGGATCCACCGGTGTCATCGCATGTCTGCTCTTTTCATGAACCACAGTTAGAGTCATTGCATGTGTGTTCTTATCATGAACACAGCTAGAGTCATTGCATGTGTGTTCTTCTCACGAACCATATCATGAACCACGCCCAGTGTCATTGCATGTGTGTTCTTCTCATTAACCACACATGGATCCACCAGTGTCATTGCATGTCTGCTATTTTCATGAACCACAGTTAGAGTCATTGCATGTGTTTCCTTCTCACAAACCACATATCACCAGTGTCATTGCATGTGTGTTCTTCCCACAGACCACACATGGATCCACTAGTGTCATTACATGTGTGTTCTTCCCATGAACCACGCATGGATCCACCGGTGTCATCGCATGTCTGCTCTTTTCATGAACCACAGTTAGAGTCATTGCATGTGTGTTCCTCTCATAGACCACACATGGATCCACCAGTGTCATTGCATGTCTGCTCTTTTCATGAACCACAGTTAGAGTCATTGCATGTGTGTTCTTCTCATGAACCACAGCTAGAGTCATTGCATGTGTGTTCTTCTCACAAACCATATCATGTACCACACCCAGTGTCATTGCATGTGTGTTCTTCTCATTATGCACACATGGATCCACCAGTGTCATTGCATGTCTGCTCTTTTCATGAACCATAGTTAGAGTCATTGCATGTATGTTATTTTCACAAACCACATATCACCAGTGTCATTGCATGTGTGTTCTTCCCACAGACCACCCTTGGATCCACCAGTGTCATTGCATGTGTGTTCTTCCCATGAACCACATATGGATCCACCAGTGTCATTGCATGTGTGTCCTTCTCACATACCACATATGGATCCACCGGTGTCATTGCATGTGTGTTCTTCTCACAGACCACGTAAGGATCCATCGGTGTCATTGCATATGTGTTCCTCTCATAGACCAGACATGGATCCACCGGTGTCATCACATGTCTTCTCTTTTCATGAACCACAGTTAGAGTCATTGCATGTGTGTTCTTCTCATGAACCACAGCTAGAGTCATTGCATGTCTGTTCTTCTCACAAACAATATCATGAACCACACCTAGTGTCATTGCATGTGTGTTCTTCTCATTAACCACACATGGATCCACCAGTGTCATTGCATGTCTGCTCTTTTCATGAACCATAGTTAGAGTCATTGCATGTCTGTTCCTTTCACAAACCACATATCACCAGTGTCATTGCATGTGTGTTCTTCCCACAGACCACACATGGATCCACTAGTGTCATTGCATGTGTGTCCTTCCCATGAACCACATATGGATCCACCAGTGTCATTGCATGTGTGTCCTTCTCACAAACCACACATGGATCCACCAGTGTCACTGCATGTGTGTTCTTTTCACAGACCACGTAAGGATCCGCCGGTGTCATTGCATGTGTGTTCCTCTCATAGACCACACATGGATCCACCGGTGTCATCGCATGTCTGCTCTTTTCATGAACCACAGTTAGAGTCATTGCATGTGTGTTCCTCTCATAGACCACACATGGATCCACCAGTGTCATTGCATGTCTGCTCTTTTCATGAACCATAGTTAGAGTCATTGCATGTGTGTTCTTCTCACAAACCACATATCACCAGTATCATTGCATGTGTGTTCTTCCCGCAGACCACACATGGATCCACCAGTGTCATTGCATGTGTGTTCTTCCCATGAAACTCACATGGATCCACCAGTGTCAGTGCATGTGTGTTCTTTTCACAGACCACATATGGATCCACCAGTGTCATTGCATGTGTGTTCTTCCCGCAGACCACACATGGATCCACCAGTGTCATTGCATGTGTGTTCTTCCCATGAAACACACATGGATCCACCAGTGTAATTGCATGTGTGTTCTTTTCACAGACCACATATGGATCCACCAGTGTCATCGCATGTGTGTTCTTCTCACAGACCACGTAAGGATCCACCGGTGTCATTGCATGTGTGTTCCTCTCATAGACCACACATGGATCCACCGGTGTCATCGCATGTCTACTCTTTTCATGAACCACAATTAGAGTCATTGCATGTGTGTTCCTCTCATAGACCACACATGGATCCACCAGTGTCATTCCATGTCTGCTCTTTTCATGAACCACAGTTAGAGTCATTGCATGTGTGTCCTCACAAACCACATATCACCAGTGTCATTGCATGTGTGTTCTTCCCGCAGACCACACATGGATCCACCAGTGTCATTGCATGTGTGTTCTTCCCATGAAACACACATGGATCCACCAGTGTAATTGCATGTGTGTTCTTTTCACATACCACATATGGATCCACCAGTGTCATTGCATGTGTGTTCTTTTCACAGACCACGTATGGATCCACCAGTGTCATTGCATGTGTGTTCTTCTCACAGACCACGTAGGATCCACCGGTGTCATTGCATGTGTGTTCCTCTCATAGACCACACATGGATCCACCGGTGTCATTGCATGTGTGCTCTTTTCATGAACCACAGTTAGAGTCATTGCATGTGTGTTCCTCTCATAGACCACACATGGATCCACCAGTGTCATTGCATGTCTGCTCTTTTCATGAACCACAGTTAGAGTCATTGCATGTGTGTCCTTCTCACAAACCACATAGCACGAGTGTCATTGCATGTGTGTTCTTCCCGCAGACCACACATGGATCCACCAGTGTCATTACATGTGTGTTCTTCCCATGAAACACACATGGATCCACCAGTGTAATTGCATGTGTGTTCTTTTCACAGACCACATATGGATCCACCAGTGTCATCGCATGTGTGTTCTTCTCACAGACCACGTAAGGATCCACCGGTGTCATTGCATGTGTGTTCCTCTCATAGACCACACATGGATCCACCGGTGTCATCGCATGTCTACTCTTTTCATGAACCACAGTTAGAGTCATTGCATGTGTGTTCCTCTCATAGACCACACATGGATCCACCAGTGTCATTCCATGTCTGCTCTTTTCATGAACCACAGTTAGAGTCATTGCATGTGTGTCCTTCTCACAAACCACATATCACCAGTGTCATTGCATGTGTGTTCTTCCCGCAGACCACACATGGATCCACCAGTGTCATTGCATGTGTGTTCTTCCCATGAAACACACATGGATCCTCCAGTTTAATTGCATGTGTGTTCTTTTCACATACCACATATGGATCCACCAGTGTCATTGCATGTGTGTTCTTCTCATAGACCACGTAAGGATCCACCGGTGTTATTGCATGTGTGTTCCTCTCATAGACAACACATGGACCCACCGGTGTCATCGCATGTCTGCTCTTTTCATGAACCACAGTTAGAGTCACTGCATGTGTCTTCTTCTCATGAACCACAACTAGAGTCATTGCATGTGTGTTCTTCTCAGAAACCATATCATGAACCACACCCAGTGTCATTGCATGTGTGTCCTTCTCATTAACCACACATGGATCCACCAGTGTCATTGCATGTTTGCTCTTTTCATGAACCACAGTTAGAGTCATTGCATGTGTGTCCTTCTCACAAACCACATATCACCAGTGTCATTGCATGTTTGTTCTTCCCACAGACCACACATGGATCCACCAGTGTCATTGCATGTGTGTTCTTCCCATGAACTACACATGGATCCACCAGTGTCATTGCATGTATGTTCTTTTCACAGACCACATATGGATCCACCAGTGTCATTGCATGTGTTTTCTTCTCACAGACCACGTAAGGATCCACCGGTGTCACTACATGTGTGTTCCTCTCATATACCACACATGGATCCACCGGTGTCATCGCATGTATGCTCTTTTCATGGACCACAGTTAGAGTCATTGCATGTGTGTTCTTCTCATGAACCACAGCTAGAGTCATTGCATGTGTGTTCTTTTCACAAACCATATCATGTACCACACCCAGTGTCATTGCATGTGTGTTCTTCTCATTAACCACACATGGATCCACCAGTGTCATTGCATGTCTGCTCTTTTCATTAACCACAGTTAGAGTCATTGCATGTTTGTTCCTTTCACAAACCACATATCACCAGTGTCATTGCATGTGTGTTCTTCCCACAGACCACACATGGATCCACCAGTGTCATTGCATGTGTGTTCTACCCATGAACCACACATGGATCCACCAGTGTCATTGCATGTGTGTTCTTTTCACATACCACATATGGATCCACTTGTGTCATTGCATGTGTGTTCTTCTCACAGAGCACGTAAGGATCCACCGGTGTCATTGCATGTGTGTTCCTCTCATAGACCAGACATGGATTCACCGGTGTCATCGTATGTCTGCTCTTTTCATGAACCACAGTTAGAGTCAATGCATGTGTGTTCTTCTCATGAACCACAGCTAGACTCATTGCATGTCTGTTCTTCTCACAAACAATATCATGAACCACACCTAGTGTCATTGCATGTGTGTTCTTCTCATTAACCACACATGGATCCACCAGTGTCATTGCATGTCTGCTCTTTTCATGAACCATAGTTAGAGTCATTGCATGTCTGTTCCTTTCACAAACCACATATCACCAGTGTCATTGTATGTGTGTTCTTCCCACAGACCACACATGGATCCACTAGTGTCATTGCATGTGTGTCCTTCCCATGAACCACATATGGATCCACCAGTGTCATTGCATGTGTGTCCTTCTCACAAACCACACATGGATCCACCAGTGTCATTGCATGTGTGTTCTTTTCACAGACCACGTAAGGATCCACCGGTGTCATTGCATGTGTGTTCCTCTCATAGACCACACATGGATCCACCGGTGTCATCGCATGTCTGCTCTTTTCATGAACCACAGTTAGAGTCAATGCATGTGTGTTCTTCTCATGAACCACAGCTAGAGTCATTGCATGTCTGTTCTTCTCACAAACAATATCATGAACCACACCTAGAGTCATTGCACGTGTGTTCCTCTCATAGACCACACATGGATCCACCAGTGTCATTGCATGTCTGCTCTTTTCATGAACCACAGTTAGAGTCATTGCATGTGTGTCCTTCTCACAAACCACATATTACCAGTGTCATTGCATGTGTGTTCTTCCCGCAGACCACACATGGATCCACCAGTGTCATTGCATGTGTGTTCTTCCCATGAAACTCACATGGATCCACCAGTGTCAGTGCATGTGTGTTCTTTTCACAGACCACATATGGATCCACGAGTGTCATTGCATGTGTGTTCTTCTCACAGACCACGTAAGGATCCACCGGTGTCATTGAATGTGTGTTCCTCTCATAGACCACACATGGATCCACCGGTGTCATCGCATGTGTGCTCTTTTCATGAACCACAGTTAGAGTCATTGCATGTGTGTTCCTCTCATAGACCACACATGGATCCACCAGTGTCATTGCATGTCTGCTCTTTTCATGAACCACAGTTAGTCATTGCATGTGTGTCCTTCTCACAAACCACATATCACCAGTGTCATTGCATGTGTGTTCTTCCCGCAGACCACACATGGATCCACCAGTGTCATTGCATGTGTGTTCTTCCCATGAAACACACATGGATCCACCAGTGTAATTGCATGTGTGTTCTTTTCACAGACCACATATGGATCCACCAGTGTCATCGCATGTGTGTTCTTCTCACAGACCACGTAAGGATCCACCGGTGTCATTGCATGTGTGTTCCTCTCATAGACCACACATGGATCCACCGGTGTCATCGCATGTCTACTCTTTTCATGAACCACAGTTAGAGTCATTGCATGTGTGTTCCTCTCATAGACCACACATGGATCCACCAGTGTCATTCCATGTCTGCTCTTTTCATGAACCACAGTTAGAGTCATTGCATGTGTGTCCTTCTCACAAACCACATATCACCAGTGTCATTGCATGTGTGTTCTTCCCGCAGACCACACATGGATCCACCAGTGTCATTGCATGTGTGTTCTTGCCATGAAACACACATGGATCCACCAGTGTAATTGCATGTGTGTTCTTTTCACATACCACATATGGATCCACCAGTGTCATTGCATGTGTGTTCTTCTCACAGACCACGTAAGGATCCACCGGTGTTATTGCATGTGTGTTCCTCTCATAGACAACACATGGACCCACCGGTGTCATCACATGTCTTCTCTTTTCATGAACCACAGTTAGATTCATTGCATGTGTCTTCTTGTCATGAACCACAGCTAGAGTCATTGCATGTGTGTTCTTCTCAGAAACCATATCATGAACCACACCAGGTGTCATTGCATGTGTGTCCTTCTCATTAACCACACATGGATCCACCAGTGTCATTGCATGTTTGCTCTTTTCATGAACCATAGTTAGAGTCATTGCATGTGTGTCCTTCTCACAAACCACATATCACCAGTGTCATTGCATGTTTGTTCTTCCCACAGACCACACATGGATCCACCAGTGTCATTGCATGTGTGTTCTTCCCATGAGCCACACATGGATCCACCAGTGTCATTGCATGTATGTTCTTTTCACAGACCACATATGGATCCACCAGTGTCATTGCATGTGTTTTCTTCTCACAGACCACGTAAGGATCCACCGGTGTCACTACATGTGTGTTCCTCTCATATACCACACATGGATCCACCGGTGTCATCGCATGTATGCTCTTTTCATGGACCACAGTTAGAGTCATTGCATGTGTGTCCTTCTCACAAACCACATATCACCAGTGTCATTGCATGTGTGTTCTTCCCGCAGACCACACATGGATCCACCAGTGTCATTGCATGTCTACTCTTTTCATGAACCATAGTTAGAGTCATTGCCTGTCTGTTCCTTTCACAACCCACATATTACCAGTGTCATTGCACGTGTTTTCTTCTCACAGAACACACATGGATCCACTAGTGTCATTGCATGTGTGTTCTTCCCATGAACCACATATGGATCCACCAGTGTCATTGCATGTGTGTCCTTCTCACAAACCACACATGGATCCACTAGTGTCATTGCATGTGTGTTCTTTTCACAGACCACGTAAGGATCCACCGGTGTCATTGCATGTGTGTTTCTCTCATAGACCACACATGGATCCACTGGTGTCATCGTATGTTTGCTCTTTTCATGAACCATAGTTAGAGTCATTGCATGTGTGTTCCTCTTATAGACCACACATGGATCCACCAGTGTCATTGCATGTATGCTCGTTTCATGAACCACAGTTAGAGTCATTGCATGTGTGTCCTTCTCACAAACCACATATCACCAGTGTCATTGCATGTGTGTTCTTCCCACGGACCACACATGGATCCACCAGTGTCATTGCATGTGTGTTCTTCCCACGAACCACACATGGATCCACCAGTGTCATTGCATGTGTGTTCTTCTCGCAAACCACGTAAGGATCCACCGGTGTCATTGCATGTGTGTTCCTCTCATAGACCACACAAGGATCCACCGGTGTCATCGCATGTCTGCTCTTTTCATGAACCACAGTTAGAGTCATTGCATGTGTGTTCTTCTCATGAACCACAGCTAGAGTCATTGCATGTGTGTTCTTCTCACAAACCATATCATGAACCACACCTGGTGTCATTGCATGTGTGTTCTTCTCATTAACCACACATGGATCCACCAGTGTCATTGCATGTCCGCTCTTTTCATGAACCACAGTTAGAGTCATTGCATGTGTGTCCTTCTCACAAACCACTTATCACTAGTGTCATTGCATGTGTGTTCTTCCCACAGACCACACATGGATCCACCAGTGTCATTGCATGTGTGTTCTTCCCATGAACCACACATGGATCCACCAGTGTCATTGCATGTGTGTTCTTTTCATAGACCACATATGGATCCACCAGTGTCATTGCATGTGTTTTCTTCTCATAGACCACGTAAGGATCCACCGGTGTCACTTCATGTGTGTTCCTCTCATATACCACACATGGATCCACCGGTGTCATCGCATGTCTGCTCTTTTCATGAACCACAGTTAGAGTCATTGCATGTGTGTTCTTCTCATGAACCACAGCTAGAGTCATTGCATGTGTGTTCTTCTCACAAACCATATCATGTACCACACCCAGTGTCATTGCATGTGTGTTCTTCTCATTGACCACACATGGATCCACCAGTGTCATTGCATGTCTGCTCTTTTCATGAACCATAGTTAGAGTCATTGCATGTTTGTTCCTTTCACAAACCACATATCACCAGTGTCATTGCACGTGTGTTCTTCTCACAGAACACACATGGATCCACCAGTGTCATTGCATGTGTGTTCTTCCCATGAACCACAGATGGATCCACCAGTGTCATTGCATGTGTGTCCTTCTCACAAACCAGACATGGATCCACCAGTGTCATTGCATGTGTTTTCTTTTCACAGACCACGTAAGGATCCACCGGTGTCATTCCATGTGTGTTTCTCTCATAGACCACACATGGATCCACCGGTGTCATCGCATGTATGCTCTTTTCATGAACCATAGTTAGAGTCATTGCATGTTTGTTCCTCTTATAGACCACACATCGATCCACCAGTGTCATTGCATGTCTGCTCTTTCCGTGAACCATAATTAGAGTCATTGCATGTGTTTCCTTCTCACAAACCACATATCACCAGTGTTATTGCATGTAGTTCTTCCCACAGACCACACATGGATCCACCAGTGTCATTGCATGTGTGTTCTTCCCACGGACCACACATGGATCCACCAGTGTCATTGCATGTGTGTTCTTCTCGCAGACCACGTAAGGATCCACCGGTATCATTGCATGTGTGTTCCTCTCATAGACCACACATGGATCCACCGGTATCATCGCATGTCTGCTCTTTTCATGAACCATAGTTAGAGTCATTGCATGTGTGTTCTTCTCATGAACCACAGCTAGAGTCATTGCATGTGTGTTCTTCCCATGAACCACACATGGATCCACCAGTGTCATTGCATGTGTGTTCTTTTCACAGACCACATATGGATCCACTTGTGTCATTGCATGTGTGTTCTTTTCACAGAGCACGTAAGGATCCACCGGTGTCATTGCATGTGTGTTCCTCTCATAGACCAGACATGGATCCACCGGTGTCATCGCATGTCTGCTCTTTTCATGAACCACAGTTAGAGTCAATGCATGTGTGTTCTTCTCATGAACCACAGCTAGAGTCATTGCATGTCTGTTCTTCTCACAAACAATATCATGAACCACACCTAGTGTCATTGCATGTGTGTTCTTCTCATTAACCACACATGGATCCACCAGTGTCATTGCATGTTTGCTCTTTTCATGAACCATAGTTAGAGTCATTGCATGTGTGTCCTTCTCACAAACCACATATCACCAGTGTCATTGCATGTTTGTTCTTCCCACAGACCACACATGGATCCACCAGTGTCATTGCATGTGTGTTCTTCCCATGAGCCACACATGGATCCACCAGTGTCATTGCATGTATGTTCTTTTCACAGACCACATATGGATCCACCAGTGTCATTGCATGTGTTTTCTTCTCACAGACCACGTAAGGATCCACCGGTGTCACTACATGTGTGTTCCTCTCATATACCACACATGGATCCACCGGTGTCATCGCATGTATGCTCTTTTCATGGACCACAGTTAGAGTCATTGCATGTGTGTCCTTCTCACAAACCACATATCACCAGTGTCATTGCATGTGTGTTCTTCCCGCAGACCACACATGGATCCACCAGTGTCATTGCATGTCTACTCTTTTCATGAACCATAGTTAGAGTCATTGCCTGTCTGTTCCTTTCACAACCCACATATTACCAGTGTCATTGCACGTGTTTTCTTCTCACAGAACACACATGGATCCACTAGTGTCATTGCATGTGTGTTCTTCCCATGAACCACATATGGATCCACCAGTGTCATTGCATGTGTGTCCTTCTCACAAACCACACATGGATCCACTAGTGTCATTGCATGTGTGTTCTTTTCACAGACCACGTAAGGATCCACCGGTGTCATTGCATGTGTGTTTCTCTCATAGACCACACATGGATCCACTGGTGTCATCGTATGTTTGCTCTTTTCATGAACCATAGTTAGAGTCATTGCATGTGTGTTCCTCTTATAGACCACACATGGATCCACCAGTGTCATTGCATGTATGCTCGTTTCATGAACCACAGTTAGAGTCATTGCATGTGTGTCCTTCTCACAAACCACATATCACCAGTGTCATTGCATGTGTGTTCTTCCCACGGACCACACATGGATCCACCAGTGTCATTGCATGTGTGTTCTTCCCACGAACCACACATGGATCCACCAGTGTCATTGCATGTGTGTTCTTCTCGCAAACCACGTAAGGATCCACCGGTGTCATTGCATGTGTGTTCCTCTCATAGACCACACAAGGATCCACCGGTGTCATCGCATGTCTGCTCTTTTCATGAACCACAGTTAGAGTCATTGCATGTGTGTTCTTCTCATGAACCACAGCTAGAGTCATTGCATGTGTGTTCTTCTCACAAACCATATCATGAACCACACCTGGTGTCATTGCATGTGTGTTCTTCTCATTAACCACACATGGATCCACCAGTGTCATTGCATGTCCGCTCTTTTCATGAACCACAGTTAGAGTCATTGCATGTGTGTCCTTCTCACAAACCACTTATCACTAGTGTCATTGCATGTGTGTTCTTCCCACAGACCACACATGGATCCACCAGTGTCATTGCATGTGTGTTCTTCCCATGAACCACACATGGATCCACCAGTGTCATTGCATGTGTGTTCTTTTCATAGACCACATATGGATCCACCAGTGTCATTGCATGTGTTTTCTTCTCATAGACCACGTAAGGATCCACCGGTGTCACTTCATGTGTGTTCCTCTCATATACCACACATGGATCCACCGGTGTCATCGCATGTCTGCTCTTTTCATGAACCACAGTTAGAGTCATTGCATGTGTGTTCTTCTCATGAACCACAGCTAGAGTCATTGCATGTGTGTTCTTCTCACAAACCATATCATGTACCACACCCAGTGTCATTGCATGTGTGTTCTTCTCATTGACCACACATGGATCCACCAGTGTCATTGCATGTCTGCTCTTTTCATGAACCATAGTTAGAGTCATTGCATGTTTGTTCCTTTCACAAACCACATATCACCAGTGTCATTGCACGTGTGTTCTTCTCACAGAACACACATGGATCCACCAGTGTCATTGCATGTGTGTTCTTCCCATGAACCACAGATGGATCCACCAGTGTCATTGCATGTGTGTCCTTCTCACAAACCAGACATGGATCCACCAGTGTCATTGCATGTGTTTTCTTTTCACAGACCACGTAAGGATCCACCGGTGTCATTCCATGTGTGTTTCTCTCATAGACCACACATGGATCCACCGGTGTCATCGCATGTATGCTCTTTTCATGAACCATAGTTAGAGTCATTGCATGTTTGTTCCTCTTATAGACCACACATCGATCCACCAGTGTCATTGCATGTCTGCTCTTTCCGTGAACCATAATTAGAGTCATTGCATGTGTTTCCTTCTCACAAACCACATATCACCAGTGTTATTGCATGTAGTTCTTCCCACAGACCACACATGGATCCACCAGTGTCATTGCATGTGTGTTCTTCCCACGGACCACACATGGATCCACCAGTGTCATTGCATGTGTGTTCTTCTCGCAGACCACGTAAGGATCCACCGGTATCATTGCATGTGTGTTCCTCTCATAGACCACACATGGATCCACCGGTATCATCGCATGTCTGCTCTTTTCATGAACCATAGTTAGAGTCATTGCATGTGTGTTCTTCTCATGAACCACAGCTAGAGTCATTGCATGTGTGTTCTTCCCATGAACCACACATGGATCCACCAGTGTCATTGCATGTGTGTTCTTTTCACAGACCACATATGGATCCACTTGTGTCATTGCATGTGTGTTCTTTTCACAGAGCACGTAAGGATCCACCGGTGTCATTGCATGTGTGTTCCTCTCATAGACCAGACATGGATCCACCGGTGTCATCGCATGTCTGCTCTTTTCATGAACCACAGTTAGAGTCAATGCATGTGTGTTCTTCTCATGAACCACAGCTAGAGTCATTGCATGTCTGTTCTTCTCACAAACAATATCATGAACCACACCTAGTGTCATTGCATGTGTGTTCTTCTCATTAACCACACATGGATCCACCAGTGTCATTGCATGTCTGCTCTTTTCATGAACCATAGTTAGAGTCACTTCATGTTTGTTCTTTTCACAAACCACATATCACCAGTGCCATTGCATGTGTGTTCTTCCCACAGACCACACATGGATCCACTAGTGTCATTGCATGTGTGTCCTTCCCATGAACCACATATGGATCCACCAGTGTCATTGCATGTGTGTCCTTCTCACAAACCACACATGGATCCACCAGTGTCATTGCATGTGTGTTCTTTTCACATACCACGTAAGGATCCACCGGTGTCATTGCATGTGTGTTCCTCTCATAGACCACACATGGATCCACCGGTGTCATCGCATGTCCGCTCTTTTCATGAACCACAGTTAGAGTCATTGCATGTGTGTTCCTCTCATAGACCACACATGGATCCACCAGTGTCATTGCATGTCTGCTCTTTTCATGAACCACAGTTAGAGTCATTACATGTGTGTCCTTCTCACAAACCACATATCACCAGTGTCATTGCATGTGTGTTCTTCCCGCAGACCACACATGGATCCACCAGTGTCATTGCATGTGTGTTCTTCCCATGAAACTCACATGGATCCACCAGTGTCATTGCATGTGTGTTCTTTTCACAGACCACATATGGATCCACCAGTGTCATTGCATGTATGTTCTTTTCACAGACCACATATGGATCCACCAGTGTCATTGCATGTGTTTTCTTCTCACAGACCATGTAAGGATCCACCGGTGTCACTGCATGTGTGTTCCTCTCATATACCACACATGGATCCACCGGTGTCATCACATGTATGCTCTTTTCATGGACCACAGTTAGAGTCATTGCATGTGTGTTCTTCTCATGAACCACAGCTAGAGTCATTGCATGTGTGTTCTTCTCACAAACCATATCATGTACCACACCCAGTGCCATTGCATGTGTGTTCTTCTCATTAACCACACATGGATCCACCAGTGTCATTGCATGTCTGGTCTTTTCATGAACCACAGTTAGAGTCATTGCATATATGTTCCTTTCACAAACCAGATATCACCAGTGACATTGCACGTGTTTTCTTCTCACAGAACACACATGGATCCACCAGTGTCATTGCATGTGTGTTCTTCCCATGAACCACATATGGATCCACCAGTGTCATTGCATATGTGTCCTTCTCACAAACCACACATGGATCCACTAGTGTCATTGCATGTGTGTTCTTTTCACAGACCACGTAAGGATCCAACGGTGTCATTGCATGTGTGTTTCTCTCATAGACCACACATGGATCCACTAGTGTCATTGCATGTCTGCTCGTTTCATGAACCACAGTTAGAGTCATTGCATGTGTGTCCTTCTCACAAACCACATATCACCAGTGTCATTGCATGTGTGTTCTTCCCACAGACCACACATGGATCCACCAGTGTCATTGCATGTGTGTTCTTCCCACGAACCACACATGGATCCACCAGTGTCATTGCATGTGTGTTCTTCTCGCAGACCACGTCAGGATCCACCGGTGTCATTGCATGTGTGTTCCTCTCATAGACCACACATGGATCCACCGGTGTCATCGCATGTCTGCTCTTTTCATGAACCATAGTTAGAGTCATTGCATGTGTGTTCTTCTCATGAACCACAGCTAGAGTCATTGCATGTGTGTTCTTCTCACAAACCATATCATGAACCACACCCAGTGTCATTGCATGTGTGTTCCTCTCATTAACCACACATGGATCCACCAGTGTCATTGCATGTCTGCTCTTTTCATGAACCATAGTTAGAGTCATTGCATGTCTGTTCCTTTCACAAACCACATATCACCAGTGTCATTGCACGTGTGTTCTTCTCACAGAACACACATGGATCCACCAGTGTCATTGCATGTGTGTTCTTCCCATGAACCACAGATGGATCCACCAGTGTCATTGCATGTGTGTCCTTCTCACAAACCACACATGGATCCACCAGTGTCATTGCATGTGTGTTCTTTTCACAGACCACGTAAGGATCCACCGGTGTCATTGCATGTGTGTTTCTCTCATAGACCACACATGGATCCACCGGTGTCATCGCATGTCTGCTCTTTTCATGAACCATAGTTAGAGTCATTGCATGTGTGTTCCTCTTATAGACCACACATCGATCCACCAGTGCCATTGCATGTCTGCTCTTTTGGTGAACCACAGTTAGAGTCATTGCATGTGTGTCCTTCTCACAAACCACATATCACCAGTGTCATTGCATGTGTGTTCTTCCCACAGACCACACATGGATCCACCAGTGTCATTGCATGTGTGTTCCTCCCACGGACCACACATGGATCCACCAGTGTCATTGCATGTGTGTTCTTCTCGCAGACCACGTAAGGATCCACCGGTATCATTGCATGTGTGTTCCTCTCAGAGACCACACATGGATCCACCGGTATCATCGCATGTCTGCTCTTTTCATGAACCATAGTTAGAGTCATTGCATGTGTGTTCTTCTCATGAACCACAGCTAGAGTCATTCCATGTGTGTTCTTCTCACAGACCATATCATGTACCACACCGAGTATCATTGCATGTGTGTTGTTCTCATTAACCACACATGGATCCACCAGTGTCATTGCCTGTCTGCTCTTTTCATGAACCACAGTTAGAGTCATTGCATGTCTATTCCTTTCACAAACCACATATCACCAGTGTCATTGCATGCGTGTTCTTCTCACAGAACACACATGGATCCACCAGTGTCATTGCATGTGTGTTCTTCCCATGAACCACATATGGATCCACCAGTGTCATTGCATGTGTGTCCTTCTCACAAACCACATATGGATCCACCAGTGTCATTGCATGTGTGTTCTTCCCACAGACCACACATGGATCCACCAGTGTCATTGCATGTGTGTTCTTCCCATGAACCACACATGGATCCGCCAGTGTCATTGCATATGTGTCCTTTTCACAGACCACATATGGATCCACTAGTGTCATTGCATGTGTGTTCTTTTCACAGACCACGTAAGGATCCACCGGTGTCATTGCATGTGTGTTCCTCTCATAGACCACACATGGATCCACTGGTGTCATCGCATGTCTGCTCTTTTCATGAACCACAGTAAGAGTCATTGCATGCGTGTTCTTGTCATGAACCACACCTAGAGTCATTGCATGTGTGTTCTTCTCACAAACCATATCATGTACCACACCCAATGTCATTGCATGTGTGTTCTTCTCATTAACCACACATGGATCCACCAGTGTCATTGTATGTCTACTCTTTTCATGAACCACAGTTAGAGTCATTCCATGTCTGTTCTTTTCACAAACAACATATCACCAGTGTCATTGCATGTGTTTTCTTCCCACATACCACACATGGAACCAACAGTGTCATTGCATGTGTGTTCTTCCCATGAACCGCACACGAATCCACCAGTGTCATTGCATGTGTGTTCTTCCCATGAACCACATATGGATCCACTAGTGTCATTGCATATGTGTCCTTCTCACAAACCACACATGGATCCACTAGTGTCATTGCATGTGTGTTCTTTTCACAGACTACGTAAGGATCCACCGGTGTCATTGCATGTGTGTTTCTCTCATAGACCACACATGGATCCACCAGTGTCATTGCATGTCTGCTCGTTTCATGAACCACAGTGAGAGTCATTGCATGTGTGTCCTTCTCACAAACCACATATCACCAGTGTCATTGCATGTGTGTTCTTCCCACAGACCACACATGGATCCACCAGTGTCATTGCATGTGTGTTCTTCCCACAAACCACACATGGATCCCCAGTGTCATTGCATGTGTGTTCTTCTCGCAGACCACGTAAGGATCCACTGGTGTCATTGCATGTGTGTTCCTCTCATAGACCACACATGGATCCACCGGTGTCATCGCATGTCTGCTCTTTTCATGAACCACAGTTAGAGTCATTGCATGTGTGTTCTTCTCATGAACCACAGCTAGAGTCATTGCATGTGTGTTCTTCTCACAAACCATATCATGAACCACACCCAGTGTCATTGCATGTGTGTTCTTCTCATTAACCACACATGGATCCACCAGTGTCATTGCATGTTTGCTCTTTTCATGAACCATAGTTAGAGTCATTGCATGTCTGTTCCTATCACAAACCACATATCACCAGTGTCATTGCACGTGTGTTCTTCTCACAGAACACACATGGATCCACCAGTGTCATTGCATGTGTGTTCTTCCCATGAACCACAGATGGATCCACCAGTGTCATTGCATGTGTGTCCTTCTCACAAACCACACATGGATCCACCAGTATCATTGCATGTGTGTTCTTTTCATAGACCACGTAAGGATCCACCGGTGTCATTGCATGTGTGTTTCTCTCATAGACCACACATGGATCCACCGGTGTCATCGCATGTCTACTCTTTTCATGAACCATAGTTAGAGTCATTGCATGTGTGTTCCTCTTATAGACCACACATCGATCCACCAGTGTCATTGCATGTCTGCTCTTTTGGTGAACCACAGTTAGAGTCATTGCATGTGTGTCCTTCTCACAAACCACATATCACCAGTGTCATTGCATGTGTGTTCTTCCCACAGACCACACATGGATCCACCAGTGTCATTGCATGTGTGTTCCTCCCACGGACCACACATGGATCCACCGGTATCATTGCATGTGTGTTCCTCTCATAGACCACACATGGATACACCAGTCTCATCGCATGTCTGCTCTTTTCATGAACCATAGTTAGAGTCATTGCATGTGTGTTCTTCTCATGAACCACAGCTAGAGTCATTGCATGTGTGTTCTTCTCACAGACCATATCATGTACCACACCCAGTATCATTGCATGTGTGTTCTTCTCATTAACCACACATGGGTCCACCAGTGTCATTGCCTGTCTGCTCTTTTCATGAACCACAGTTAGTGTCATTGCATGTCTATTCCTTTCACAAACCACATATCACCAGCGTCATTGCATGTGTGTTCTTCTCACAGAACACACATGGATCCACCAGTGTCATTGCATGTGTGTTCTTCCCATGGACCACATATGGATCCACCAGTGTCATTGCATGTGTGTCCTTCTCACAAACCACATATGGATCCACCAGTGTCATTGCATGTGTGTTCTTCCCACAGACCACGCATGGATCCACCAGTGTCATTGCATGTGTGTTCTTCCCATGAACCACACATGGATCCGCCAGTGTCATTGCATATGTGTCCTTTTCACAGACCACATATGGATCCACTAGTGACATTGCATGTGTGTTCTTTTCACAGACCACGTAAGGATCCACCGGTGTCATTGCATGTGTGTTCCTCTCATAGACCACACATGGATCCACTGGTGTCATCGCATGTCTGCTCTTTTCATGAACCACAGTTAGAGTCATTGCATGTGTGTTCTTGTCATGAACCACACCTAGAGTCATTGCATGTGTGTTCTTCTCACAAACCATATCATGTACCACACCCAATGTCATTGCATGTGTGTTCTTCTCATTAACCACACATGGATCCACCAGTGTCATTGTATGTCTGCTCTTTTCATGAACCACAGTTAGAGTCATTGCATGTCTTTCTTTTCACAAACAACATATCACCAGTGTCATTGCATGTGTTTTCTTCCCACAGACCACACATGGAACCAACAGTGTCATTGCATGTGTGTTCTTCCCATGAACCGCACACGGATCCACCAGTGTCATTGCATGTGTGTTCTTCCCACAGACCACACATGGATCCACTAGTGTCATTGCAAGTGTGTTCTTTTAACATACCATGTAAGGATCCACCGGTGTCATTGCATGTGTGTTCCTCGCATAGACCACACATGGATCCACTGGTGTCATCGCATGTCTGCTCTTTTCATGAACCACAGTTAGAGCCATTGCATGTGTGTTCCTCTCGTAGACCACACATGGATCCATCAGTGTCATTGCATGTCTGCTCTTTTCATGAACCACCGTTAGAGTCATTGCATGTGTGTCCTTCTCACAAACCACATATCACCAGTGTCATTGCATGTGTGTTCTTCCCGCAGACCACACATGGATCCACCAGTGTCATTGCATGTGTGTTCTTTTCACAGACCACATATGGATCCACCAGTGTCATTGCATGTGTGTTCTTCTCACAGACCACGTAAGGATCCACCGGTGTCATTGCATGTGTGTTCCTCTCATAGACCACACATGGATCCACCGGTGTCATCGCATGTTTGCTCTTTTCATGAACCACAGTTAGAGTCATTGCATGTGTGTTCTTCTCATGAACCATAGACAGAGTCATTGCATGTGTGTCCTTCTCACAAACCATATCATGAACCACACCCAGTGTCATTGCATGTGTGATCTTCTCATTAACCACACATGGATCCACCAGTGTCATTGCATGTCTGTTCTTCCCATGAACCATATATGGATCCACCAGTGTCATTGCATGAGTGTCCTTCTCACAAACCACACATGGATCCACCAGTGTCATTACATGTGTGTTCTTTTCATAGACCACATAAGGATCCACCGGTGTCATTGCATGTGTGTTTCTCTCATAGACCACACATGGATCCACCGCTGTCATCGCATGTCTACTCTTTTCATGAACCATAGTTAGTGTCATTGCATGTCTGCTTTTTTCATGAACCAGAGTTAGAGTCATTGCATATCTGTCCTTCTCACAAACCACATATCACCAGTGTCATTGCATGTGTGTTCTTTCCATAGACCACACATGGATCCACTAGTGTCATTGCATGTGTGTTCTTCCCCTGAACCACACATGGATCCACTAGTGTCATTGCATCTGTGTTCTTTTCACAGACCACATATGGATCCACCAGTGTCATTGCACCTGTGTTCTTCTCACAGACCACATCAGGATCCACCGGTGTCATTGCATGTGTGTTCCTCTCATATACCACACATGGATCCACCGGTGTCATCGCATGTCTGCTCTTTTCATGAACCACAGTTAGACTCATTGCATGTGTGTTCTTCTCATGAACCACAGCTAGAGTCATTGCATGTGTGTTCTTCTCACAAATCATATCATGTATCGCACCCAGTGTCATTGCATGTGTGTTCTTCTCATTAACCACACATGGATCCACCAGTGTCATTGCATGTCTACTCTTTTCATGAACCACAGTTAGAGTCATTGCATGTCTGTTCCTTTCACAAACCACATATCATTAGTGTCATTGCATGTGTGTTCTTCTCACAGAACACACATCGATCCACCAGTGTCATTGCATGTGTGTTCTTCCCATGAACCACATATGGATCCACCAGTGTCATTGCATGTGTGTCCTTCTCACAAACCACACATGGATCCACCAGTGTCATTGCATGTGTGTTATTTTCATAGACCATGTAAGGATCCACCGGTGTTATTGCATGTGTGTTCCTCTCATAGACCACACATGGATCCACCGGTGTCATCGCATGTCTGCTCTTTTCATGAACCATAGTTAGAGTCATTGCATGTGTGTTCCTCTCATAGACCACACATGGATCCACCAATGTCATTGCATGTCTTCTATTTTCATGAACCACAGTTAGAGTCATTGCATGTGTTTCCTTCTCAGAAACCACATATCACCAGTGTCATTGCATGTGTGTTCTTCCAGCAGACCACACATGGATCCACCAGTGTCATTGCATGTGTGTTCTTCCCGTGAAACACGCATGGATCCACCAGTGTCATTGCATGTGTGTTCTTTTCACAGACCACACATGGATCCACCAGTGTCATTGCATGTGTGTTCTTTTCACAGACCACGTAAGGATCCACCGGTGTCATTGCATGTGTGTTTCTCTCATAGACCACACATGGATCCACCGGTGTCATCGCATGTCTGCTCTTTTCATGAACCATAGTTAGAGTCATTGCATGTGTGTTCCTCTTATAGACCACACATCGATCCACCAGTGTCATTGCATGTCTGCTCTTTTGGTGAACCACAGTTAGAGTCATTGCATGTGTGTCCTTCTCACAAACCACATATCACCATTGTCATTGCATGTGTGTTCTTCTCACAGACCACACATGGATCCACCAGTGTCATTGCATGTGTGTTCCTCCCACGGACCACACATGGATCCACCAGTGTCATTGCATGTGTGTTCTTCTCGCAGACCACGTAAGGATCCACCGGTATCATTGCATGTGTGTTCCTCTCATAGACCACACATGGATACACCAGTATCATCGCATGTCTGCTCTTTTCATGAACCATAGTTAGAGTCATTGCATGTGTGTTCTTCTCATGAACCACAGCTAGAGTCATTGCATGTGTGTTCTTCACAGACCATATCATGTACCACACCCAGTATCATTGCATGTGTGTTCTTCTCGTTAACCACACATGGGTCCACCAGTGTCATTGCCTGTCTGCTCTTTTCATGAACCACAGTTAGAGTCATTGCATGTCTATTCCTTTCACAAACCACATATCACCAGTGTCATTGCATGTGTGTTCTTATCACAGAACACACATGGATCCACCAGTGTCATTGCATGTGTGTTCTTCCCATGAACCACATATGGATCCACCAGTGTCATTGCATGTGTGTCCTTCTCACAAACCACATATGGATCCACCAGTGTCATTGCATGTGTGTTCTTTTCATAGACCACATAAGGATCCACCGGTGTCATTGCATGTGTGTTTCTCTCATAGACCACACATGGATCCACCGCTGTCATCGCATGTCTACTCATTTCATGAACCATAGTTAGTGTCATTGCATGTCTGCTTTTTTCATGAACCAGAGTTAGAGTCATTGCATATCTGTCCTTCTCACAAACCACATATCACCAGTGTCATTGCATGTGTGTTCTTTCCATAGACCACACATGGATCCACTAGTGTCATTGCATGTGTGTTCTTCCCCTGAACCACACATGGATCCACTAGTGTCATTGCATCTGTGTTCTTTTCACAGACCACATATGGATCCACCAGTGTCATTGCACCTGTGTTCTTCTCACAGACCACATCAGGATCCACCGGTGTCATTGCATGTGTGTTCCTCTCATATACCACACATGGATCCACCGGTGTCATCGCATGTCTGCTCTTTTCATGAACCACAGTTAGACTCATTGCATGTGTGTTCTTCTCATGAACCACAGCTAGAGTCATTGCATGTGTGTTCTTCTCACAAACCATATCATGTATCGCACCCAGTGTCATTGCATGTGTGTTCTTCTCATTAACCACACATGGATCCACCAGTGTCATTGCATGTCTACTCTTTTCATGAACCACAGTTAGAGTCATTGCATGTCTGTTCCTTTCACAAACCACATATCATTAGTGTCATTGCATGTGTGTTCTTCTCACAGAACACACATCGATCCACCAGTGTCATTGCATGTGTGTTCTTCCCATGAACCACATATGGATCCACCAGTGTCATTGCATGTGTGTCCTTCTCACAAACCACACATGGATCCACCAGTGTCATTGCATGTGTGTTATTTTCATAGACCATGTAAGGATCCACCGGTGTTATTGCATGTGTGTTCCTCTCATAGACCACACATGGATCCACCGGTGTCATCGCATGTCTGCTCTTTTCATGAACCATAGTTAGAGTCATTGCATGTGTGTTCCTCTCATAGACCACACATGGATCCACCAATGTCATTGCATGTCTTCTATTTTCATGAACCACAGTTAGAGTCATTGCATGTGTTTCCTTCTCAGAAACCACATATCACCAGTGTCATTGCATGTGTGTTCTTCCAGCAGACCACACATGGATCCACCAGTGTCATTGCATGTGTGTTCTTCCCGTGAAACACACATGGATCCACCAGTGTCATTGCATGTGTGTTCTTTTCACAGACCACACATGGATCCACCAGTGTCATTGCATGTGTGTTCTTTTCACAGACCACGTAAGGATCCACCGGTGTCATTGCATGTGTGTTTCTCTCATAGACCACACATGGATCCACCGGTGTCATCGCATGTCTGCTCTTTTCATGAACCATAGTTAGAGTCATTGCATGTGTGTTCCTCTTATAGACCACACATCGATCCACCAGTGTCATTGCATGTCTGCTCTTTTGGTGAACCACAGTTAGAGTCATTGCATGTGTGTCCTTCTCACAAACCACATATCACCATTGTCATTGCATGTGTGTTCTTCTCACAGACCACACATGGATCCACCAGTGTCATTGCATGTGTGTTCCTCCCACGGACCACACATGGATCCACCAGTGTCATTGCATGTGTGTTCTTCTCGCAGACCACGTAAGGATCCACCGGTATCATTGCATGTGTGTTCCTCTCATAGACCACACATGGATACACCAGTATCATCGCATGTCTGCTCTTTTCATGAACCATAGTTAGAGTCATTGCATGTGTGTTCTTCTCATGAACCACAGCTAGAGTCATTGCATGTGTGTTCTTCACAGACCATATCATGTACCACACCCAGTATCATTGCATGTGTGTTCTTCTCGTTAACCACACATGGGTCCACCAGTGTCATTGCCTGTCTGCTCTTTTCATGAACCACAGTTAGAGTCATTGCATGTCTATTCCTTTCACAAACCACATATCACCAGTGTCATTGCATGTGTGTTCTTATCACAGAACACACATGGATCCACCAGTGTTATTGCATGTGTGTTCTTCCCATGAACCACATATGGATCCACCAGTGTCATTGCATGTGTGTCCTTCTCACAAACCACATATGGATCCACCAGTGTCATTGCATGTGTGTTCTTTTCATAGACCACATAAGGATCCACCGGTGTCATTGCATGTGTGTTTCTCTCATAGACCACACATGGATCCACCGCTGTCATCGCATGTCTACTCTTTTCATGAACCATAGTTAGTGTCATTGCATGTCTGCTTTTTTCATGAACCAGAGTTAGAGTCATTGCATATCTGTCCTTCTCACAAACCACATATCACCAGTGTCATTGCATGTGTGTTCTTTCCATAGACCACACATGGATCCACTAGTGTCATTGCATGTGTGTTCTTCCCCTGAACCACACATGGATCCACTAGTGTCATTGCATCTGTGTTCTTTTCACAGACCACATATGGATCCACCAGTGTCATTGCACCTGTGTTCTTCTCACAGACCACATCAGGATCCACCGGTGTCATTGCATGTGTGTTCCTCTCATATACCACACATGGATCCACCGGTGTCATCGCATGTCTGCTCTTTTCATGAACCACAGTTAGACTCATTGCATGTGTGTTCTTCTCATGAACCACAGCTAGAGTCATTGCATGTGTGTTCTTCTCACAAACCATATCATGTATCGCACCCAGTGTCATTGCATGTGTGTTCTTCTCATTAACCACACATGGATCCACCAGTGTCATTGCATGTCTACTCTTTTCATGAACCACAGTTAGAGTCATTGCATGTCTGTTCCTTTCACAAACCACATATCATTAGTGTCATTGCATGTGTGTTCTTCTCACAGAACACACATCGATCCACCAGTGTCATTGCATGTGTGTTCTTCCCATGAACCACATATGGATCCACCAGTGTCATTGCATGTGTGTCCTTCTCACAAACCACACATGGATCCACCAGTGTCATTGCATGTGTGTTATTTTCATAGACCATGTAAGGATCCACCGGTGTTATTGCATGTGTGTTCCTCTCATAGACCACACATGGATCCACCGGTGTCATCGCATGTCTGCTCTTTTCATGAACCATAGTTAGAGTCATTGCATGTGTGTTCCTCTCATAGACCACACATGGATCCACCAATGTCATTGCATGTCTTCTATTTTCATGAACCACAGTTAGAGTCATTGCATGTGTTTCCTTCTCAGAAACCACATATCACCAGTGTCATTGCATGTGTGTTCTTCCAGCAGACCACACATGGATCCACCAGTGTCATTGCATGTGTGTTCTTCCCGTGAAACACACATGGATCCACCAGTGTCATTGCATGTGTGTTCTTTTCACAGACCACACATGGATCCACCAGTGTCATTGCATGTGTGTTCTTTTCACAGACCACGTAAGGATCCACCGGTGTCATTGCATGTGTGTTTCTCTCATAGACCACACATGGATCCACCGGTGTCATCGCATGTCTGCTCTTTTCATGAACCATAGTTAGAGTCATTGCATGTGTGTTCCTCTTATAGACCACACATCGATCCACCAGTGTCATTGCATGTCTGCTCTTTTGGTGAACCACAGTTAGAGTCATTGCATGTGTGTCCTTCTCACAAACCACATATCACCATTGTCATTGCATGTGTGTTCTTCTCACAGACCACACATGGATCCACCAGTGTCATTGCATGTGTGTTCCTCCCACGGACCACACATGGATCCACCAGTGTCATTGCATGTGTGTTCTTCTCGCAGACCACGTAAGGATCCACCGGTATCATTGCATGTGTGTTCCTCTCATAGACCACACATGGATACACCAGTATCATCGCATGTCTGCTCTTTTCATGAACCATAGTTAGAGTCATTGCATGTGTGTTCTTCTCATGAACCACAGCTAGAGTCATTGCATGTGTGTTCTTCACAGACCATATCATGTACCACACCCAGTATCATTGCATGTGTGTTCTTCTCGTTAACCACACATGGGTCCACCAGTGTCATTGCCTGTCTGCTCTTTTCATGAACCACAGTTAGAGTCATTGCATGTCTATTCCTTTCACAAACCACATATCACCAGTGTCATTGCATGTGTGTTCTTATCACAGAACACACATGGATCCACCAGTGTCATTGCATGTGTGTTCTTCCCATGAACCACATATGGATCCACCAGTGTCATTGCATGTGTGTCCTTCTCACAAACCACATATGGATCCACCAGTGTCATTGCATGTGTGTTCTTTTCATAGACCACATAAGGATCCACCGGTGTCATTGCATGTGTGTTTCTCTCATAGACCACACATGGATCCACCGCTGTCATCGCATGTCTACTCTTTTCATGAACCATAGTTAGTGTCATTGCATGTCTGCTTTTTTCATGAACCAGAGTTAGAGTCATTGCATATCTGTCCTTCTCACAAACCACATATCACCAGTGTCATTGCATGTGTGTTCTTTCCATAGACCACACATGGATCCACTAGTGTCATTGCATGTGTGTTCTTCCCCTGAACCACACATGGATCCACTAGTGTCATTGCATCTGTGTTCTTTTCACAGACCACATATGGATCCACCAGTGTCATTGCACCTGTGTTCTTCTCACAGACCACATCAGGATCCACCGGTGTCATTGCATGTGTGTTCCTCTCATATACCACACATGGATCCACCGGTGTCATCGCATGTCTGCTCTTTTCATGAACCACAGTTAGACTCATTGCATGTGTGTTCTTCTCATGAACCACAGCTAGAGTCATTGCATGTGTGTTCTTCTCACAAACCATATCATGTATCGCACCCAGTGTCATTGCATGTGTGTTCTTCTCATTAACCACACATGGATCCACCAGTGTCATTGCATGTCTACTCTTTTCATGAACCACAGTTAGAGTCATTGCATGTCTGTTCCTTTCACAAACCACATATCATTAGTGTCATTGCATGTGTGTTCTTCTCACAGAACACACATCGATCCACCAGTGTCATTGCATGTGTGTTCTTCCCATGAACCACATATGGATCCACCAGTGTCATTGCATGTGTGTCCTTCTCACAAACCACACATGGATCCACCAGTGTCATTGCATGTGTGTTATTTTCATAGACCATGTAAGGATCCACCGGTGTTATTGCATGTGTGTTCCTCTCATAGACCACACATGGATCCACCGGTGTCATCGCATGTCTGCTCTTTTCATGAACCATAGTTAGAGTCATTGCATGTGTGTTCCTCTCATAGACCACACATGGATCCACCAATGTCATTGCATGTCTTCTATTTTCATGAACCACAGTTAGAGTCATTGCATGTGTTTCCTTCTCAGAAACCACATATCACCAGTGTCATTGCATGTGTGTTCTTCCAGCAGACCACACATGGATCCACCAGTGTCATTGCATGTGTGTTCTTCCCGTGAAACACACATGGATCCACCAGTGTCATTGCATGTGTGTTCTTTTCACAGACCACACATGGATCCACCAGTGTCATTGCATGTGTGTTCTTTTCACAGACCACGTAAGGATCCACCGGTGTCATTGCATGTGTGTTTCTCTCATAGACCACACATGGATCCACCGGTGTCATCGCATGTCTGCTCTTTTCATGAACCATAGTTAGAGTCATTGCATGTGTGTTCCTCTTATAGACCACACATCGATCCACCAGTGTCATTGCATGTCTGCTCTTTTGGTGAACCACAGTTAGAGTCATTGCATGTGTGTCCTTCTCACAAACCACATATCACCATTGTCATTGCATGTGTGTTCTTCTCACAGACCACACATGGATCCACCAGTGTCATTGCATGTGTGTTCCTCCCACGGACCACACATGGATCCACCAGTGTCATTGCATGTGTGTTCTTCTCGCAGACCACGTAAGGATCCACCGGTATCATTGCATGTGTGTTCCTCTCATAGACCACACATGGATACACCAGTATCATCGCATGTCTGCTCTTTTCATGAACCATAGTTAGAGTCATTGCATGTGTGTTCTTCTCATGAACCACAGCTAGAGTCATTGCATGTGTGTTCTTCACAGACCATATCATGTACCACACCCAGTATCATTGCATGTGTGTTCTTCTCGTTAACCACACATGGGTCCACCAGTGTCATTGCCTGTCTGCTCTTTTCATGAACCACAGTTAGAGTCATTGCATGTCTATTCCTTTCACAAACCACATATCACCAGTGTCATTGCATGTGTGTTCTTATCACAGAACACACATGGATCCACCAGTGTCATTGCATGTGTGTTCTTCCCATGAACCACATATGGATCCACCAGTGTCATTGCATGTGTGTCCTTCTCACAAACCACATATGGATCCACCAGTGTCATTGCATGTGTGTTCTTCCCACAGACCACGCATGGATCCACCAGTGTCATTGCATGTGTGTTCTTCCCATGAACCACACATGGATCCGCCAGTGTCATTGCATATGTGTCCTTTTCACAGACCACATATGGATCCACTAGTGACATTGCATGTGTGTTCTTTTCACAGACCACGTAAGTATCCACCGGTGTCATTGCATGTGTGTTCCTCTCATAGACCACACATGGATCCACTGGTGTCATCGCATGTCTGCTCTTTTCATGAACCACAGTTAGAGTCATTGCATGTGTGTTCTTGTCATGAACCACACCTAGAGTCATTGCATGTGTGTTCTTCTCACAAACCATATCATGTACCACACCCAATGTCATTGCATGTGTGTTCTTCTCATTAACCACACATGGATCCACCAGTGTCATTGTATGTCTGCTCTTTTCATGAACCACAGTTAGAGTCATTGCATGTCTTTCTTTTCACAAACAACATATCACCAGTGTCATTGCACGTGTTTTCTTCCCACAGACCACACATGGAACCAACAGTGTCATTGCATGTGTGTTCTTCCCATGAACCGCACACGGATCCACCAGTGTCATTGCATGTGTGTTCTTCCCACAGACCACACATGGATCCACTAGTGTCATTGCATGTGTGTTGTTTTAACATACCATGTAAGGATCCACCGGTGTCATTGCATGTGTGTTCCTCGCATAGACCACACATGGATCCACTGGTGTCATCGCATGTCTGCTCTTTTCATGAACCACAGTTAGAGCCATTGCATGTGTGTTCCTCTCGTAGACCACACATGGATCCACCAGTGTCATTGCATGTCTGCTCTTTTCATGAACCACCGTTAGAGTCATTGCATGTGTGTCCTTCTCACAAACCACATATCACCAGTGTCATTGCATGTGTGTTCTTCCCGCAGACCACACATGGATCCACCAGTGTCATTGCATGTGTGTTCTTTTCACAGACCACATATGGATCCACCAGTGTCATTGCATGTGTGTTCTTCTCACAGACCACGTAAGGATCCACCGGTGTCATTGCATGTGTGTTCCTCTCATAGACCACACATGGATCCACCGGTGTCATCGCATGTTTGCTCTTTTCATGAACCACAGTTAGAGTCATTGCATGTGTGTTCTTCTCATGAACCATAGACAGAGTCATTGCATGTGTGTCCTTCTCACAAACCATATCATGAACCACACCCAGTGTCATTGCATGTGTGATCTTCTCATTAACCACACATGGATCCACCAGTGTCATTGCATGTCTGTTCTTCCCATGAACCATATATGGATCCACCAGTGTCATTGCATGTGTGTCCTTCTCACAAACCACACATGGATCCACCAGTGTCATTACATGTGTGTTCTTTTCATAGACCACGTAAGGATCCACCGGTGTCATTGCATGTGTGTTTCTCTCATAGACCACACATGGATCCACCGCTGTCATCGCATGTATACTCTTTTCATGAACCATAGTTAGTGTCATTGCATGTCTGCTTTTTTCATGAACCACAGTTAGAGTCATTGCATATCTGTCCTTCTCACAAACCACATATCACCAGTGTCATTGCATGTGTGTTCTTTCCATAGACCACACATGGATCCACTAGTGTCATTGCATGTGTGTTCTTCCCCTGAACCACACATGGATCCACTAGTGTCATTGCATCTGTGTTCTTTTCACAGACCACATATGGATCCACCAGTGTCATTGCACGTGTGTTCTTCTCACAGACCACATCAGGATCCACCAGTGTCATTGCATGTGTGTTCCTCTCATATACCACACATGGATCCACCGGTGTCATCGCATGTCTGCTCTTTTCATGAACCACAGTTAGACTCATTGCATGTGTGTTCTTCTCATGAACCACAGCTAGAGTCATTGCATGTGTGTTCTTCTCACAAACAATATCATGTACCGCACCCAGTGTCATTGCATGTGTGTTCTTCTCATTAACCACACATGGATCCACCAGTGTCATTGCATGTCTACTCTTTTCATGACCCACAGTTAGAGTCATTGCATGTCTGTTCCTTTCACAAACCACATATCATTAGTGTCATTGCATGTGTGTTCTTCTCACAGAACACACATCGATCCACCAGTGTCATTGCATGTGTGTTCTTCCCATGAACCACATATGGATCCACCAGTGTCATTGCATGTGTGTCCTTCTCACAAACCACACATGGATCCACCAGTGTCATTGCATGTGTGTTATTTTCATAGACCATGTAAGGATCCACCGGTGTTATTGCATGTGTGTTCCTCTCATAGACCACACATGGATCCACCGGTGTCATCGCATGTCTGCTCTTTTCATGAACCATAGTTAGAGTCATTGCATGTGTGTTCCTCTCATAGACCACACATGGATCCACCAATGTCATTGCATGTCTTCTATTTTCATGAACCACAGTTAGAGTCATTGCATGTGTTTCCTTCTCAGAAACCACATATCACCAGTGTCATTGCATGTGTGTTCTTCCAGCAGACCACACATGGATCCACCAGTGTCATTGCATGTGTGTTCTTCCCGTGAAACACACATGGATCCACCAGTGTCATTGCATGTGTGTTCTTTTCACAGACCACACATGGATCCACCAGTGTCATTGCATGTGTGTTCTTTTCACAGACCACGTAAGGATCCACCGGTGTCATTGCATGTGTGTTTCTCTCATAGACCACACATGGATCCACCGGTGTCATCGCATGTATGCTCTTTTCATGAACCATAGTTAGAGTCATTGCATGTGTGTTCCTCTTATAGACCACACATCGATCCACCAGTGTCATTGCATGTCTGCTCTTTTGGTGAACCACAGTTAGAGTCATTGCATGTGTGTCCTTCTCACAAATCACATATCACCATTGTCATTGCATGTGTGTTCTTCTCACAGACCACACATGGATCCACCAGTGTCATTGCATGTGTGTTCCTCCCACGGACCACACATGGATCCACCAGTGTCATTGCATGTGTGTTCTTCTCGCAGACCACGTAAGGATCCACCGGTATCATTGCATGTGTGTTCCTCTCATAGACCACACATGGATACACCAGTATCATCGCATGTCTGCTCTTTTCATGAACCATAGTTAGAGTCATTGCATGTGTGTTCTTCTCATGAACCACAGCTAGAGTCATTGCATGTGTGTTCTTCTCACAGACCATATCATGTACCACACCCAGTATCATTGCATGTGTGTTCTTCTCGTTAACCACACATGGGTCCACCAGTGTCATTGCCTGTCTGCTCTTTTCATGAACCACAGTTAGAGTCATTGCATGTCTATTCCTTTCACAAACCACATATCACCAGTGTCATTGCATGTGTGTTATTCTCACAGAACACACATGGATCCACCAGTGTCATTGCATGTGTGTTCTTCCCATGAACCACATATGGATCCACCAGTGTCATTGCATGTGTGTCCTTCTCACAAACCACATATGGATCCACCAGTGTCATTGCATGTGTGTTCTTCCCACAGACCACGCATGGATCCACCAGTGTCATTGCATGTGTGTTCTTCCCATGAACCACACATGGATCCGCCAGTGTCATTGCATATGTGTCCTTTTCACAGACCACATATGGATCCACTAGTGACATTGCATGTGTGTTCTTTTCACAGACCACGTAAGGATCCACCGGTGTCATTGCATGTGTGTTCCTCTCATAGACCACACATGGATCCACTAGTGTCATCGCATGTCTGCTCTTTTCATGAACCACAGTTAGAGTCATTGCATGTGTGTTCTTGTCATGAACCACACCTAGAGTCATTGCATGTGTGTTCTTCTCACAAACCATATCATGTACCACACCCAATGTCATTGCATGTGTGTTCTTCTCATTAACCACACATGGATCCACCAGTGTCATTGTATGTCTGCTCTTTTCATGAACCACAGTTAGAGTCATTGCATGTCTTTCTTTTCACAAACAACATATCACCAGTGTCATTGCATGTGTTTTCTTCCCACAGACCACACATGGAACCAACAGTGTCATTGCATGTGTGTTCTTCCCATGAACCGCACACGGATCCACCAGTGTCATTGCATGTGTGTTCTTCCCACAGACCACACATGGATCCACTAGTGTCATTGCATGTGTGTTCTTTTAACATACCATGTAAGGATCCACCGGTGTCATTGCATGTGTGTTCCTCGCATAGACCACACATGGATCCACTGGTGTCATCGCATGTCTGCTCTTTTCATGAACCACAGTTAGAGCCATTGCATGTGTGTTCCTCTCGTAGACCACACATGGATCCACCAGTGTCATTGCATGTCTGCTCTTTTCATGAACCACCGTTAGAGTCATTGCATGTGTGTCCTTCTCAAAACCACATATCACCAGTGTCATTGCATGTGTGTTCTTCCCGCAGACCACACATGGATCCACCAGTGTCATTGCATGTGTGTTCTTTTCACAGACCACATATGGATCCACCAGTGTCATTGCATGTGTGTTCTTCTCACAGACCACGTAAGGATCCACCGGTGTCATTGCATGTGTGTTCCTCTCATAGACCACACATGGATCCACCGGTGTCATCGCATGTTTGCTCTTTTCATGAACCACAGTTAGAGTCATTGCATGTGTGTTCTTCTCATGAACCATAGACAGAGTCATTGCATGTGTGTCCTTCTCACAAACCATATCATGAACCACACCCAGTGTCATTGCATGTGTGATCTTCTCATTAACCACACATGGATCCACCAGTGTCATTGCATGTCTGTTCTTCCCATGAACCATATATGGATCCACCAGTGTCATTGCATGTGTGTCCTTCTCACAAACCACACATGGATCCACCAGTGTCATTACATGTGTGTTCTTTTCATAGACCACGTAAGGATCCACCGGTGTCATTGCATGTGTGTTTCTCTCATAGACCACACATGGATCCACCGCTGTCATCGCATGTCTACTCTTTTCATGAACCATAGTTAGTGTCATTGCATGTCTGCTTTTTTCATGAACCACAGTTAGAGTCATTGCATATCTGTCCTTCTCACAAACCACATATCACCAGTGTCATTGCATGTGTGTTCTTTCCATAGACCACACATGGATCCACTAGTGTCATTGCATGTGTGTTCTTCCCCTGAACCACACATGGATCCACTAGTGTCATTGCATCTGTGTTCTTTTCACAGACCACATATGGATCCACCAGTGTCATTGCACGTGTGTTCTTCTCATAGACCACATCAGGATCCACCGGTGTCATTGCATGTGTGTTCCTCTCATATACCACACATGGATCCACCGGTGTCATCGCATGTCTGCTCTTTTCATGAACCACAGTTAGACTCATTGCATGTGTGTTCTTCTCATGAACCACAGCTAGAGTCATTGCATGTGTGTTCTTCTCACAAACCATATCATGTACCGCACCCAGTGTCATTGCATGTGTGTTCTTCTCATTAACCACACATGGATCCACCAGTGTCATTGCATGTCTACTCTTTTCATGACCCACAGTTAGAGTCATTGCATGTCTGTTCCTTTCACAAACCACATATCATTAGTGTCATTGCATGTGTGTTCTTCTCACAGAACACACATCGATCCACCAGTGTCATTGCATGTGTGTTCTTCCCATGAACCACATATGGATCCACCAGTGTCATTGCATGTGTGTCCTTCTCACAAACCACACATGGATCCACCAGTGTCATTGCATGTGTGTTATTTTCATAGACCATGTAAGGATCCACCGGTGTTATTGCATGTGTGTTCCTCTCATAGACCACACATGGATCCACCGGTGTCATCGCATGTCTGCTCTTTTCATGAACCATAGTTAGAGTCATTGCATGTGTGTTCCTCTCATAGACCACACATGGATCCACCAATGTCATTGCATGTCTTCTATTTTCATGAACCACAGTTAGAGTCATTGCATGTGTTTCCTTCTCAGAAACCACATATCACCAGTGTCATTGCATGTGTGTTCTTCCAGCAGACCACACATGGATCCACCAGTGTCATTGCATGTGTGTTCTTCCCGTGAAACACACATGGATCCACCAGTGTCATTGCATGTGTGTTCTTTTCACAGACCACACATGGATCCACCAGTGTCATTGCATGTGTGTTCTTTTCACAGACCACGTAAGGATCCACCGGTGTCATTGCATGTGTGTTTCTCTCATAGACCACACATGGATCCACCGGTGTCATCGCATGTCTGCTCTTTTCATGAACCATAGTTAGAGTCATTGCATGTGTGTTCCTCTTATAGACCACACATCGATCCACCAGTGTCATTGCATGTCTGCTCTTTTGGTGAACCACAGTTAGAGTCATTGCATGTGTGTCCTTCTCACAAACCACATATCACCATTGTCATTGCATGTGTGTTCTTCTCACAGACCACACATGGATCCACCAGTGTCATTGCATGTGTGTTCCTCCCACGGACCACACATGGATCCACCAGTGTCATTGCATGTGTGTTCTTCTCGCAGACCACGTAAGGATCCACCGGTATCATTGCATGTGTGTTCCTCTCATAGACCACACATGGATACACCAGTATCATCGCATGTCCGCTCTTTTCATGAACCATAGTTAGAGTCATTGCATGTGTGTTCTTCTCATGAACCACAGCTAGAGTCATTGCATGTGTGTTCTTCTCACAGACCATATCATGTACCACACCCAGTATCATTGCATGTGTGTTCTTCTCATTAACCACACATGGGTCCACCAGTGTCATTGCCTGTCTGCTCTTTTCATGAACCACAGTTAGAGTCATTGCATGTCTATTCCTTTCACAAACCACATATCACCAGTGTCATTGCATGTGTGTTCTTCTCACAGAACACACATGGATCCACCAGTGTCATTGCATGTGTGTTCTTCCCATGAACCACATATGGATCCACCAGTGTCATTGCATGTGTGTCCTTCTCACAAACCACATATGGATCCACCAGTGTCATTGCATGTGTGTTCTTCCCACAGACCTCGCATGGATCCACCAGTGTCATTGCATGTGTGTTCTTCCCATGAACCACACATGGATCCGCCAGTGTCATTGCATATGTGTCCTTTTCACGGACCACATATGGATCCACTAGTGACATTGCATGTGTGTTCTTTTCACAGACCACGTAAGGATCCACCGGTGTCATTGCATGTGTGTTCCTCTCATAGACCACACATGGATCCACTGGTGTCATCGCATGTCTGCTCTTTTCATGAACCACAGTTAGAGTCATTGCATGTGTGTTCTTGTCATGAACCACACCTAGAGTCATTGCATGTGTGTTCTTCTCACAAACCATATCATGTACCACACCCAATGTCATTGCATGTGTGTTCTTCTCATTAACCACACATGGATCCACCAGTGTCATTGTATGTCTGCTCTTTTCATGAACCACAGTTAGAGTCATTGCATGTCTTTCTTTTCACAAACAACATATCACCAGTGTCATTGCATGTGTTTTCTTCCCACAGACCACACATGGAACCAACAGTGTCATTGCATGTGTGTTCTTCCCATGAACCGCACACGGATCCACCAGTGTCATTGCATGTGTGTTCTTCCCACAGACCACACATGGATCCACTAGTGTCATTGCATGTGTGTTCTTTTAACATACCATGTAAGGATCCACCGGTGTCATTGCATGTGTGTTCCTCGCATAGACCACACATGGATCCACTGGTGTCATCGCATGTCTGCTCTTTTCATGAACCACAGTTAGAGCCATTGCATGTGTGTTCCTCTCGTAGACCACACATGGATCCACCAGTGTCATTGCATGTCTGCTCTTTTCATGAACCACCGTTAGAGTCATTGCATGTGTGTCCTTCTCACAAACCACATATCACCAGTGTCATTGCATGTGTGTTCTTCCCGCAGACCACACATGGATCCACCAGTGTCATTGCATGTGTGTTCTTTTCACAGACCACATATGGATCCACCAGTGTCATTGCATGTGTGTTCTTCTCACAGACCACGTAAGGATCCACCGGTGTCATTGCATGTCTGTTCCTCTCATAGACCACACATGGATCCACCGGTGTCATCGCATGTTTGCTCTTTTCATGAACCACAGTTAGAGTCATTGCATGTGTGTTCTTCTCATGAACCATAGACAGAGTCATTGCATGTGTGTCCTTCTCACAAACCATATCATGAACCACACCCACTGTCATTGCATGTGTGATCTTCTCATTAACCACACATGGATCCACCAGTGTCATTGCATGTCTGTTCTTCCCCTGAACCATATATGGATCCACCAGTGTCATTGCATGTGTGTCCTTCTCACAAACCACACATGGATCCACCAGTGTCATTACATGTGTGTTCTTTTCATAGACCACGTAAGGATCCACCGGTGTCATTGCATGTGTGTTTCTCTCATAGACCACACATGGATCCACCGCTGTCATCGCATGTCTACTCTTTTCATGAACCATAGTTAGTGTCATTGCATGTCTGCTTTTTTCATGAACCACAGTTAGAGTCATTGCATATCTGTCCTTCTCACAAACCACATATCACCAGTGTCATTGCATGTGTGTTCTGTCCATAGACCACACATGGATCCACTAGTGTCATTGCATGTGTGTTCTTCCCCTGAACCACACATGGATCCACTAGTGTCATTGCATCTGTGTTCTTTTCACAGACCACATATGGATCCACCAGTGTCATTGCACGTGTGTTCTTCTCACAGACCACATCAGGATCCACCGGTGTCATTGCATGTGTGTTCCTCTCATATACCACACATGGATCCACCGGTGTCATCGCATGTCTGCTCTTTTCATGAACCACAGTTAGACTCATTGCATGTGTGTTCTTCTCATGAACCACAGCTAGAGTTATTGCATGTGTGTTCTTCTCACAAACCATATCATGTACCGCACCCAGTGTCATTGCATGTGTGTTCTTCTCATTAACCACACATGGATCCACCAGTGTCATTGCATGTCTACTCTTTTCATGACCCACAGTTAGAGTCATTGCATGTCTGTTCCTTTCACAAACCACATATCATTAGTGTCATTGCATGTGTGTTCTTCTCACAGAACACACATCGATCCACCAGTGTCATTGCATGTGTGTTCTTCCCATGAACCACATATGGATCCACCAGTGTCATTGCATGTGTGTCCTTCTCACAAACCACACATGGATCCACCAGTGTCATTGCATGTGTGTTATTTTCATAGACCATGTAAGGATCCACCGGTGTTATTGCATGTGTGTTCCTCTCATAGACCACACATGGATCCACCGGTGTCATCGCATGTCTGCTCTTTTCATGAACCATAGTTAGAGTCATTGCATGTGTGTTCCTCTCATAGACCACACATGGATCCACCAATGTCATTGCATGTCTTCTATTTTCATGAACCACAGTTAGAGTCATTGCATGTGTTTCCTTCTCAGAAACCACATATCACCAGTGTTATTGCATGTGTGTTCTTCCAGCAGACCACACATGGATCCACCAGTGTCATTGCATGTGTGTTCTTCCCGTGAAACACACATGGATCCACCAGTGTCATTGCATGTGTGTTCTTTTCACAGACCACATATGGATCCACCAGTGTCATTGCATGTGTGTTCTTCTCACAGTCCACGTAAGGATCCACCAGTGCCCTTGCAATTGTGTTCCTCCCGTAGACCACACATGGATCCACCGGTGTCATCGCATGTCTGCTCTTTTCATGAACCGCAGTTAGAGTCATTGCATGTGTGTTCTTCTCATGAACCACAACTAGAGTCATTGCATGTGTGTTCTTCTCACAAACCATATCATGTACCACACCCAGTGTCATTGCATGTGTGTTCTTCTCATTAACCACACATGGATCCACTAGTGTCATTGCATGTCTGCTCTTTTTATGAACCACAATTAGAGTCATTGCATGTATGTTCCTTTCACAAACAACATATCACCAGTGTCATTGCATGTGTGTTCTTCTCACAGAACACACATGGATCCACCAGTGTCATTGCATGTGTGTTCTTCCCATGAACCACATATGGATCCACCAGTGTCATTGCATGTGTTTCCTTCTCAGAAACCACACATGGATCCACCAGTGTCATTGCATGTGTGTTCTTTTCACAGACCTCGTAAGGATCCACCGGTGTCATTGCATGTGTGTTTCTCTCATAGACCACACATGATCCACCGGTGTCATCGCATGTCTTCTCTTTTCATGAACCATAGTTAGAGTCATTGCATCTGTGTTCTTCTTATAGACCACACATGGATCCACCAGTGTCATTGCATGTCTGCTTTTTTCATGAACCATAGTTAGAGTCATTGCATGCGTGTCCTTCTCACAAACCACATATCACCAGTGTCATTGCATGTGTGTTCTTCCCATAGACCACACATGGATCCACCAGTGGCATTGCATGTGTGTTCTTCCCATGAACCACACATGGATCCACCAGTGTCATTGCATGTGTGTTCTTCTCACAGACCACGTAAGGATCCACCGGTGTCATTGCATGTGTGTTCCTCTCATAGACCACACATGGATCCACTGGTGTCATCGCATGTCTGCTCTTTTCATGAACCACAGTTAGAGTCATTGCATGTGTGTTCTTCTCATGAACCACAGCTAGAGTCATTGCATGTGGTTTCTTCTCACAGACCATCATGTACCACACCCAGTATCATTGCATGTGTGTTCTTCTCATTAACCACACATGGATCCACCAGTGGCATTGCATGTCTGCTCTTTTCACGAACCAAAGTTAAGAGTCATTTCATGTCTGTTCCTTTCACAAACCACATATCACTAGTGTCATTGCATGTGTGTTCTTCTCACAGAACACACATGGATCCACCAGTGTCATTGCATGTGTGTTCTTCCCATGAACCACCTTTGGATCCACCAGTGTCATTGCATGTGTGTCCTTCTCACAAACCACACATGGATCCACCAGTGTCATTGCATGTGTGTTCTTTTCACAGACCACGTAAGGATCCACCGGTGTCATTGCATGTGTGTTTCTCTCATAGACCACACATGGATCCACCGGTGTCATCGCATGTCTGCTCTTTTCATGATCCATAGTTAGAGTCATTGCATGTGTATTCTTCTTATAGACCACACATGGATCCACCAGTGTCATTGCATGTCTGCTTTTTTCATGAACCACAGTTAGAGTCATTGCATGCGTGTCCTTCTCACAAACCACATATCACCAGTGTCATTGCATGTGTGTTCTTCCCATAGACCACACATGGATCCACCAGTGTCATTGCATATGTGTTCTTCTCACAGACCATGTAAGGATCCACCGGTGTCATTGCATGTGTGTTCCTCTCATAGACCACACATGGATCCACCGGTATCATCGCATGTCTGCTCTTTTCATGAACCACAGTTAGAGTCATTGCATGTGTGTTCTTCTCATGAACCATAGCTAGAGTCATTGCATGTTGTTTCTTCTCACAGACCATATCATGTACCACACCCAGTATCATTGCATGTGTGTTCTTCTCATTAACCACACATGGATCCACCAGTGTCATTGCATGTCTGCTCTTTTCATGAACCACAGTTAGAGTCATTGCATGTCTGTTCCTTTCACAAACCACATATCACCAGTGTCATTGCATGTGTGTTCTTCTCACAGAACACACATGGATCCACCAGTGTCATTGCATGTGTGTTCTTCCCAGGTACCACATATGGATCCACCAGTGTCATTGCATGTGTGTCCTTCTCAGAAACCACACATGGATCCACCAGTGTCATTGCATGTGTGTTCTTTTCACAGACCTCGTAAGGATCCACCGGTGTCATCGCATGTGTGTTTCTCTCATAGACCACACATGGATCCACCGGTGTTATCGCATGTCTGCTCTTTTCATGAACCATAGTTAGAGTCATTGCATGTGTGTTCTTCTTATAGACCAAACTTGGATCCACCAGTGTCATTGCATGTCTGCTTTTTTCATGAACCACAGTTAGAGTCATTGCATGCGTGTCCTTCTCACAAACCACATATCACCAGTGTCATTGCATGTGTGTTCTTCCCATAGACCACACATGGATCCACCAGTGTCATTGCATGTGTGTTCTTCCCATGAACCACACATGGATCCACGAGTGTCATTGCATGTGTGTTCTTCTCACAGACCATGTAAGGATCCACCGGTGTCATTGCATGTGTGTTACTCTCAAAGAACACACATGGATCCACCGGTATCATCGCGTGTCTGCTTTTTTCATGAACCACAGTTAGAGTCATTGCATGTGTGTTCTTCTCATGAACCACAGCTAGAGTCATTGCATGTGGTTTCTTCTCACAGACCATATCATGTACCACACCTAGTATCATTGCATGTGTGTTCTTCTCATTAACCACACATGGATCCACCAGTGTCATTGCATGTCTGCTCTTTTCATGAACCACAGTTAGAGTCATTGCATGTCTGTTCCGTTCACAAACCACATATCACCAGTGTCATTGCATGTGTGTTCTTCTCACAGAACACACATGGATCCACCAGTGTCATTGCATGTGTGTTCTTCCCAAGAACCACATATGGATCCACCAGTGTCATTGCATGTGTGTCCTTCTCACAAACCACATTTGGATCCACCAGTGTCATTGCATGTGTGTTCTTCCCACAGACCACGCATGGATCCACCAGTGTCATTGCATGTGTGTTCTTCCCATGAACCACACAAGGATCCACCAGTGTCATTGCATGTGTGTCCTTTTCACAGACCACATATGGATCCACCAGTGTCATTGCATGTGTGTTCTTTTCACAGACCACGTAAGGATCAACCGGTGTCATTGCATGTGTGTTCCTTTCATAGACCACACATGGATCCACCGGTGTCATCGCATGTCTGCTCTTTTCATGAACCATAGTTAGATTCATTGCATGTGTGTTCTTGTCATGAACAACACCTAGAGTCATTGCATGTGTGTTCTTCTCACAAACCATATCATGTACCACACCCACTGCCATTGCATGTGTGTTCTTCGCATTAACCACACATGGATCCATAAGTGTCATTGCATGTCTGCTCTTTTCATGAACCACAATTAGAGTCATTGCATGTATGCTATTTTCACAAACCACATACCACCAGTGTCATTGCATGTGTGTTCTTCCCATAGACCACACATGGATCCAACAGTGTAATTGCATGTGTGTTCTTCCCATGAACCGCACATGGATCCACCAGTGTCATTGCATGTGTGTTCTTCCCACAGACCACACATGGATCCACCAGTGCCATTGCATGTGTGTTCTTTTCACAGACCATGTAAGGATCCACTAGTGTCATTGCATGTGTGTTCCTCTCATATACCACACATGGATCCACCGGTGCCATCACATGTCTGCTCTTTTCATGAACCATAGTTAGAGCCATTGCATGTGTGTTCCTCTCGTAGACCACACATGGATCCACGGGTGTCATTGCATGTCTGCCCTTTTCATGAACCACAGCTAGAGTCATTGCATGTGTGTCCTTCTCACAAACCACATATCACCAGTGTCATTGCATGTGTGTTCTTCCCGCAGACCATACATGGATCCACCAGTGTCATTGCATGTGTGTTCTTTTCACAGACCACATATGGATCCACCAGTGTCATTGCATGTGTGTTCTTCTCACAGACCACGTAAGGATCCACCGGTGTCATTGCATGTGTGTTCCTCTCATAGACCACACATGGATCCACCGGTGTCATCGCATGTTTGCTCTTTTCATGAACCACAGTTAGAGTCATTGCATGTGTGTTCTTCTCATGAACCATAGACAGAGTCATTGCATGTGTGTCCTTCTCACAAACCATATCATGAACCACACCCAGTGTCATTGCATGTGTGATCTTCTCATTAACCACACATGGATCCACCAGTGTCATTGCATGTCTGTTCTTCCCATGAACCATATATGGATCCACCAGTGTCATTGCATGTGTGTCCTTCTCACAAACCACACATGGATCCACCAGTGTCATTACATGTGTGTTCTTTTCATAGACCACGTAAGGATCCACCGGTGTCATTGCATGTGTGTTTCTCTCATAGACCACACATGGATCCACCGCTGTCATCGCATGTCTACTCTTTTCATGAACCATAGTTAGTGTCATTGCATGTCTGCTTTTTTCATGAACCACAGTTAGAGTCATTGCATATCTGTCCTTCTCACAAACCACATATCACCAGTGTCATTGCATGTGTGTTCTGTCCATAGACCACACATGGATCCACTAGTGTCATTGCATGTGTGTTCTTCCCCTGAACCACACATGGATCCACTAGTGTCATTGCATCTGTGTTCTTTTCACAGACCACATATGGATCCACCAGTGTCATTGCACGTGTGTTCTTCTCACAGACCACATCAGGATCCACCGGTGTCATTGCATGTCTGTTCCTCTCATATACCACACATGGATCCGCCGGTGTCATCGCATGTCTGCTCTTTTCATGAACCACAGTTAGACTCATTGCATGTGTGTTCTTCTCATGAACCACAGCTAGAGTCATTGCATGTGTGTTCTTCTCACAAACCATATCATGTACCGCACCCAGTGTCATTGCATGTGTGTTCTTCTCATTAACCACACATGGATCCACCAGTGTCATTGCATGTCTACTCTTTTCATGACCCACAGTTAGAGTCATTGCATGTCTGTTCCTTTCACAAACCACATATCATTAGTGTCATTGCATGTGTGTTCTTCTCACAGAACACACATCGATCCACCAGTGTCATTGCATGTGTGTTCTTCCCATGAACCACATATGGATCCACCAGTGTCATTGCATGTGTGTCCTTCTCACAAACCACACATGGATCCACCAGTGTCATTGCATGTGTGTTATTTTCATAGACCATGTAAGGATCCACCGGTGTTATTGCATGTGTGTTCCTCTCATAGACCACACATGGATCCACCGGTGTCATCGCATGTCTGCTCTTTTCATGAACCATAGTTAGAGTCATTGCATGTGTGTTCCTCTCATAGACCACACATGGATCCACCAATGTCATTGCATGTCTTCTATTTTCATGAACCACAGTTAGAGTCATTGCATGTGTTTCCTTCTCAGAAACCACATATCACCAGTGTTATTGCATGTGTGTTCTTCCAGCAGACCACACATGGATCCACCAGTGTCATTGCATGTGTGTTCTTCCCGTGAAACACACATGGATCCACCAGTGTCATTGCATGTGTGTTCTTTTCACAGACCACATATGGATCCACCAGTGTCATTGCATGTGTGTTCTTCTCACAGTCCACGTAAGGATCCACCAGTGCCCTTGCAATTGTGTTCCTCCCGTAGACCACACATGGATCCACCGGTGTCATCGCATGTCTGCTCTTTTCATGAACCGCAGTTAGAGTCATTGCATGTGTGTTCTTCTCATGAACCACAGCTAGAGTCATTGCATGTGTGTTCTTCTCACAAACCATATCATGTACCACACCCAGTGTCATTGCATGTGTGTTCTTCTCATTAACCACACATGGATCCACTAGTGTCATTGCATGTCTGCTCTTTTTATGAACCACAATTAGAGTCATTGCATGTATGTTCCTTTCACAAACAACATATCACCAGTGTCATTGCATGTGTGTTCTTCTCACAGAACACACATGGATCCACCAGTGTCATTGCATGTGTGTTCTTCCCATGAACCACATATGGATCCACCAGTGTCATTGCATGTGTGTCCTTCTCAGAAACCACACATGGATCCACCAGTGTCATTGCATGTGTGTTCTTTTCACAGACCTCGTAAGGATCCACCGGTGTCATTGCATGTGTGTTTCTCTCATAGACCACACATGATCCACCGGTGTCATCGCATGTCTTCTCTTTTCATGAACCATAGTTAGAGTCATTGCATCTGTGTTCTTCTTATAGACCACACATGGATCCACCAGTGTCATTGCATGTCTGCTTTTTTCATGAACCATAGTTAGAGTCATTGCATGCGTGTCCTTCTCACAAACCACATATCACCAGTGTCATTGCATGTGTGTTCTTCCCATAGACCACACATGGATCCACCAGTGGCATTGCATGTGTGTTCTTCCCATGAACCACACATGGATCCACCAGTGTCATTGCATGTGTGTTCTTCTCACAGACCACGTAAGGATCCACCGGTGTCATTGCATGTGTGTTCCTCTCATAGACCACACATGGATCCACTGGTGTCATCGCATGTCTGCTCTTTTCATGAACCACAGTTAGAGTCATTGCATGTGTGTTCTTCTCATGAACCATAGCTAGAGTCATTGCATGTGGTTTCTTCTCACAGACCATCATGTACCACACCCAGTATCATTGCATGTGTGTTCTTCTCATTAACCACACATGGATCCACCAGTGGCATTGCATGTCTGCTCTTTTCACGAACCAAAGTTAGAGTCATTGCATGTCTGTTCCTTTCACAAACCACATATCACTAGTGTCATTGCATGTGTGTTCTTCTCACAGAACACACATGGATCCACCAGTGTCATTGCATGTGTGTTCTTCCCATGAACCACCTTTGGATCCACCAGTGTCATTGCATGTGTGTCCTTCTCACAAACCACACATGGATCCACCAGTGTCATTGCATGTGTGTTCTTTTCACAGACCACGTAAGGATCCACCGGTGTCATTGCATGTGTGTTTCTCTCATAGACCACACATGGATCCACCGGTGTCATCGCATGTCTGCTCTTTTCATGATCCATAGTTAGAGTGATTGCATGTGTATTCTTCTTATAGACCACACATGGATCCACCAGTGTCATTGCATGTCTGCTTTTTTCATGAACCACAGTTAGAGTCATTGCATGCGTGTCCTTCTCACAAACCACATATCACCAGTGTCGTTGCATGTGTGTTCTTCCCATAGACCACACATGGATCCACCAGTGTCATTGCATGTGTGTTCTTCTCACAAACCATGTAAGGATCCACCGGTGTCATTGCATGTGTGTTCCTCTCATAGACCACACATGGATCCACCGGTATCATCGCATGTCTGCTCTTTTCATGAACCACAGTTAGAGTCATTGCATGTGTGTTCTTCTCATGAACCACAGCTAGAGTCATTGCATGTTGTTTCTTCTCACAGACCATATCATGTACCACACCCAGTATCATTGCATGTGTGTTCTTCTCATTAACCACACATGGATCCACCAGTGTCATTGCATGTCTGCTCTTTTCATGAACCACAGTTAGAGTCATTGCATGTCTGTTCCTTTCACAAACCACATATCACCAGTGTCATTGCATGTGTGTTCTTCTCACAGAACACACATGGATCCACCAGTGTCATTGCATGTGTGTTCTTCCCAGGTACCACATATGGATTCACCAGTGTCATTGCATGTGTGTCCTTCTCAGAAACCACACATGGATCCACCAGTGTCATTGCATGTGTGTTCTTTTCACAGACCTCGTAAGGATCCACCGGTGTCATCGCATGTGTGTTTCTCTCATAGACCACACATGGATCCACCGGTGTTATCGCATGTCTGCTCTTTTCATGAACCATAGTTAGAGTCATTGCATGTGTGTTCTTCTTATAGACCAAACTTGGATCCACCAGTGTCATTGCATGTCTGCTTTTTTCATGAACCACAGTTAGAGTCATTGCATGCGTGTCCTTCTCACAAACCACATATCACCAGTGTCATTGCATGTGTGTTCTTCCCATAGACCACACATGGATCCACCAGTGTCATTGCATGTGTGTTCTTCCCATGAACCACACATGGATCCACGAGTGTCATTGCATGTGTGTTCTTCTCACAGACCATGTAAGGATCCACCGGTGTCATTGCATGTGTGTTACTCTCAAAGAACACACATGGATCCACCGGTATCATCGCGTGTCTGCTTTTTTCATGAACCACAGTTAGAGTCATTGCATGTGTGTTCTTCTCATGAACCACAGCTAGAGTCATTGCATGTGGTTTCTTCTCACAGACCATATCATGTACCACACCTAGTATCATTGCATGTGTGTTCTTCTCATTAACCACACATGGATCCACCAGTGTCATTGCATGTCTGCTCTTTTCATGAACCACAGTTAGAGTCATTGCATGTCTGTTCCTTTCACAAACCACATATCACCAGTGTCATTGCATGTGTGTTCTTCTCACAGAACACACATGGATCCACCAGTGTCATTGCATGTGTGTTCTTCCCAAGAACCACATATGGATCCACCAGTGTCATTGCATGTGTGTCCTTCTCACAAACCACATTTGGATCCACCAGTGTCATTGCATGTGTGTTCTTCCCACAGACCACGCATGGATCCACCAGTGTCATTGCATGTGTGTTCTTCCCATGAACCACACAAGGATCCACCAGTGTCATTGCATGTGTGTCCTTTTCACAGACCACATATGGATCCACCAGTGTCATTGCATGTGTGTTCTTTTCACAGACCACGTAAGGATCAACCGGTGTCATTGCATGTGTGTTCCTTTCATAGACCACACATGGATCCACCGGTGTCATCGCATGTCTGCTCTTTTCATGAACCATAGTTAGATTCATTGCATGTGTGTTCTTGTCATGAACAACACCTAGAGTCATTGCATGTGTGTTCTTCTCACAAACCATATCATGTACCACACCCACTGCCATTGCATGTGTGCTCTTCGCATTAACCACACATGGATCCATAAGTGTCATTGCATGTCTGCTCTTTTCATGAACCACAATTAGAGTCATTGCATGTATGTTATTTTCACAAACCACATACCACCAGTGTCATTGCATGTGTGTTCTTCCCATAGACCACACATGGATCCAACAGCGTAATTGCATGTGTGTTCTTCCCATGAACCGCACATGGATCCACCAGTGTCATTGCATGTGTGTTCTTCCCACAGACCACACATGGATCCACCAGTGCCATTGCATATGTGTTCTTTTCACAGACCATGTAAGGATCCACTAGTGTCATTGCATGTGTGTTCCTCTCATATACCACACATGGATCCACCGGTGCCATCACATGTCTGCTCTTTTCATGAACCATAGTTAGAGCCATTGCATGTGTGTTCCTCTCGTAGACCACACATGGATCCACGGGTGTCATTGCATGTCTGCCCTTTTCATGAACCATAGTTAGAGTCATTGCATGTGTGTCCTTCTCACAAACCACATATCACCAGTGTCATTGCATGTGTGTTCTTCCCGCAGACCACACATGGATCCACCAGTGTCATTGCATGTGTGTTCTTCCCATGAACCACACATGGATCCACCAGTGTCATTGCATGTGTGTTCTTTTCACAGACCACGTAAGGATCCACCGGTGTCATTGCATGTGTGTTCCTCTCATAGACCACACATGGATCCACCGGTGTCATCGCATGACTGCTCTTTTCATGAACCACAGTTAGAGTCATTGCATGCGTGTTCTTCTCATGAACCACAGCTAGAGTCATTGCATGTGTGTTCTTCTCACAAACCATATCATGTACCACACCCAGTGCCATTGCATGTGTGTTCTTCTCATTAACCACACGTGGATCCACTAGTGTCATTGCATGTCTACTCTTTTCATGAACCACAGTTAGAGTCATTGCATGTCTGTTCCGTGCACAAACCACATATCACCAATGTCATTAGAAGTGTGTTCTTCTCACAGAACACACATGGATCCACCAGTGTCATTGCATGTGTGTTCTTCCCATGAACCACATATGGATCCACCAGTGTCATTGCATGTGTGTTCTTTTCATAGACCACGTAAGGATCCACCGGTGTCATTGCATGTGTGTTCCTCTCATAGACCACACATGGATCCACCGGTGTCATCGCATGTCTGCACTTTTCATAAACCACAGTTAGAGTCCTTGCATGTGTGTTCCTCTTATAGACCACACATAGATCCACCAGTGTCATTGCATGTCTGCTCTTTTCATTAACCACAGTTAGAGTCATTGCATGTGTGTCCTTCTCACAAACCACATATCACTAGTGTAATTGCATGTGTGTTCTTCGCATAGACCACACATGGATCCAACAGTGTCATTGCATGTGTGTTCTTCCCATGAACCACACATGGTTCCACCAGTGTCATTGCATGTGTGTTCTTTTGACATACCACATATGGATCCACCAGTGTCATTGCATGTTTGTTCTCCTCACAGAGCACGTAAGGATCCACAGGTGTCCTTGCATGTGTGTTCCTCTCATAGACCACACATGGATCCACCGGTGTCATCGCATGTCTGCTATTTTCATGAACCACAGTTAGAGCCATTGCATGTGTGTTGTTCTCATGAACCACAGTTAGAGTCATTGCATGTGTGTTCTTCTCACAAACCATATCATGTACCACACCTAGTATCATTGCATGTGTGTTCTTCTCATTAACCACATAGGGACCAACCAGTGTAATTGCATGTCTGCTCTTTTCATGAACCATAGTTAGAGTCATTGCATGTGTGTTCCTTTCACAAACCACATATCACCAGTGTCATTGCATGTGTGTTCTTCTCACAGAACACACATGGATCCATCGGTGTCATTGCATGTGTGTTCTTCCCATGAACCGCATATGGATCCACTGGTGTCATTGCATGTGTGTCCTTCTCACAAACCACATATGGATCCACCAGTGTCATTGCATGTGTGTTCTTCCCACAGACCACACATGGATCCACCAGTGTCATTGCATGTGTGTACTTCCCATGAACCACACATGGATCTGCCAGTGTCATTGCATGTGTGGCCTTTTCATAGACCACATATGGATCCACCAGTGTCATTGCATGTGTGTTCTTTTCATAGACCACTTAAGGATCCACAAGTGTCATTGCATGTGTGTTCCTCTCATAGACCACACATGGATCCACCGGTGTCATCGCATGTCTGCTGTTTTCATGAACCATAGTTAGAGTCATTGCATGTGTGTTCTTCTCATGAACCTTAGCTAGAGTTATTGCATGTGTGTTCTTCTCACAAACCATATCATGTACCACACCCAGTGTCATTGCATGTGTGTTCTTCTCATTAACCACACATGGATCCAGCAGTGTCATTGCATGTCTGCTCTTTTCATGAACCACAGTTAGAGTCATTGCATGTCTGTTCCTTTCACAAACCACATATCACCAGTGTCATTGCATGTGTGTTCTTCTCATAGAACACGCATGGATCCACCAGTGTCACTGGATGTGTGTTCTTCCCATGAACCACATATGGATCCTCTAGTGTCATTGCATGTGTGTCCTTCTCACAAACCACACATGGATCCACCAGTGTCATTGCATGTGTGTTCTTTTCACAAACCACGTAAGGATCCACCGGTGTCATTGCATGTGTGTTTCTCTCATAGACCACACATGGATCCACCGGTGTCATCGCATGTCTGCTCTTTTCATGAACCATAGTAGAGTCATTGCATGTGTGTTCCTCTTAGAGACCACACATGGATCCACCAGTGTCATTGCATGTCTGCTTTGTTCATGAACTACAGTTAGAGGCATTGCATGTGTGTCCTTCTCACAAACCACATATCACCAGTGTCATTGCATGTGTGTTCTTCCCATAGACCACACATGGATCCACCAGTGTCATTGCATGTGTGTTCTTCCCATGAACAACACATGGACCCACCAGTGAGACCATGTAAGGATCCACCGGTGTCATTGCATGTGTGTTCCTCTCATAGACCACACATGGATCCACCAGTATCATCGCATGTCTGCTCTTTTCATGAACCACAGTTAGAGTCATTGCATGTGTGTTCTTCTCATGAACCATAGCTAGAGTCATTGCATGTGTGTTCTTCTCACAAACCATATCATGTACCACACCCAGTATCATTGCATGTGTGTTCTTCTCATTAACCACACATGGATCCACCAGTGTCATTGCATGTCTGCTCTTTTCATGAACCACAGTTAGAGTCATTGCATGTCTGTTCCTTTCACAAACCACATATCACCAGTGTCATTGCATGTGTGTTCTTCTCACAGAACACACATGGATCCACCAGTGTCATTGCATGTGTGTTCTTCCCATGAACCACATATGGATCCTCCAATGTCATTGCATGTGTGTCCTTCTCACAAACAACATTTGGATCCACCAGTGTCATTGCATGTGTGTTCTTCCCACAGACCACGCATGGATCTACCAGTGGCATTGCATGTGTGTTCTTCCCATGAACCACACATAGATCCACCAGTGTCATTGCATGTGTGTCCTTTTCACAGACCACATATGGATCCACCAGTGTTATTGCATGTGTGTTCTTCTCACAGACCACGTAACGATCCACCGGTGTCATTGCATGTCTGTTCCTCTCATATACCACACATGGATCCACCGGTGTCATCGCATGTCTACTCTTTTCATGAACCATAGTTAGAGTCATTGCATGTGTGTTCTTGTCATGAACCACACCTAAAGTCATTGCATGTGTGTTCTTCTCACAAACCATATCATGTACCACAACCAATGTCATTGCATGTGTGTTCTTCTCATTAACCTCACATGGATCCACAAGTGTCATTGCATGTCTGCTCTTTTCATGAACCACAGTTAGAGTCATCGCATGTCTGTTCTTTTCACAAACCACATATCACCAGTATCATTGCATGTGTGTTCTTCCCACAGACCACACATGGATCCAACAGTGTCATTGCATGTGTGTTCTTCCCATGAACCGCACATGGATCCACCAGTGTCAGTGCATGTGTGTTCTTCCCACAGACCACACATGGATCCACGAGTGTCATTGCATGTGTGTTCTTTTCACACACCACGTAAGGATCCACTGGTGTCATTGCATGTGTGATCCTCTCAGAGACCACACATGGATCCACCGGTGTCATCGCATGTCTACTCTTTTCATCGACCACAGTTACAGCCATTGCATATGTGTTCCTCTCGTAGACCACACATGGATCCACCAGTGTCATTACATGTCTGCCCTTTTCATGAACCACAGTTAGAGTCATTGCATGTGTGTCCTTCTCACAAACCACATATCACCAGTGTCATTGCATGTGTGTTCTTCCCGCAGACCACACATGGATCCACCAGTGTCATAGCATGTGTATTCTTCCCATGAACCACACATGGATCCACCAGTGTCATTGCATGTGTGTTCTTTTCACAGACCACATATGGATCTACCAGTGTCCATGCATGTGTGTTCTTCTCACAGACCACGTAAGGATCCACCGGTGTCATTGCATGTGTGTTCCTCTCATAGAACACACATGGATCCACCGGTGTCATCGCATGTCTGCTCTTTTCATGACCCACAGTTAGAGTCAGTGCATGTGTGTTCTTCTCATGAACCACAGCTAGAGTCATTGCATGTGTGTTCTTCTCACAAACCATATCATGTACCACACCCAGTGTCATTGCATGTGTTTTTCTCATTAACCACACATGGATCCACCAGTGTCATTGCATATCTACTCTTTTCATGAACCACAGTTAGAGTCATTGCATGTCTGTTCCTTTCACAAACCACATATCACTAGTGTCATTGAATGTATGTTCTTCTCACAGAACACACATGGATCCACCAGTGTCATTGCATGTGTGTTCTTCCCATGAACCACATATGGATCCACTAGTGTCATTGCATGTGTGTCCTTCTCACAAACCACACATGGATCCACCAGTGTCATTGGATGTGTGTTTATTTCACAGACCACGTAAGGATCCACCATTGTCGTTGCATGTGTGTTCCTCTCACAGTCCACACATGGATCCACCGGTGTCATCGCATGTCTGCTCTTTTCATGAACCATAGTTAGAGTCATTGCATGTGTGTTCCTCTTATAGACCACACATGGATCCACCAGTGTCATTGCATGTCTGCTATTTTCATGAACCACAGGTAGAGTCATTGCATGTGTGTCCTTCTCACAAACCACATATCACCAGTGTCATTGCATGTGTGTTCTTCTCATAGACCACACATGGATCCACCAGTGTCATTGCATGTGTGTTCTTACCATGAACCACACATGGATCCACCAGTGTCATTGCATGTGTGTTCTTCTCACAGACCATGTAAGGATCCACCGGTGTCATTGCATGTGTGTTCCTCTCATAGACCACACATGGATCCACCGGTATCATCGCATGTCTGCTCTTTTCATGAACCACAGTTAGAGTCATTGCATATGTGTTCTTCTCATGAACCACAGCTAGAGTCATTGCATATGTGTTCTTCTCACAGACCATATCATGTACCACACCCAGTATCATTGCATGTGTGTTCTTCTCATTAACCACACATGGATCCACCAGTGTCATTGCATGTCTGCTCTTTTCATGAACCACAGTTAGAGTCATTGCATTTCTGTTTCTTTCACAAACCACATATCGCCAGTGTCATTTCCTGTGTGTTCTTCCCATGAAACACATATGGATCCTCCAGTGTCATTGCATGTGTGTCCTTCTCACAAACCACATTTGGATCCACCAGTGTCATTGCATGTGTGTTCTTCCCACAGACCACGCATGGATCCACCAGTGTCATTGCATGTGTGTTCTTCCCATGAACCACACATGGATCCGCCAGTGTCATTGCATGTGTGTCCTTTTCACAGACCACATATGGATCCACCAGTGTCATTGCATGTGTGTTGTTTTCACAGACCACGTAAGGATCCACCGGTGTCATTGCATGTGTGTTCCTCTCATAGACCACACATGGATCCACCAATATCATGTGTTCTTGTCATGAACCACACCTAAAGTCATTGCATGTGTGTTCTTCTCACAAACCATATCATGTACCACACCCAATGTCATTGCATGTGTGTTCTTCTCATTAACCACACATGGATGCACAGGTGTCATTGCATGTCTGCTCTTTTCATGAACCACAGTTAGAGTCATTGCATGTGTGTTCTTCTCACAAACCATATCATGTACCACACCCAGTGTCATTGCATGTGTGTTCTTCTCATTAACCGCACATGTATCCACCAGTGTCATTGCATGTCTGCTCTTTTCATGAACCACAGTTAGAGTCATTACATGTCTGTTCCTTTCACAAACCACATATCACCAGTGTCATTGCATGTGTGTTCTTCTCACAGAACACACATGGATCCACCAGTGTCATTGCATGTGTGTTCTTCCCATGAACCACATATGGATACACCAGTGTCATTGCATGTGTGTCCTTTTCACAAACTACACATGGATCCACCAGTGTCATTGCATGTGTGTTCTTTTCATAGACCACGTAAGGATCCACCGGTGTCATTGCATGTGTGTTCCTCTCATAGGCCACACATGGATCCACCGATGTCATCGCATGTATGCACTTTTCATAAACCATAGTTAGAGTCATTGCATGTGTGTTCCTCTTATAGACCACACATGGATCCACTAGTGTCATTGCATGTCTGCTCTTTTCATGAACCACAGTTAGAGTCATTGCATGTGTGTCCTTCTCACAAACCACATATCACTAGTGTCATTGCATGTGTGTTCTTTGCATAGACCACACATGGATCCACCAGTGTCATTGCATGTGTGTTCTTCCCATGAACCACACATGGATCCACCAGTGTCATTGCATGTGTGTTCTTTTGACATAACACATATGGATCCACCAGTGTCATTGCATGTGTGTTCTTCTCACAGACCACGTAAGGATCCACTGGTTTCATTGCATGTGTGTTCCTCTCATAGACCACACATGGATCGATCGGTCTGATCGCATGTCTGCTATTTTCATGAACCATAGTTAGAGTCATTGCATGTGTGTTCCTCTTATAGACCACACATGGATCCACCAGTGTCATTGCATGTCTGCTTTTTTCATGAACCACAGTTAGAGTCATTGCATGTGTGTCCTTCTCACAAACCACATATCACCAGTGTCATTGCATGTGTGTTCTTCCCATAGACCACACATGGATCCACCAGTGTCATTGCATGTGTGTTCTTCCCATGAACCACACATGGATCCACCAGTGTCATTGCATGTGTGTTCTTCTCAGAGACCATGTAAGGATCCACCGGTGTCATTGCATGTGTGTTCCTCTCATAGACCACACATGGATCCACCGGTATCATCGCATGTCTGCTCTTATCATGAACCACAGCTAGAGTCATTGCATGTGTGTTCTTCTCATGAACCATAGCTAGAGTCATTGCATGTGTGTTCTTCTCACAGACCATATCATGTACCACACCTAGTATCATTGCATGTGTGTTCTTCTCATTAACCACACATGGATCCACCAGTGTCATTGCATGTCTTCTCTTTTCATGAACCACAGTTAGAGTCATTGCATGTCTGTTCCTTTCACAAACCACATATCACCAGTGTCATGGCATGTGTGTCCTTCTCACAAACCACATTTGGATCCACCAGTGTCATTGCATGTGTGTTCTTCCCACAGACCACGCATGGATCCACCAGTGTCATTGCATGTGTGTTCTTCCCATGAACCACACATGGATCCGCCAGTATCATTGCATGTGTGTCCTTTTCACAGACCACATATGGATCCACTAGTGTCATTGCATGTGTGTTGTTTTCACAGACCACGTAAGGATCCACCGGTGTCATTGCATGTGTGTTCCTCTCATAGACCACACATGGATCCACTGGTGTCATCGCATGTCTGCTCTTTTCATGAACCATAGTTAGAGTCATTGCATGTGTGTTCCTCTCATAGACCACACATGGATCCACCGATATCATGTGTTCTTGTCATGAACCACACCTAAAGTCATTGCATGTGTGTTCTTCTCACAAACCATATCATGTACCACACCGAATTTCATTGCATGTGTGTTCTTCTCATTAACCACACATGGATGCACAAGTGTCATTGCATGTCTGCTCTTTTCATGAACCATAGTTAGAGTCATTGCATGTGTGTTCTTCTCACAAACCATATCATGTACCACACCCAGTGTCATTGCATGTGTGTTCTTCTCATTAACCGCACATGGATCCACCAGTGTCATTGCATGTCTGCTCTTTTCATGAACCACAGTTAGAGTCATTGCATGTCTGTTCCTTTCACAAACCACATATCACCAGTGTCATTGCATGTGTGTTCTTCTCATAGAACACACATGGATCCACCAGTGTCATTGCATGTGTGTTCTTCCCATGAACCACATATGGATCCACCAGTGTCATTGCATGTGTGTCCTTTTCACAAACTACACATGGATCCACCAGTGTCATTGCATGTGTGTTCTTTTCATAGACCACGTAAGGATCCACCGGTATCATTGCATGTGTGTTCCTCTCATAGACCACACATGGATCCACCGATGTCATCGCATGTCTGCACTTTTCATAAACCACAGTTAGAGTCATTGCATGTGTGTTCCTCTTCTAGACCACACATGGATCCACCAGTGTCATTGCATGTCTGCTATTTTCATGAACCACAGTTAGAGTCATTGCATGTGTGTCCTTCTCACAAACGACATATCACTAGTGTCATTGCATGTGTGTTCTTCGCATAGACCACACATGGATCCACCAGTGTCATTGCATGTGTGTTCTTCCCATGAACCACACATGGATCCACCAGTGTCATTGCATGTGTGTTCTTTTCACAGACCACGTAAGGATCCACCGGTGTCATTGCATGTGTGTTCCTCTCATAGACCACACATGGATCCACCGGTGTCATCGCATATCTGCTCTTTTCATGAACCACAGTTAGAGTCATTGCATGTGTGTTCTTCTCATGAACCACAGCTAGAGTCATTGCATGTGTGTTCTTGTCACAAACCATATCATGTACCACACCCAGTATCATTGCATGTGTGTTCTTCTCATTAACCACACATGGATCCACCAGTGTCATTGCATGTCTGCTCTTTTTCATGAACCACAGTTAGAGTCATTGTATGTCTGTTCTTTTCACAAACCACATATCTCTAGTGTCATTGCATGTGTGTTCTTCCCACAGACCACACATCGATCCACCAGTGTCATTGCATGTGTGTTCTTCCCATTAACCACACATGGATCCACCAGTGTCATTGCATGTGTGTTCTCCCACAGACCACACATGGATCCACCAGTGTCATTGCATGTGTGTTCTTTTCACAGACCACGTAAGGATCCACCGGTGTCTTTGGATGTGTGTTCCTCTCATAGACCAGACAAGGATCCACTGGTGTCATCGCATGTCTACTCTTTTCATGAACCACAGTTAGAGTCATTGCATGTGTATCCTTCTCACAAACCACATAACGCTAGTGTCATTGCATGTGTGTTCTTCGCATAGACCACACATGGATCCACCAGTGTCATTGCATGTGTGTTCTTCCCATGAACCACACATGGATCCACTAGTGTCATTGCATGTGTGTTCTTTTGACATAACACATATGGATCCACCAGTGTCATTGCATGTGTGTTCTTCTCACAGACCACGTAAGGATCCAATGGTGTCATTGCATGTGTGTTCCTCTCATAGACCACACATGGATCCACCAGTCTCATCGCATGTCTGCTATTTTCATGAACCACAGTTAGAGTCATTGCATGTGTGTTCTTCTCATGAACCACAGTTAGAGTCATTGCATGTGTGTTCTTCTCATGAACCATAGTTAGAGTCATTGCATGTGTGTTCTTCTCACAAACCATATCATGTACCACACCTAGTATCATTGCATGTGTGTTCTTCTCATTAACCACATAGGGATCCACCAGTGTCATTGCATGTCTGCTCTTTTCATGAACCATAGTTAGAGTCATTGCATGTCTGTTCCTTTCACAAACCACATATCACCAGTGTCATTGCATGTGTGTTCTTCTCACAGAACACACATGGATCGACTACTGTCATTGCTTGTGTGTTCTTCCCATCAACCACATATGGATCCACCAGTGTCATTACATGTGTGTCCTCACAAACCACATATCGATCCACCAGTGTCATTGCATGTCTGTTCTTCCCAGAGACCACGCATGGATCCACCAGTGTCATTGCATGTGTGTTCTTCCCATGATCCACACAAGGATCCGCCAGTGTCATTACATGTGTGTCCTTTTCACAGACCACATATGGATCCACCAGTGTCATTGCATGTGTGTTCTTTTCACAGACCACGTAAGGATCCACCGATGTCATTGCATGTGTGTTCCTCTCATAGACCACACATGGATCCACCGGTGTCATCGCATGTCTGCTCTTTTCAAGAACCACAGTTAGAGTCATTGCATGTGTGTTCTTCTCATGAACCACAGCTAGAGTCATTTCCTGTGTGTTCTCACAAACCATATCATGTACCACACCTAGTGTCATTGCATGTGTGTTCTTCTCATTAATCACACATGGATCCACCAGTGTCATTGAATGTCTGCTCTTTTTATGAACCACAGTTAGAGTCATTGCATGTCTGTTCTTTTCACAAACCACATATCTCTAGTGTTATTGCATGTGTATTCTTCCCACAGACCACACATGGATCCACCAGTGTCATTGCATGTGTGTTCTTCCCATTAACCACACATGGATCCACCAGTGTCATTGCATGTGTGTTCTTCCCACGGACCACACATGGATACACCAGTGTCATTGCATGTGTGTTCTTTTCACAGACCACGTAAGGATCCACCGGTGTCTTTGGATGTGTGTTCCTCTCATAGACCACACATGGATCCACCGGTGTCATCGCATGTATGATCTTTTCATGAACCACAGTTAGAGTCATTGCATGTGTGTTCCTCTCATAGACCACACATGGATCCACCGGTGTCATCGCATGTCTGCTCTTTTCATGAACCACATTTAGAGTCATTGCATGTCTGTTCTTCTCATGAGCCACAACTTGATCCATTGCATGTGTGTTCTTCTCATAAACCATATCATGTACCACACCTAGTGTCATTGCATGTGTGTTCTTCTCATTAACCACACATGGATTCACCAGTGTCATTGAATGTCTGCTCTTTCCAAGAACCACAGTTAGAGTCATTGCATGTCTGTTCTTTTCACAAACCACATATCACCAGTGTCATTGCATGTGTGTTCTTCCCACAGACCACACATGGATCCAACAGTGTCATTGCATGTGTGTTCTTCCCATGAACCGCACATGGATCCACCAGTGTCATTGCATGTGTGTTCTTCCCACAGACCACACATGGATCCACCAGTGTCATTGCATGTGTGTTCTTCTCACAGACCATGTAAGGATCCACCGGTGTCATTGCATGTGTGTTCCTCTCATAGACCACACATGGATCCACCGGTGTCATCGCATGTCTGCTCTTTTCATGAAACACAGTTAGAGTCATTCCATGTGTGTTGTTGTCATGAACCACTTTTGCAGTCATTGCATGTGTGTTCTTGTCACAAACCATATCATGTACCACACCCAATGTCATTGCATGTGTGTTCTTCTCATTAACGACACATGGATCCACCAGTGTCATTGCATGTCTGCTCTTTTCATGAACCAAAGTCAGAGTCATTGCATGTCTGTTCTTTTCACAAACCACATATCACAAGTGTCATTGCATGTGTGTTCTTCCCACAGACCACACATGGATCCAACAGTGTCATTTGCATGTGTGTTCTTCCCACGAACTGCACATGGATCCACCAGTGTCATTGCATGTGTGTTCTTCCCATAGACCACACATGGATCCACCAGTGTCATTGTATGTGTGTTCTTTTCACAGACCACGTAAGGATCCACCGGTGTCATTGCATGTGTGTTCCTCTCATAGACCACACATGGATCCACCAGTGTCATCGCATGTCTGCTCTTTTCATGAACCACGGTTAAAGTCATTGGATGTGTGTTCCTCCCGTAGACCACACATGGATTCACCAGTGTCATTTCATGTCTGCTCTTTTCATGAACCACAGTTAGAGTCATTGCATGTGTGTCCTTCTCACAAACACATATCACCAGTGTCATTGCATTGTGTTCTTCCTGCAGACCACACATGGATCCACCAGTGTCATTGCATGTGTGTTCTTCCCATGAACCACACATGGATCCACCAGTGTCATTACATGTGTGTTCTTTTCACAGACCACATATGGATCCACCAGTGTCATTGCATGTGTGTTCTTCTCACAGACCACGTAAGGAACCACCGGTGTCATTGCATGGGTGTTCCTCTCATAGACCACACATGGATCCACCGGTGTCATCGCATGTCTGCTCTTTTCATGAACCACAGTTAGAGTCATTGCATGTGTGTTCTTCTCATGAACCACAGCTATAGTCATTGCATGTGTGTTCTTCTCACAAACCATATCATGTACCACACCCAGTGTCATTGCATGTGTCTTCTTCTCATTAACCACACATGGATCCACCAATGTCATTGCATGTCTGCTCTTTTCATGAACCACAGTTAGAGTCATTGCATGTCTGTTCTTTTCACAAACCACATATCACCAGTGTCATTGCATGTGTGTTCTTCCCATAGACCACACATGGACCCACCAGTGTCATTGCATGTGTGTTCTTCCCATGAACCACACATGGATCCACCAGTGTCATTGTATGTGTGTTCTTCCCACAGACCACACATGGATCCACCAGTGTCATTGCATGTGTTTTCTTTTCATCGACTACGTAAGGATCCACCGGTGTCATTGGATGTGTGTTCCTCTCATAGACCACACATGGATCCACCGGTGTCATCGCATGTCTGCTCTTTTCATGAACCACAGTTAGAGTCCTTGCATGTGTGTTCCTCTCATAGACCACACATGGATCCACCGGTGTCATCGCGTGTCTGCTCTTTTCATGAACCACAGTTAGAGTCATTGCATGTGTGTTCTTCTCATGAACCACAGCTAGAGTCATTGCATGTGTGTTCTTATCATAAACCATATCATGTACCACACCTAGTGTCATTGCATGTGTGTTCTTCCCATTAACCACACATGGATCCACCAGTGTCATTGCATGTGTGTTCTCCCACAGACCACACATGGATCCACCAGTGTCATTGCATGTGTGTTCTTTTCACAGACCACGTAAGGATCCACCGGTGTCTTTGGATGTGTGTTCCTCTCATAGACCAGACAAGGATCCACTGGTGTCATCGCATGTCTACTCTTTTCATGAACCACAGTTAGAGTCATTGCATGTGTATCCTTCTCACAAACCACATAACGCTAGTGTCATTGCATGTGTGTTCTTCGCATAGACCACACATGGATCCACCAGTGTCATTGCATGTGTGTTCTTCCCATGAACCACACATGGATCCACTAGTGTCATTGCATGTGTGTTCTTTTGACATAACACATATGGATCCACCAGTGTCATTGCATGTGTGTTCTTCTCACAGACCACGTAAGGATCCACTGGTGTCATTGCATGTGTGTTCCTCTCATAGACCACACATGGATCCACCAGTCTCATCGCATGTCTGCTATTTTCATGAACCACAGTTAGAGTCATTGCATGTGTGTTCTTCTCATGAACCACAGTTAGAGTCATTGCATGTGTGTTCTTCTCATGAACCATAGTTAGAGTCATTGCATGTGTGTTCTTCTCACAAACCATATCATGTACCACACCCAGTATCATTGCATGTGTGTTCTTCTCATTAACCACATAGGGATCCACCAGTGTCATTGCATGTCTGCTCTTTTCATGAACCATAGTTAGAGTCATTGCATGTCTGTTCCTTTCACAAACCACATATCACCAGTGTCATTGCATGTGTGTTCTTCTCACAGAACACACATGGATCGACTACTGTCATTGCTTGTGTGTTCTTCCCATCAACCACATATGGATCCACCAGTGTCATTACATGTGTGTCCTCACAAACCACATATCGATCCACCAGTGTCATTGCATGTCTGTTCTTCCCAGAGACCACGCATGGATCCACCAGTGTCATTGCATGTGTGTTCTTCCCATGATCCACACAAGGATCCGCCAGTGTCATTACATGTGTGTCCTTTTCACAGACCACATATGGATCCACCAGTGTCATTGCATGTGTGTTCTTTTCACAGACCACGTAAGGATCCACCGATGTCATTGCATGTGTGTTCCTCTCATAGACCACACATGGATCCACCGGTGTCATCGCATGTCTGCTCTTTTCAAGAACCACAGTTAGAGTCATTGCATGTGTGTTCTTCTCATGAACCACAGCTAGAGTCATTTCCTGTGTGTTCTTCTCACAAACCATATCATGTACCACACCTAGTGTCATTGCATGTGTGTTCTTCTCATTAATCACACATGGATCCACCAGTGTCATTGAATGTCTGCTCTTTTTATGAACCACAGTTAGAGTCATTGCATGTCTGTTCTTTTCACAAACCACATATCTCTAGTTTCATTGCATGTGTATTCTTCCCACAGACCACACATGGATCCACCAGTGTCATTGCATGTGTGTTCTTCCCATTAACCACACATGGATCCACCAGTGTCATTGCATGTGTGTTCTTCCCACGGACCACACATGGATACACCAGTGTCATTGCATGTGTGTTCTTTTCACAGACCACGTAAGGATCCACCGGTGTCTTTGGATGTGTGTTCCTCTCATAGACCACACATGGATCCACCGGTGTCATCGCATGTATGATCTTTTCATGAACCACAGTTAGAGTCATTGCATGTGTGTTCCTCTCATAGACCACACATGGATCCACCGGTGTCATCGCATGTCTGCTCTTTTCATGAACCACATTTAGAGTCATTGCATGTGTGTTCTTCTCATGAGCCACAACTAGATCCATTGCATGTGTGTTCTTCTCATAAACCATATCATGTACCACACCCAGTGTCATTGCATGTGTGTTCTTCTCATTAACCACACATGGATTCACCAGTGTCATTGAATGTCTGCTCTTTCCAAGAACCACAGTTATAGTCATTGCATGTCTGTTCTTTTCACAAACCACATATCACCAGTGTCATTGCATGTGTGTTCTTCCCACAGACCACACATGGATCCAACAGTGTCATTGCATGTGTGTTCTTCCCATGAACCGCACATGGATCCACCAGTGTCATTACATGTGTGTTCTTCCCACAGACCACACATGGATCCACCAGTGTCATTGCATGTGTGTTCTTCTCACAGACCATGTAAGGATCCACCGGTGTCATTGCATGTGTGTTCCTCTCATAGACCACACATGGATCCACCGGTGTCATCGCATGTCTGCTCTTTTCATGAAACACAGTTAGAGTCATTCCATGTGTGTTGTTGTCATGAACCACAGCTGGAGTCATTGCATGTGTGTTCTTGTCACAAACCATATCATGTACCACACCCAATGTCATTGCATGTGTGTTCTTCTCATTAACGACACATGGATCCACCAGTGTCATTGCATGTCTGCTCTTTTCATGAACCAAAGTCAGAGTCATTGCATGTCTGTTCTTTTCACAAACCACATATCACAAGTGTCATTGCATGTGTGTTCTTCCCACAGACCACACATGGATCCAACAGTGTCATTTGCATGTGTGTTCTTCCCACGAACTGCACATGGATCCACCAGTGTCATTGCATGTGTGTTCTTCCCATAGACCACACATGGATCCACCAGTGTCATTGTATGTGTGTTCTTTTCACAGACCACGTAAGGATCCACCGGTGTCATTGCATGTGTGTTCCTCTCATAGACCACACATGGATCCACCAGTGTCATCGCATGTCTGCTCTTTTCATGAACCACGGTTAAAGTCATTGGATGTGTGTTCCTCCCGTAGACCACACATGGATTCACCAGTGTCATTTCATGTCTGCTCTTTTCATGAACCACAGTTAGAGTCATTGCATGTGTGTCCTTCTCACAAACACATATCACCAGTGTCATTGCATTGTGTTCTTCCTGCAGACCACACATGGATCCACCAGTGTCATTGCATGTGTGTTCTTCCCATGAACCACACATGGATCCACCAGTGTCATTACATGTGTGTTCTTTTCACAGACCACATATGGATCCACCAGTGTCATTGCATGTGTGTTCTTCTCACAGACCACGTAAGGAACCACCGGTGTCATTGCATGGGTGTTCCTCTCATAGACCACACATGGATCCACCGGTGTCATCGCATGTCTGCTCTTTTCATGAACCACAGTTAGAGTCATTGCATGTGTGTTCTTCTCATGAACCACAGCTATAGTCATTGCATGTGTGTTCTTCTCACAAACCATATCATGTACCACACCCAGTGTCATTGCATGTGTCTTCTTCTCATTAACCACACATGGATCCACCAATGTCATTGCATGTCTGCTCTTTTCATGAACCACAGTTAGAGTCATTGCATGTCTGTTCTTTTCACAAACCACATATCACCAGTGTCATTGCATGTGTGTTCTTCCCATAGACCACACATGGACCCACCAGTGTCATTGCATGTGTGTTCTTCCCATGAACCACACATGGATCCACCAGTGTCATTGTATGTGTGTTCTTCCCACAGACCACACATGGATCCACCAGTGTCATTGCATGTGTTTTCTTTTCATCGACTACGTAAGGATCCACCGGTGTCATTGGATGTGTGTTCCTCTCATAGACCACACATGGATCCACCGGTGTCATCGCATGTCTGCTCTTTTCATGAACCACAGTTAGAGTCCTTGCATGTGTGTTCCTCTCATAGACCACACATGGATCCACCGGTGTCATCGCGTGTCTGCTCTTTTCATGAACCACAGTTAGAGTCATTGCATGTGTGTTCTTCTCATGAACCACAGCTAGAGTCATTGCATGTGTGTTCTTATCATAAACCATATCATGTACCACACCTAGTGTCATTGCATGTGTGTTCTTCTCATTAACCACACATGGATCCACCAGTGTCATTGCATGTCTGCTCTTTCCATGAACCACAGTTAGAGTCATTGCATGTCTGTTCTTTCCACAAACCACATATCACCAGTGTCATTGCATCTGTGTTCTTCCCATTGCATGTGTGTTCTTCCCATAAACCACACATGGATCCACCAGTGTCATTGCATGTGTGTTCTTCCCATGAACCACACATGGATCCACCAGTGTCATTGCATGTGTGTTCTTCTCACAAACCACGTAAGGATCCACCGGTGTCATTGCATGTGTGTTACTCTGATAGACCACACATGGATCCACCAGTGTCATCGCATGTCTGCTCTTTTCATGAACCACAGTTAGAGTCATTTCATGTCGGATCCTTTCACAAAACACATATCACCAGTGTCATTCATGTGTGTTCTTCTCACAGAACACACATGGATCCACCAGTGTTGCATGTGTGTTCTTCCCATGAACCACACATGGAACCACCAGTGTCATTGCATGTGTGTTCTGTTCATAGACCACATATGGATCCACCAGTGTCATTGCATGTGTTTTCTTCTCCCAGACCACGTAAGGATCCACTGGTGTCATTGCATGTGTGTTCATCTCATAGACCACACATGGATCCACCGATGTCATCTCATGTATGCTCTTTTCATGGACCAAAGTTAGAGTCATTGCATGTGTGTTCTTCTCATGAACCACAGCTAGAGTCATTGCATGTGTGTTCTTTTCACAAACCATATCATGTACCACACCCAGTGTCATTGCATGTGTGTTCTTCTCATTAACCACACATGGATCCACGAGTGTCATTGCATGTCTGTTCTTTTCATGAACCATAGTTAGAGTCATTGCAAGTATGTTCTTTTCATAAACCACATATCACCAGTGTCATTGCATGTGTGTTCTCCCACAGACCACAAATGGATCCACCAGTGTCATTACATGTGTGTTCTTCCGAACCACACATGGATCCACCAGTGTCATTGCGTGTGTGTTCTTCTAACAAACCACGTAAGGATCCACCGGTATCATTGCATGTGTGTTACTCTGATAGACCACACATGGATCCACCGGTGCCATCGCATGTCTGCTCTTTTCATGAACCACAGTTAGAGTCATTGCATGTCGGATCCTTTCACAAAACACATATCACCAGTGTCATTGCATGTGTGTTCTTCTCACAGAACACACATGGATCCACCAGTGTCATTGCATGTGTGTTCTTCCCATGAACCACATATGGATCCACTAGTGTCATTGCATGTGTGTCCTTCTCACAAACCACATATGGATCCACCAGTGTCATTGCATGTGTGTTCTTACCATAGACCACGCATGGATCCACCAGTGTCATTGCATGTGTGTTCTTCCCATGAACCACACATGGATCCACCAATGTCATTGCATGTGTGTCCTTTTCACAGACCACATATGCATCCACCAGTGTCATTACATGTGTGTTCTTTTCACAGACCACGTAAGGATCCACTAGTGTCATTGCATGTGTGTTCCTCTCATAGACCACACATGGATCCACCGGTGTCATCGCATGTCTTCTCTTTTCAAGAACCATAATTAGAGTCATTGCATGTGTGTTCCTCTCATAGACCACACATGGATCCACCAGTGTCATTGCATGTCTGCTCTTTTCATGAACCACAGTTAGAGTCATTGCATGTGTGTCCTTCTCACAAACCACATATCACCAGTGTCATTGCATGTGTGTTCTTCATGCAGACCACACATGGATCCACCAGTGTCATTGCATGTGTGTTCTCCCCATGAACCACACATGGATCCACCATTGTCATTGCATGTGTGTTCTTTTCACAGACCACATATGGATCCACCAGTGTCATTGCATGTGTGTTCTTCTCACTGACCATGTAAGGATCCACCAGTGTCATTGCATGTGTGTTCCTCTCATAGACCACACATGGATCCACCAGTGTCATCACATGTCTGCTCTTTTCACGAACCACAGTTAGAGTCATTGCATGTGTGTTCTTCTCATGAACCACAGCTAGAGTCATTGCATGTGTGTTCTTCTCATGAACCACAGCTAGAGTCATTGCATGTGTGTTCTTCTCACAAACCATATCATGAACCACACCTAGTGTCATTGCATGTGTGTTCTTCTCATTAACCACACATGGATCCACCAGTGTCATTGAATGCCTACTCTTTTCATGAACCACAGTTAGAGTCATTGCATGTGTGTCCTTCTCACAAACCACATATCACGAGTGTCATTGCATGTGTGTTCTTCCCACAGACCACACATGGATCCACCAGTGTCATTGCATGTGTGTTCTTCCCATGAACCACACATGGATCCACCAGTGTCATTGCATGTGTGTTCTTTTCACAGACCACATATGGATCCACCAGTGTCATTGCATGTGTGTTCTTCTCACAAACCACGTAAGGATCCACCGGTGTCATTGCATGTTTGTTCCTCTCATATACCACACATGGATCCACCGGTGTCATCGCATGTCTGCACTTTTCATGAACCATAGTTAGACTCATTGCATGTGTGTTCTTCTCATGAACCACAGCTAGATTCATTGCATGTGTGTTCTTCTCACAAACCATATCATGTACCACACCCAGTGTCATTGCATGTGTGTTCTTCTCATTAACCACACATGGATCCACCAGTGTCATTGGATGTCTGCTCTTTTCATGAACCACAGTTAGAGTCATTGCATGTCTGTTCCTTTCACAAACCACATATCACCAGTGTCATGGCATGTGTGTTATTCTCACAGAGCACACATGGATCCACCAGTGTCATTGCATGTGTGTCCTTCTCACAAACCACATATGGATCCTAATTAACCTTAGGAGAGCCCTAACCTTAGCATTAGACCAAGTCTTCTAGAAGGCACGCCCTAACACAGTTGTTCTGCTTGACGAGTGTTACATACCGTTCGATCTGGGAGCTTGGACGATTGGGATGGTTTTCGTGAGATCGATTCGCGACTAGTCTATTCTGTGGCATGATTGGCCACGCTTGCTCTGGACAAACTGGCAACACCGGGGGCTCCCCTGTTGTGAGTGTCACGACTCACGAGTTGAGTGGGCCATATCCCAGTGTCACGTCCCCATTACTTCTCTTCCTCCCCGTACTTCTCTTCCTTCCCCTCAAAGCCACTTTCCCTACTTCACTACCATCCTGTCGTAGCCGCAAGATGACGGTGCCTCCATCCCAATCCCCTCTCCAGTAGCCACCCCCCTCCCCTCTCGCCATGGGTTCAAGGGGAGACAGCGAGGAAACGTGTCGTGACGACAGGGATGATGATTTCGATGTGAGTCGTCTCATCTCTGTCTCTATCATCCGTGGCCAGTTATCTATTTTTTGAGCCAGATCTACTCCATTTACTCATGCGCGTATGATGTGTTAGGTCAACCAGACGATGTATGACACTGACTATCACAGTTTAGCGTATGAAGACAGTTCTCTGGTATGTGAACATGGATATGTGCCTGCTAAATTTGTAGCGTTCGAAGGACGAAACGTAGGCAGGAGGTTTCTACGGTGTCAAGGACATCGTGCAATGATGTGAGGCGAAAGTTGCAGTGTTGTAAAATGGGTAGATCCAGAGTGGCCCAAATCGATGCAGAAAACGCTGGACAAACTATGGGAAATGACTGTTGAGTTGAAAGAATCCGCATTCAGCTCACTTCTTGACAGTGTTGAGATGAAGCTATGGGAACCAGTTGACAGGACCAAGCATAAGCGAGATCTCAGGTGGGTGGAAGGCAAGGTTAGCAAAGTCGAGAAGGAGAGGGACGCGGCGTTGGCCCTCAAGGCTAAAGCAGAGCAAGAACTGACTCAAGCAAGGAAGGATCTTCACCAAGCCAAAGTCCTGCAGTTCACAACTACGAGTATTGACAAGTGCATGAGGAAAGATGCAGAGAAACAATTGAAGCTGTGCAAGGAAGATGCTAAAAGGAAGGAGCAGACGATTCGATCCTTGCTCTCGCAGGAAGATGCGCATCGGGCTAAGATTAGGAAGATCAAGGAGATGTGTGATAACTAGTTCTATTTAGCTTAAGCTCCATGCCTTTTTTAAGTTGTAATAGTTGTACTTGTTGACATAGCGGTCTGAACTATTGGCCTCGGAGTCCTGGGAGTAAAAAAATTGGTCGCTCGTTAATCTGTCTTAACCCTGCATTACTTCCTTTTGTCTGACCAATTCCCCTTGGATATTCCGCCTGTCACTTCGTCGTCCTCGTGTACAAATAGGAGGCGCCACAGCGCGTCGCTTCGTCGTCCTCTCCAATCTCCACCGCGCCGTCGCTTCGCCGTCCATCTCCTCGTTCCCTCTCCAATCTCCACCGCGCCGCCATGGAGATGACCTCGCTGAACTTCTACGAGGCGGTGATGTTCGCGCACTTCGACATCCTCGCGCCGCTGACCGCGACGGTGCCCCACGGATGGCGCATCGGCTACGCGGGGTGCTGGTGGCTCCGCTCCTCGTCCCCAGCGGAGCCGTGATGGAGAGCGAAATCGTGGCATGCCACCGCCAGATGCCTGCATGGAAGAGGGCGCTGCCCTGGTACGCGGCGGCCAGCCTGTACTAGAAGGCGCTGTTCAAGAAGGAGCGGAAGGCCAAGATTGGCAACCGCATCGTTTACGGGCGCGTGGTGCACCGGGATCTCCGCAATTGAGAAGGGCAGGAGAGGTTCAGGTCTGTCCCTAGACGGACCAAGTTCACCATCATCGCCACCGCTCGCCGTGAAGAGGGGCTCTGTCTCGCGAACAATGCGGAAATCATGGAGGTTCCATCCAACGACGACGAGGAAGCCGGCGGGTCGGAGGACAGCGGCAGCGGAAGTGAAATTGTTGACTAGTGGTTGAATTAATGTAGGATGTGAAATCGCACCTTTGTTTAGAAGAATTTGTTGTTGAATTAATGAAATGCCTCGATTTAGATCTCTGTCTCGATTAATTTATGGAAGAATTTGTGATTTAGATCAATTTCTGCCTCGATTTAGATCTCTGTCCCAGATTGGGAACGTGACCGTCGACCAAAGACCCTTTTCTACTAGTGTATTCTGACATTGTTGGTTTGTTTAAACATAATCTGCGTGCATTTGGCCGCGTGCAAATGGTACAACCACAA